>JAPDOI010000187.1:600000-997500 GCA_029168955.1 Aplectana chamaeleonis | reverse complement strand
AAGGAAATGTGGGGTTTACCTTCGTACTGCAAGAACGTAAAAACTTGTAATGAGAGAAAAAGTAAAAGCACGACGGTGTAATTTAAAACTCCGGCCGATGGTGTTGAGTTCCACGTCCATAAGCTGTGGGAGCTCAGCTGTTTTTGCTTTGCCAAGACTGCAATTTACATGAGTCTAGCAGAATGAAATAAGATACACGTTATATTCAAGTGCGTTACTTTCGTTTTAGCCACACATTACGTTCGCAATCTAAGTGGATACAATGTATCCACTTGGACTGCAAACCACGAAATGTTGAATCTGCAAATCGCAAAGAAGCAAGAGAATTAGCACCTAGCTTGTTTCAACACTCTTCTGCGGGTGTGGACCATCCAAAAAAAAATTTAAATAGCGTTACGCGATCCTAGAAGCTCAACAATCTTCGTCCAAAAGTATCGACGCTACTCACTCAGAAACGACTTGCCACCGTAAATCCCTTATAGCCTGCGCAGTTTAAATTTTGACAGAGTTTCATCGTTTTCTCGTCGATATAAATACACATGTTTTTGACAGCATCCACCATCGATATTCAGGTGGGAAGCTGTCTTGCAAAAAAGTGATCAAAACACATTTTAGTTAATACAGAAAATACACAGAACATTGCGATTCGCTTCCGAATGAAAGGAGCAAGCGGTAATATGGTCTGTTACAAGTGTTACCACCATGGAATGTACAACAAAGCAGCGGAGTGTATAACCTGATCGAAGGGCAACCACACTCTAAGAACTAGAGAAAGCTGTAGGAGAGATACTGGGAATTATTTGAGCGCGCGATTAGATTATTTACAGAGATTTGAGAGTAGTGATCAAAATCTTACACTAGTATTTCACAGGTCCCTATTCTATCGGCAGATTACTGCCAATGTGTGGCAACATCCTTGACTATTTGCACGACTACCAAGGAAGAGTCATCAAAATATGTTTACAAAGTAAACTCACTTCCAAATTTATCTCAACTTCTACATTACGCTATATTAAAAGCAGTGTTCACGATGATTTTCGTTCCCGGGTTTTGCATTCAAAACAATGTGTTGGTCACCAAGTGTTACCGCAATTACGAAGTAACGGCTTGGAACGCACTAAAACGTTCTATTTCAGTGACGTTATTCTCTGGCCTGGACTAGTTGTCCGATTGGATGAACATGTTCACGGTGGTTGTCACCGGTGAAAATTAGGTTTAATCAGAAATGGAAGATTATTTTAGGCAAAACAGTATTAGTTAGGGTCCGAAAGAAAGAACACAGCAACAGAGAATAGCGAATTGTAAAAGATGGATCCACAAAAGATTTCATTGTCACAACGAACAGTTCCAGTGAGAGTAAATGATTTGGTGCCCTTCGGAGGCGTTTTTCTCTATTCCTTCGTCAGTTCAGTTCTACCCGGTGGCCAAACAATCGATTTAGGGATTAATCTCAAAATCGAAGATTATCGTGGACACTGCCTTTGAAGAAATGGTTTGTTCAAGGACAGGGGTGAGACAATTCATATCTAGAATAATTCTACATTCCAGTTACAAAAAAATTATTCAAATTCCCTCCAGTCTATCACTGTTTAAAAAGAAACATTCAAATTGAAAAAGAAACCAAAACATAGCATATTATTCTTTTATCCATTTCCAGTTTTGCCTCCTTTGTTCTCAGGAGCGTTGAAGTCAACAACTGCGTCAGAATCGCAGGTTAGGCCAGGATCATAGTGCCGTCGCGGCGATGTGTGAGAAAGAGCAGTATCGATCAACCGCGGCGATAATGCGCTTCTGTGGGACTCTATTGTTTTGAAGAGCAAAACAGCATCTCGTTGAGTGGAATGAAATGATGTAGACATTCGACTTCGGTTGAAACCTTTGTTTTCACATGTAAGCCGACTGATACTCTAATCGTGACTAGACGGTGGAACACAGATGCAACGAACAATTTATTATAACGCAGAAAAAAGGGATGAAAAAGGAGAAAAAGACATAACTGAGGCGCCCTTTGTACGCGCTGCGTTGGCGCGCGACCGTTGGTAAACGCCACCTGATCATCTCTGACCGCCCACGGCGGCCCCCAACTGGAAGTGAGCCACGCGCTGTGAAAAGTGTACGGGACCCAACTGGAGGTGCGCCACGCACCGTATAAAGTGTGCGCGACTCAAATGGAAGTACGCCACGCGCTGTGGAAAGTATGAGGGACCGGACAGAAAGTGCACCACGCGCCATGTAACATGTAAAGAGTGCGGGACCCGAATGGAAGTGCTCCACGCGCCGTGTAAAGTGCGCGCGACCCAACTGCAAGTGCGCCACGCACCGTGCAAAGTGTGTGGAACCTAACTGAAAGTGCGCCACGCGCCGTGGAAAGTGTGCGGGACCCTAACTGAAAGTGCGCCAGGCGCCGTGGAAAGTGTGCGGGAGAATGGAAGAGCTCCACGCGCCGTGTAAAGTGTGCGCGACACAACTGGAACTGCGCGACGCGCCGTGGAAAGTGTGCGGGATCCGACTGGAAGTGCGCCACGCGCCGTGTAACGTGTTTGGGACCCAACTGGAAGTACGCCACGCGCAGTGGAAAGTGTGCGGGACCGGTCTGAGAGTACGCCACGTGCCTTGTAAGGTGTGCGCGAGCCATTGGAAGTGCGCTACGCTTCGTGGAAAGTGAATGGGACTTAACTGGAAGTGCGCCACGCGCCGTGGGAAGTGTGTGAGACCTAAATGGAAGGGTGCGGCGCGCCGTAAAAAGTGTGCGGGATCCGACCTTAAGTGCGTCAAGCGTAGGAAAGAGTGTATGGGACCCAAGTGGAAGGGCGCCAAGCGCCGGGGAAAGTGTGTGAGACCCAACAGGGGATGCGCCAAGCGTTGGGAAAAAAATTATGGGCCCAACTGGGAGTGCGCCCAGCGCCATGAAAAATGTACGTGACTCAAATGGGAGTGTGCCAAGCGCCACGGAAAGTGTGGGACCCAAGTGAGGGTGCTTCACGTGACGATGAAAGTGTGTGGGACCCAACAGGGAGTGCGCCCTGCGCCGGGAAGAGTGTACTGGACCCAACTGGGAGTGCGCTGCACTGCGGAGAGAGTGTTGGACCCAACTGGGAGTGCGCCGAGCATCGAGGAAAAAGTTTGGGACCCAACTGGGAGTGCGTTGCGCTGCGGAGAGAGTGTTGGACCCAACTGTGAGTGTGCCGAGCGCAGAAGAAAATGTGTTGGACAAAACTAGGAGTGCGCCAAAGTAAAAGAGCGTGACCCAACAAAGGGTGCCGCCAGCGCTGGAGAAAGTGTACGAGGTGCAGCTGGGAGTGTGCAGAGCGTCAAGGAAAGTGTGTGGGACGAGCCTAGTACTGAGCCAAGCGCCGTTAAAACCGTCGCATTAGGAAGGGAGGTAATTGAAGATGACCGCGGTTCTTCAAGGGTCGAATTTCTGGAAAAACTCCGAAAACTACCCAAAGGCATGTGTTTGAGTTGTGAGCTCGCAATTACGGGTGAAATTTGAGAGGCGAGAGGGAGAAGGGCTGACGAAAATCGAGTGGCTTTTTAAGAGTAAAGGGAACGCTGAGTATTAGAAGTACACCTCTAATTG
The DNA here is from genome assembly GCA_029168955.1 of Aplectana chamaeleonis. Taxonomy (NCBI): domain Eukaryota; kingdom Metazoa; phylum Nematoda; class Chromadorea; order Rhabditida; family Cosmocercidae; genus Aplectana; species Aplectana chamaeleonis. The sequence continues at coordinate 993,920 of JAPDOI010000187.1, read as the reverse complement.
AAGTACACCTCTATTATAAGAACATTTAAAATAGAGGTCTGAGTATTAGAAGTACACCCTCTATTTGAAGTACACCTCTTTTAGAAGTACACCTCTTTTCGGAGTGGACCCCCGGTACTCGGGTGAGTGATTGGCAATTCGAATGTGGCATTTGAGAGATACCAGTTTGCCCGAGATTCTTTCAATAATGTGAGGTTTAAATATTCAAAAAACTATCGGCCATCCTTTTCTTGGACAAAGATTGCTTGTATGGGACTACTTACGATCAAACCTCAGCGAACTTTAAAGGCAGTGCTCACGATAAATTTCACTTCCGATATCTCCATGGTTTACGGAAGGTCTGGTGCCCTATATAGTAAGGCATGCTTAAAAAGGACACGAAAGACGCGCTTTTGAGCAAAAATAGGCCCTCTCTTGTTTACGTTGATTTTTGAGCGTGGAGGAATTGACCGCTACAAGGATGATACCTCTCAGTGCAATGAAGCAAACAGCTCACTTAACAGCACTTCCTTCATATGGTTATTCCAATAATCTGAGTCTTCATTTGTTCCTTTCAAGGGGCGGATCTGGGGCACGAGGCGTGTCTGGGGCACCAAAACGCTTGTTTGCAGCCGTTATTTTGCCGCTCCTGGCTCGTTTTCTACCGTTCTTTCGACACTGGGAGCCTAGGATCCTTCTCGCACATCATTTAACTGTGGAAAGTTAACGAGGATGATCATCGTGAACGCTGCCTTTAAACGACCAGGAAAAAACGCAGAGCTAAAGTTCGACATTGGTGTTATTCGCGGCGAATGAACGGAGTTTATTCAGGTTTTTCACCGACATTTTTGTTAGATTGAGTTTTAGTCGTTCAAAGTCGACTTGTTTTGGCCCTAGACGTTGACTTTAGCGTGCTTGAAAAACCAAGCTTCCCCAGCGTTAGGAAGATTGGATCATTTACGTATAGAAATCGCTTATACGACGAGGAAATCGGAAACCACCAATTGTAGACTTTACCTATAGTGGATTGTGGACGCAAGGAACTAGCTTCTGGAAAAGCTGTTGTCAGGTCGTTCAAGAACCGCGCCTTTCAATCGCTCTGGACGGCTCGAAAGGCGATCAGTTAAAGGCAGTGTTCACAATAAATTTCACCTTCGGTATCACCTAGGTTTACCGAAGGTCCGGTGCCCTGTATAGCAAGGCATGCTTAAAAACCACGCGAAAGACGCGTTTATGAGCCAAAGTAGGCCCTCCCTTTTTTACGCTGATTTTTGAGCGTGGAAAAATTAAACGCCATGAAGGTGAAATCAAGCGATCAGCTCACTTATCAGTACTTCCTTGACTTGCTTATTCCTGTAATCTGAGTGTTCATTTGTTCACATCGAGGGGCGGAAGTGGAGCACCGGGCGGTTCTGGGACACCAAAACGCTTGTTTGCAGCTGTTATTTTACCACTCCTGGCTCGTTTTTTACCGTTTTTCGACACTGGGAGCCTAGAATCCTCCTCGCCTATCATTTCACTGTGGAAAGTCACCGATGATGTTCATCGTGAACGCTGCCTTTGAATTGTTTTTAAGCATAGCAAGTCCATAAAGCACGTGTCAACGAAATCGAAAACGAATACATACATTTTTTGAAAGAAATTAATTTGGGAAAAGTGTGAATATATGATATCAGAGATTGTGGAAGCATCGATTCAATTGAGCCAAGTCTGAAGTTTTATTAAACACAAGTCTTTGGTGTTATACTGGAATTCATAAAATGTGAAGAGTCTCCATTGGAAATTCAAAAAAATGCGCCGAATAATAGAAGTACACCCTCTATTAGAAGTACACCTCTGATAAAAGTACACCAAAAAGAGAGGGCTGAGAATTAGAAGTACAGCCTATTTTTGAAGTACATGTAAAATAGGGGTCTGAGTATTAGAAGTACATGTACTTCTAAAAGAGAAAATACGGTATATATATATATATATATATATATATATATATATATATATATATATATATATATATATATATATATACTAGCGAGACCTAGCGAAGTTTTCGCTCACAGAAACTTTTGCGTGAGCCAACTACCTGAGACGGTTAGTTAGAACGGTGGTGACTGACTTCCGTCTAACCGAAAGTTGCTGTACGTAGGTATGGACTCTCCTGAGCAGAGCAGGGTGCAGTACATTTACAGCAGGCCGTGGGGGTATCACAATGTGGGATCAAAAAGCAAAACATAAGAAGCCAGCAGTAAATCGTCGGTTGCTACCGGCATAAAATTCACAACCCCTTCTGCACTTCCTTCCCTTACTCTGCCAATTCGAGACTTGATGCCGCAGCAAAAGAGACTTGATGCTCATGTACAAGTCGGCATGAAGTCTTAATTTGCCGCGCTAAATTCACTGTATGGGTGAATTTGCCGCTAGGAGAGGTGAGAATGAGGTCAATTTCCCGTGAAAATGGTGCGAACTGGCAGCGAGAGAGGTCCAATTTACCCCGAAAATGAGGTGAATTAACCTTGAAAAATGGGTGAATTTACCCCGAAAAATTTCACGAATTTGAAGGTCCACAGCAAGGAAGCCCTTGTCCGCAACATGAGCGTAATCTTCACCGAGGTCTGCGGTGAGGAGCCACCCTCTGCGGACCCCGGCGTAACTCGTCCCCGTCGTGAGGACACCCACTGTATCCTCTCAGCAACCAAAATTATGCTGGCCTCCGGAGAATGACCCGAAGTCACATTTCAGGGCCGGCAGCAGAATGCCGAATGAGGACTCTGGTGGGATGAGGCTGTTTATACTGGCGGTGCTCATAGTAAACACATTGAGACGTGATTATTCGTTTATATCATGTTTTCGCTGGGATGTTTTCATTTGTTTAGAAATTTCTGAGATGCCAGCAACGGCGGTAATTTCACCCTTTGCGCTGAGTGGTATCCAGCCGCTCAACAACTGATCTGCATTAACATGTTAGCGCAGGCGGTATTTTCACGCTTTGCGCTGACTGATATCCAACCGCTCAGCAAATTCACCCTTTGCGCGGATAAACTTTCATGACGGCGCTAAAGGTGAATTTGATGCCTTATGATAACAAAGCGTGATAAAGGCCGCTTTCGCCGAAGCATCAAGTCTCGAATTGGCAGAGTACGTCGCTACCCACTGCCCTTTCTTCCAATTTGTAGAGTTCACAAGCTATTAATCTCGCCTTACCGTCTCTATCATGATAAGGACAAACGCATTCTCATTTTATATGATGTTTCCCTAGTTCACCAACGTCATGTCCTTGTTCTCAATGAATGAAATTAGTAGGTGGTTGTTTATGTTTTTGTGGTGCAGATTTTGATAAGCTCAGACTTGCAACATATAAAAAACTGGTTTTTGGAAGTTAGGGAATCGAAATGACTGAGCAGTTGCAATGAGTGGCGAACAGAGAAGGTGCGGAAGTGGACCTGCTGCTTGTTTCCTAAAACTGGCAAGAAAATGTCTCAGGAGTTCTGCGTCAATCTCGAAACGCGTCGCACGCTTCTCAAAATTCATGTTTTCTAATCTGTTTTCTTCTCCACAAAAGGTTAAGATTTAGCATTAAAAAATTTAAAAAAAACCTTTTTTCAAATTCTTCACTCTTGGTAACGTCCTGCACACTCCCACTGCGGTCCTGCTAACTTTTGATGACCTGCACACTCCCACTCGTGACCTGTGCATTTTCTATGACGCCCTGCACACTCCCACTGGGGTCCTGCACCTCCCACTGGGGACCTGCGCACCCTCTATGACGTCCTGCACCCTACCATTTGGGTCCTGCCCACTCTCTGTGCCCTGCTCCCCACTCGGGTTGGGGTCCTGGCCACAGTCAATGACGTCCTGCGCACTCCTACTCAGGACCTGCACATTTTCTGTTATGTCCTGCACACTCCAGCTGGGGTCCTGCACAATTTCTATGACGTCCTGCACACTCCGCTGGGGACCTGCACATTTTCTATGATGTCCTGCGCACTTCCACCGGGGTCCTGCACACTTTCTATGACGTCCTGCACACTTCCTCTGGGGTCCTGCACATTTTCTACGATGTCCTGCACACTCCCGCTGGGGTCCTGCACAATTTCTATGACGTCCTGCACACTTCCTTTTGGGGTCCTGTACACTTTCAATGACGTCCTGCACACTCCCGCTGGGGACCTGCACATTTTCTATGATGTCCTGCACACTTCCACCGGGGTCCTGCACACTTTCTATGACGTCGTGCATACTCCCACTGGGGTCCTGCACACTTTCTACGACGTCCTGCACACTTCCGCTGGGGTCCTGCACACTTTCCATGACGCCCTGCACACTCCCACTGGGGTCCTCCACACTTTCTATGACGTCCTGCACACTTCCGCTGGGGTCCTGCACATTCCTACTTAGGGCCTGCGCACTTTCTATGACGTCCTGCACACTCCGATTAGGGTCCTGCACACTTTCTATGACTTCTTGCACACCCTCACTGGGGTCCTGCACTCCTTTATGACGCCCTGCATTTTTGCATCGCTAGACGACTCGCAGAAGTTATCATGACCCACGGCCAAAAGTGCGCTCCGCGGACAAACTCGGTTGCCCCGAGGCACGTAGGAGGTGACTCGGGCTGATTTTTTGGTAATCGATTAATGTCGCACCCACCTAAATGTTGGTACCATTTCATACAAGTTTTGATCGGCCATTCGTAAGATATGCGGGACACATGCACACACATACACACACACACACACACACACACACACACACACACACACACACACATCGGGACATAACTGCTTTAAGTATAAGGATATATCGCTCCAGCCGCGAAGCGGCTGGAGAGGTTTGGTTTTGCCTAGGCCTTGTGATCACTTATAATTTTATAAAATAGTTTATAGAATCTTTGAAACAAAATTTCTCAAGATTTCCCTCTGGATATAAGTGAAGGGGTCCAGAAGACATCAGCTGTCCAAACTTCAGCCAAATCGGTTCACAAACAACAAAGTTATGAGCCCGAAAGCTTAAGAAATTTTCATGGTGTGCGCCGTAGGCCGTGAGCCGTAGGCCGTAGGCCGTAGGCCGTGGGCCGTAGGCCGTGGGCCGTAGGCCGTGGGCCGTAGGCCGTGGGCCGTAGGCCGTGGGCCGTCACGCTTTTCAGTCCTCACTGCTATTAGCCACAGCCAATGGTCGAAGGCAATCAACTTGGCAGACAGGTAAGGTGGTAGGAGGTATGTAGGAAGGTAAGTAATCGATTTGTAGGTCAGTGGGGATTCTTATGACGTCATCGGGACGTCGTGAAAAAAGCTTCGGGCTTCTGATGACGTCATCGGGACGTCGTGAAAAGTGCTTAGGGCTTCTAATGACGTAATCGGGACGTCGTGAAAAGTGCTTCGGGCTTCTGAAGACGTAATCGGGACGTCGTGAAAAGTGCTTCGGGCTTCTGATGACGGCATCGGGACGTCGTGAAAAGTGCTTCGGGCTTCTGATGACGTCATCGGGACGTCGTGAAAAGTGCTTCGGGCTTCTGATGACGTCATCGGGACGTCGTGAAAAGTGCTTCGGGATTCTGATGACGTCATCGGGACGTCGTGAAAAGTGCTTCGGGCTTCTGATGACGTCATCGGGACGTCGTGAAAAGTGCTTCGGGCTTCTGATGACGTCATCGGGATATCGTGAAAAGTGCTTCGGGCTTTTGATGACGCCATCGGGACGTCTTGAAAAGTGCTTCGGGCTTCTGATGACGTCATCGGGACATCGCGAAAAGTGCTTCGGGCTTCTGATGACGTCATCGGGACATCGCGAAAAGTGCTTCGGGCTTCTGATGACGTCATCGGGACGTCGTGAAAAGTGCTTCGGGCTTCTGATGACGTCATCGGGACGTCGTGAAAAGTGCTTCGGGCTTCTGATGACGTCATCGGGACGTCGTGAAAAGTGCTTCGGGCTTCTGATGACGTCATCAGGACGTCGTGAAAAGGGCTTCGGGCTTCTGATGACGTCATCGGGACGTCGTGAAAAAAGCTTCGGGCTTCTGATGACGTCATCGGGACGTCGTGAAAAGTGCTTCGGGCTTCTGATGACGTCATCGGGACGTCGCGAAAAGTGCTTCGGGCTTCTGATGGAGTCATCGGGACATCGTGAAAAGTGCTTCGGGCTTCTGATGACGTCATCGGGACATCGCGAAAAGTGCTTCGGGCTTCTGATGACGTAATCGGGACGTCGTGAAAAGTGCTTCAGGCTTCTGATGACGTCATCGGGACGTCGCGAAAAGTGCTTCGGGCTTCTGATGACGTCATCGGGACGTCGTGAAAAGTGCTTCGGGCTTCTGATGACGTCATCGGGACGTCGTGAAAAGTGCTTCGAGTTTCTGATGACGTCATCGGGACGTCGTGAAAGTGCTTCGGGCTTCTGATGACGTCATGGGGACGTCGTGAAAAGTGCTTCGGGCTCCTGGTAACGTCATCGGAACGTCGTGGAAAGTGCTTCGGGCTTTTCGTGACGTCATCGGGACGTCGTGAAAAGTGCTCCGGGCTTCTGATGACGTCATCAGAACATCGTGAAAAGTGCTTCGGGCTTCTAATGACGTCATCGGTACGTCGTGAAAAGTGCTCCGGGCTTCTGATGACGTCATCGGGACGTCGTGAAAAGTGCTTCGGGCTTCTGATGACGTCATCGGGACGTCGTGGAAAGTGCTTCGAGTTTCTGACGACGTCATCGGGACGTCGTGAAAAGTGCGGGACTATCCTAGACGGGGCACTCAGGATTCAAGTCAGAAATGAAATGAACCAGCGATCTATAACGCTATCAGTCGAAGTATTTCTACAGAACTTCATCAACAACAATGATTGATAGCAGCATCAAGCATTTTTTATCAGGTTTTACATTCATTTTCAAGAGAGGATCGTGGGTGGCCCCGTCTAAGATAGTCCCAAAAAGTGCTTCAGGCTTCTGATGACGTCATCGGGACATCGAGAGAAGTGCTTCGGGCTTTTGATGACGCCATCGGGACGTCGTGAAAAGTGCGGACTATCTAGACGGGGCACTCAAGATTCAATTCAGAAATTGAATGAACCACCGATCTATAACGCTATCAATCGAAGTATTTCTACAGAACTTCATCAACAACAATGATTGATAGCAGCATCAAGCATCTTTTATCAGGTTTTCCATCCATTTTCATGAGAAAATCGTGGGTGCCCCCCCCACCCCTGTCTAGGATAGTCCCAAAAAGTGCTTCGGGCTTCTGATGACGTCATCGGGACGTCGTGGAAACCCGGATAAAGGGCAGGTGTTCTGGACCCGTTGCTGGTCATCCGAAAAGTTGTGCAGACCACCTCGTAGAGTGAGCAGGAGCCCAGACTCGATGCTAGCCATCCGAGAAATTATGCAGCATACCTCAAAGAATCAGCAAGGAGGTTGAGCTTTGCGCTAGTTGTCTCAAATAGTGTGCTGGATGCCTCGGGATTTGCGCAGGAGTATGAGAACACCTTGCAAAACTTTTGTAAAAGTGTAAGGATGACAAGCATAGCGTGCAGAAAGCTTGAGATGTTATGTAGGTCATTGTTGCCAGGCTACTTTTCAGTTTCGTAACGCGGTTAGGTCATTCACACAACCCCATTTTGAGTGCTCCCTCATTCTTCTTCACCAGCCTTCTGATTTTTTCTGCAATAAATGGTACTTGCTTATCAGCATCTATATTCAAAAACAAATTGTTAGAACTGTCTCCATTCGCAGCTCAGCAGAGCTTTTTCATATCAGATTCATGGAATCGAAGCGGCTGTTCTGCGAAGGAATGGGGCGAGCGGAAACGAAATAATGAGTATGTAAAACTGCTTTGTTTCACTGATGTGGAAGTGTCCAGATGGAATGGAAGGTAGTTTCTGACTGTCAGGTTTTAAGTTAGTTTCATTTGAAAGCGAAGAACTGCGGGAAGATTCTGCATCCGGCTGAAGGCCAGCAGGCTTTCATGATTACGCTCGACCGGGCTGGCTACGTCTGAGCGACCAACTATACACGGGGCCTAAAGCCCTGTCAGAGCCCCTGACAGAGTTTGATGAGAAAATCACCGTGGCTGACCCGTTCGATACGTATGAAAAACATGGAAGGTGCAAGTAACAACCGGTGTAGCCAGATTTGGCTGACGCAATCAATATGAATGAATTATGTGGAACTATATCATGGATATCATTCATTTCTTAGCTAATATCATGTGAACATCGGTCTTGTCAGCCACATCGAGTGATTTTTCTGAGATAGTTTTACAACATTTTGGGTCATTGATTCTTGTGACCACAGAAAGAGGACTGATCTAGAGGAGATGAAGAGGTCTTTGTTCGAAATTCTTTGCATGGGATATTACAGCGTAATATCAAGAAAAAGTGAACAATTCTGTAAAAAGGGGTCTCTCGAAGCAAAAGTGGTTTGGTTAGCGTTAGAAATGTTTCAACAAAAAGGAACAATAGGAAAGCGGAATGAGGAGAGTCTACAAAAAATGAACAATATCCTCCAAGAACTCTTTTCTTTTTCAGAAACTTCCAAACAGCGGAAACAAACCGTTGTGGTATTTTTACGAGGAAGAATTGACTGGTTCCCTAAAACAATTTGATATCATCTCCTCTTTTTAATGATAGCTATTAGGTACACATGCATATATACATATTTTATCGGCGCTCACATAATCAAAGTCCTTTATGGAGCCAAAAGCGCTTCCTCATAGAGAACCGCAACGGTTTGTTTCCGCTGTTTGGAAGTTTCGAAAAAGAAAAGAGTTCTTGGAGGATATTGTTCATTTTTTGTAGACTCTCCTCATTCCGCTTTCCTATTGTTCCCTTTTTGTTGAAACATTTGTAACGCTAACCAAACCACTTTTGCTTCGGAGACCCCTTTTTTACAGATATATATAGTGCCTATCAAAAACAAAGGGACACCACACTTTTTCACGATTCTGGACTTCTGACTTTTCCAAACAATTTGAAACATCTACCATTCGATTAAGCATGTCTGAAAACCTAAGTATAAGTGCTATGTCATGTCAGTGTTGGTGTATAATTTTTAATAACAAAAAAATGGCAGTGTATCAAAAACAAAGGGACAGCTCGGCGTTTTGATCTATATTGATCGTTATTGGAGATCAAACGCTATAGGCAGTTAGCATATCCACTTGTCTCCTCACTACTCATCATGCCCCGTGGATTTTACCTCTCTTCGGAAGAACAAGCTCAGATAGATGTTCTGCACAAGCTCGGATTAAGCTGTCGTCGAATCGCCGACGAGATCGGTCGGTCTCCCAACTCCATTTGCAACTACTTGAAAGATCCAGGAAACTACGACAAGAAGAGGAGTCCGGGCCGGCCCAGGATGCTTTCCGAGGCTACCACGAGGCAAATTGGACGTCATGTTTCGAGTTCCACGACCAGCATAAGACAACTGAAAGCTGATCTGAGAGTGTCTGCGTCAAGCATGACCATCTGGAGAGCTATCAAAGGTCAATAACATATCATGCGACAAACCATGAAGGCGGCGCCAAGATTAACAAGTCGTCACAAAGCTGCCAGACTTCAATTTATTCAGAGGAACTTGACAACGAAGTGGAATCAGGTATGTTGTATTCTATCGTGGCACTTGCCTGTTAACAAAACTGCAATTCCTGCCAAGATATTTATTTAGGTGATCTGGTCCGACGAAAAAAAGTTTAACTTGGATGGCCCGGATGGATTTGCGTCGTACTGGAGGGATCTTCGCAAGAAACCACTCTACTTTTCGAAGCGGACCTTCGGCGGTGGAAGTTGCATGCTCTGGTGAGCAATTTCGAGCCTTGGCATTCTGTCACTCGCATTTGTGTCGTGCAGAATGGACAGTTCAGATTATCAGCAGGTTCTCCAGGACCACATGCTTCCATTCCTTAGCCGTCACCGTCGTCGAAACTTTGTTTTCATGCAAGACAATGCGTCAGTTCACTCAAGTCAGTCTACTCGAACTTGGTTGGCGTCCAATAACGTCGAGGTTTTGGAATGGCCTGCCTGTTCACCCGACTTGAACCCCATCGAGAACGTATGGGGAATACTAGTGAGAAGGATTTATGCCAACAACAAGCAATTTAAAACGGTTGAAGAGCTTAAGAAGGCTATTATGGAGGCATGGCAGAATTTGGAGCCTGGTCTCATTGCAAACCTCTTCTCCAGTATGCCAAAAAGGATGTTTGAAGGTACGAAGTACAAAGGAGGACCTAGAAGTTACGGCGATATGCATAATTGCTAAGAATTTTGGCAATATGGTTGAAAACAGAGATGTCAACTATTCTCTGAAGATTACCTCTTCCCATTCAACCCCACGAACTTCATTTAAGCCTATGAAAACAATCGATTCCCTGCCCGATGATTACCTCTTCCCATTTAACCCCACGAACTTCATTTGTGCCTATGAAAACAATCGATTCCTTGCGAAAAACAATATCTTCGCGATTGATCGATACCGCTTTTTTTCACGCATCGCCGCAACGGCAATGTGATTCTGGCTTTAATGACGTAGAAAGTAAGCAGCAATAGAATTCGCTAGTGGCGACGGTGCTCTACACTCATGAAACGACTTCGATTGATTCTTCAAGAACATCAACGGAATAAGTGGTTCTAAAGTGCAGACAGTACGCCTACATGTGACATGAGTAACTTTCCCGAAGAGCTATTAACAGCGGGCCATAACACAATTTTACACCTGGCGTCAGTAATCATCCCTCTAGCAGCACCTGAGAACTTAGTTTCATGCAAGCAACAGGTTGCAGCTGCGCCGGAAGTTCAGAGTGAAGCAACGTTCAGAGGTGAATTTTTCAGATGTCTTTTTTTCGCTTCTCATCAACCTCGGCAATTTGTTGATGCTATTGTGCAGCGATCTCTATGACTTGGCCTTCACAGCTTCAGAGTCTACCTACAATAACCAAATGATACATCGATAAAGCTTCAGGTGTTAATGTGTATAAGTAGAGCCAGAGCTTCCATTTAGCTCTCACTATATCATGAACCCGAAGACTTAAATTATGCGAAAATTCTGCACAACTGATGTCATCGGCTTTAGAGAGCGACCACCAACTGATGAGAAAAGGGCAAAAACTTAGCAACAAGACGCTGCTAGCAAAAACAAAATACTTGTTGTGAGTCACTTATTTCAATCACCGTTTGGTTACCACTAATACGTTAAAACTTTGAAGGTCGAAATTCGAAAAAATCAGAGAAGCTTGTATCTGAGCACTTTTCTTGCACTGCAAGAAGTCTTTCCAGGTATTGTTGGCAACTAATGGCTCAGAATGCGCATATGGAGAGGTGCGGCAGCCTTAAAAGCATTACGCAACTTCTTCAGAGAAATCCACAACACTCCAATTTGGACCTCTGTACACAGCGTCACAGCCTGAGCACACCATCGTATGAAGACGTTGCCCGCCACCATGGTGCGCGGTTCGAGAGGACAATCAGTCAAGAAAGAAAAGAATGTGAGACATTTCCTAATATCCGCCCTGCGCAGCGCGAGCGCGGCCCTTTACGAGATCGCAATTTGGATTCTCGTTATGCGGACAGACGGACTGGTGAGCCAGCTCTGTAGTTCTACTAATTATTTCCTTAATTCGTAAGGTAGCTTCATCATCTGCCATTATTATATGAAGGACTGTGATATGTTTATACCCCACAACATAGACACGAGCAGAAAGTTTTGAGGAACTGAGTTGTTTTAAAGGGTTTCACAAAAATTGGGCGCCAAACTCCTCAAAATGGTGTTTGGCGTGTATTAACACACCATACATATGTGAGGGTCAAGCAGGATGGACCGCATCTGGACCGTCAGTTGCCAAAAGTTGAGAAAAATTTAAAGTATGGACAATAGGGTTTCGATTCGTGCGGGATGATCTACCGTCGCAGCCCCGTCCATTCATCAGACTAAAATTATTGCGCGAACTCTACAATACCCGCGCTAAGTTTTTTTAAAAACAGGGAGCATTTGCCAAACTTGAAAAAAACGTCTGATGCTTGTAACTTTTTTTAAACGAAGGCTTTTGCGAATTCTGAGAACGTCATCATATTCACAGATCAAATTGCTAACTAATTATGTGACTAGTGGGCCGAAGTTCCACAAAATCGCGTGGTATTTTATGAAGGAAATGATTTTTTTAATAGTTTTTCAAAAACTTCGCGCGCGGTGAAACTTTGAGCAGTAATTGTACAAGTAATAGAATAGCGACTCCACGTTTTCTTCACAAATCATATATAACGTTTTATGGTTTTCGAAACACAATTTCAACTTTTCGGTAAGTTATCAAACGTGTTTAATGAAGGATTTCCGGAATTTCACGTGCTCAAATCTCGAGATTGTCCGACCTGAATCCAATTTATGAAGAAAACATGAAGTTTGGTCTCATATTACTTGTACAATTACTTCTTACAGTTTCGCGGCTCGCGACGTTTTTGAGAAACGACCGCAAAAACAATGTCCTCCAAAAACAAAGCGATTTTAGGGAGCTCCGGTCCACAAAGCACGTATTAAGCAAGGATTTTTAGCTGTAGATTTGATAGCGCTTTCAGAATCCAAAAAAGTCTTCGCTCAAAAAAGTTGCAAGCATCATACGTTTTTTTTCGCCTAAATTGGCAAATGCTCCACGTTTTTACAAGAGCTAGCGCGGGTGTTGTATGTACAAGCGCATCACAGTCATAGTCACAGTATTATAACTCAGCTCGCGATTTTAACATATTTGTGCGTTACCGGTTTTGAATTATTCGACCGATGTCTACGGTCTATTTCTGATTCTTGGCACAAAAACTCAGAAAGCTCCTCGCATACTCGTGATTCGCGCCAGGTTCTTCTGAAGACCATTCTTCTCGTACGGTACTAGTTCTTCCCATCGCAAATTGTTTCATTAGTTGTGCTCATTGTGAAAGGCTGTGTTTTTTCCAATTCTGCCCCACCTATAAATTTGCTGCACGTCTATTTTTTTCTGTCTTACCTATAAATTTGCTTCGGGACTAGCACATTGTGGTGCGCGCGAAGCGTGCACCAGATTTGGTTTCGAATCGGAAACGCGCGCAACGCGCTTTTCGAAATCTAAGTTTAGGCTGAAGGTGGAAATTAGCTCTAAACTGCATTGAAAAGAGCGCAAGAAGTTGAATATAAGGTCTATAAAATGGTTTCGAATGGTTACCTAGGATTTGAGAAAATTTTGAAAAACCGCAAGTTTTCTCTGTTAGGCTCCGTCCATAGCAGACGACCAGTGGCAGAGCGTCAAGGCGTCGGAGCATCATGCGCCAGCGCTGAAACGCTGACGCATGACGCTGGGCTGCTGGCGCATTCAACATGTCCGAGGACGGCACGGGCTTAACGATGGTATTGATAATATTAGTGACAGCCGCTACTGCCGCTATGACTCCACCGTCAGCGACAGGCCGGCTGCAGTGGTCGCTGGGGAGTCAGATCAATAACAACCGTAAAAGATGCAAACCCCCAGCGTCACTTGGAGCTAGGTCGTCTGCTATGTACGGAAACTTAATCTCCCTTTTTTTTACAGACGGCGTTCACGATCTTGCGCTACCAGTTAAAATTATGCTAGGGAACTCATTTTTGGACAGGAGGCTGGAAATGGATGCAGGTCGCTCCTATTTCAATTTGAACTTGATACCTTAACTTTGAAGGGTACCTCGGAATCGTGGGCGTACATACTAAATTAGCCGTGGAGCACGAAAACTGCTTTTTTCTGCTGCGGCTGTGGAGACCGGGGTGTGTGGGTGAATTTGCAGCCAATCAACACAGTTACTCATGACACGTCATCGATCGATAATCAATATTATCGATTTTCGTGCATTTTGCACAAAATGCGGCGAACAGTGGTGATTGATTTTGGGATTGGTTTTCTTGATTGAGGAATTTTGCTCATTAGTCATTATCGATAAATAGCGATCAATAAAATTGATTTTTTTGCCTGTTGGACAAAATGCCGCAATGATTTTTGATTGTTGATGGCTCTAAGTCATTTGTTTGGGAAATTCCGCTCATCATGCAAGATCAAACGATAATTAATGATCAGTAATATCGATTTTTCACATTTTGCACCAAATGCAATGAGGGTTATTTTTTATGGATGTATGGTCGGCATGGATCCGGAAGAGACTTTGCGTTCACTGTTAGAGGTCGGCGCAAACACGGTGCCATATGCTATAGCATAGGCGCACCGAGTTTGCGCCAACCTCCAATGAGGAACGCAAAGTCTCTTCAGGATCCATGCCGACATTAAGTCATAGGTTTCAAAAAATTTACTCATACGACAATATCTTCTGTTAGATGTTTCATCATTCCAAAATGGAAATCGTGGAGCAAAATTGAAGTCAGAAAGGGAACCTTTGGGAAAAATATGTGAAATTTCTGGAAATTTAGCTTCCAAAAAAAATTTCAAAAGCATCTTGAAATATCTTTAAAAAGTGATTTGGCGTAAAACAGCCTGGAGTAGGGAAATGCAGGGAAATGAAGTGAAATAACCAAAGAAATACGATTTGGTGGTCGATCATTTCACAAGCTTCTCCGTTAAACTTATCAAAACGAAATCAAGCGCGCAACGGAAACATTAAGCCATTTTTGAAAGATTTAATAAGGGAATCAGCATATGCCATGCTAGGTGAACGCAACGCTCCATTCCATATCGTCCTTGATTTCGTTTTGATAAGTTTAACGGTGAAGCTTGTGAAATGATCGACCACCAAATCGTATTTATTGGTTATTTCACTTCATTTCCCTGCCTTTATAGTACTCCAGGCTATTTTCACGCCAAATCACTTTTTAAAAATATTTCAAGATAGTTTTGAAGTCTTTTTCGACTTCTAAATGACATTGCCAATTCGCTACTTTTGCCACAAAGCTAAATTTTCAGAAATTGGATAATGAGTATGAAACTTTTTCAGAAGTGCAAAGAAAGCGTCTGCAGCAGGGATCGGCACTCGTTACCTCGTTTCTAATTCAACGGCGCTTGCTCTCAGTGCGCCAAGTGGCTACAGTTCACCTCCGCACTGCCGTTCAGTCCGCAAAGTGCACCCTGATTGCGCAATCTTGCTGCGGCGCGGTTGCGAACATCCTCAGACAAGGTTGTGGGATCACCCGGGCGCTTTTGGCCTCTGGTGCCCGGGTGATCCCACCGCCCGGGTGATCCCTTTATCCCTGTCTGAGGATACTCGTAACCGCGCTGCAGCACGATTTCGCGATCAAGCGCACTTTGCGGACTGAACGGCAGTGCGGAAGTGAAGAATATGTTAGCTGCGACCTTGGAACACCTCTTCTGAGCCCATCATTGCAGAATATTTATGTGTACGTACAATCATACCGTAGAACGATTGCTGGTTTTAAGTTGAAATCGGTGCATCACAAAGTGCAGTAGGGTATCGTAAACTATGCGCTGCGATACGCCTATGAGTCAAACGCTAAACATGCTGTTGTTCAGAGTAACGGAGAGCAGCTAAAAAAGTTAAATTCCAATTTCATGCCAAAAATGGACATTGGAAGGATGCATTTCGCTCGAAGTAGCCACTTCCTGCAAATAACTTTCCTTCGCCAGTAGTCAGGCCTAGTGCATACTGGCTGCGACGCGTGACAGCGACACTGCATTTGAACTATATTGATTTTCTGTGAATATCTATCTCAATCACGATGTCGCGTCGCTCGTCGCGGGCAGTATGCACTAGGCCTCAGACCTGTTGGTTTGCAATGACGGTCACGTGTCTCCTGGCATGTATCTACTCATCTGTCAAAGGAAGACGTTGGACTTCTAGCATTAGTGGAGCCATACAATTGCTCCTGTCCCTTCTCACGTCGGCTACCCCATCTTCTGTAGTTTAAGTTTTTCTTTTAGTTTGCTAAGCTATTGACCTGGGTATCTAAGTCCAATCCTTCCTTCTTTACAATCAATATGGAAAGAAGAGTGGCACCTTTTGCAATACCCGTCTCAGCCATATCGCAGTTTTCTTCCGAATGGTGCTTCTGGAGTGAAGAAATACATTTCGTTTGTAGTTCCAACTATGAGTGTTACTGGTTCTATCCGCATTATCTGTATTGTCCGCCTTATCTCCATCATCCATCAATATTTTTCCAGCAGAAAAATGTTTCGAGCTTATTCTGGAGAGTCGCAGACTTCCTCTTCAAGAAGGTAAGCTTCTTGGCTCTTTCCACTTCGGCAGGCAATTCCTCACACTACTTTCCAGAGCAACAAAAACTGTAGGCGCTATCACAACGACTGCCTCTGAGCATGGGGGTTAAAAATAATTTATATACACCGCCGACTTCGATCACTCTTTTACTACTGTGCTTCTCTTGGCCAAATTACGGTCCGCAATTGCGTCTCGACACGCTTTGCGGCCGCACGCTTTTGAGTCGAAAGAGTTTCCAGCGCGGCAGCCGCCGATCCGTTGACTCTAGGTGGGTTTTAGATACTCGAAACTAAACGAAATTGGAGAAAACTGTATAAAAAAGGCATATCGAGTCGGCTTTGGCGCTGGAAACCCGACTAACTCGAGCGCGTGCGGCCGCAAAGCCTGCCGAGACGCGATTGCGGACCGGAATTCGGTTCAGAAAAGCACAGTAAATGCTTGCTTAATCAAATGCTTTTTTAGCTAACAAGCAAGGATTACCACTTCCCCTCTTCAGGATTCGCTGCGGTACATTGCTTTCCAAACGTCAGACCTCAAAAAAACTCTCTGTACCGACATGTAGTCGTTGAGAAATGTGGGAGCAGAAAGGTCGAATCCGATTATCATGAAGGTGACTTGGATAGTGACGAATTTACTTTCGGAGAGGAAGATGTTTCGAAAGACGACACTGAAATAGTAGACTGCACGCGTGTCTTCAAATGCGCTGTACGATTGAAGCAGCAATATCAGTCGAAGATCTCCGAACATTTATTGTGTTATGGTCACCACGATGATTCGTTGTATTTTTTTTCAATCTGAAGGTTTGCTAGAACCGGTCCAACTGCTCATGTCAACTATTGCTTTAAAATTTCCCAAAATCGGTGATTTGCTTGTTTTTACGAACAATATATGAAGATTACATTTGGTTTTAGAATGATATTCGCTCGAATACACGGAGTTGAATCCTCGGTACTACTGAAAATTTGTCTTATCCGTTTTTTTATCCGAATTATCCAGTGGGTGCGGTTTTTCATCCGATAACCGATCCGGTTGAAAGTTCTCGTTTCGGATATGATCCGTTATCCGAAATTCTCGTTCGGGCCAGTATCCGTTTTATACGATGAGTCGGTTTTGCAAAATCGGCAATATCCGAAAATCCGATCCGACGCGATTTTGGCCATCGGATGGAATGTTTAGAGCGCATGGCGCGGGCACCTTCTCGTGGACAGTTTCCCGTGGATAAGAGAAACGAATACAAGAAAAAGTAATTATCTGGGCGGCAGTAGAGACGGAAAGGTCAATAATTCCACGAATATCCAAGAAGAACAATATAAAAGGAGTCGTCCGCGAGAAGGTGCCCGCGCCCTGAGCTCTTAGGCCCCTCCCATGTAAGAGTGCCTCTTCGGGCGTACCCCATGAAGAGTCGGGAGAAGCGGAGGAGGAGCGAGGTGGGTGATTGGATAAGACGCGGCTAGCGCCTAATTACGCGCCTCGCCCCCTCCCAGGGAAGGGGGCTGTCTGCAACTGCGGACAGGAATTCCATATCGATATGGACGTTAAATATGGGGCTGGGCTCTAAAGATCTGGCTGGCTAATGGAACAAACAGATTTGAAGACAATATGCACTTCGTTGCAGAATTCTAAGGAGATCTCGAAAACAACAGTCTTCACGCATCCATCTTCGGCAGGTCAAAAGTCACCAACAAAAAACTGGTATCTCGTGAATTGAAATCTGCTCAAGGATCGGGAAATATTTTTCTAGCCTAAAAACACTATTCGACGCAGAGTTTTGAGCTTCCCGAATTAACGTTTGATAGATGTCTATCTTCAAAGGCAATTAGCGTTGGGCGGAAAAGTGGTATTTCTAAAATACGGTTCGGAACATTTCAACAAAAATATGGCTGCAAGGCCACCTAGGTATGTAAAACCGGCATGGATCATAATGAGACTTTGCGTTCCGCATTGGAGGTTGGCGCAAAGTTGGTGCACCTATGTTATAGCATATGGCACCGAGTTTGCGCCAACCTTCAATAGTGAACGCGAAGTCTCATTAAGATCCATAAAATAAATTGAGAATTCGAGAAAGTTCCAAGTGCAAAAGAAAAGAAAGCTGAGAAATTGTTCATTTTTGAATTCAGAGATTTGGAGGGAGCCTACACCTTTTCGCATTTCGGAATCCTAAACAACCTTTACTTCTCGTACGGCTGTCTCCACCCCAGCAACCCTATGACTATGAGAGGAACGCTCATAACGCCGTTCAGGATACCACTTCACAATTAAAAAGGGCAGTCTTGATTTCTGCATCGAAAAGTGGTTTTGCAAATGGATATTTCCTTTGAATGGGACACTTTATACAAGTAACCTTTCCTCCACAGATATAGCCTGGAACCCTCGAACCGCATTTTTTTTCTCATCTCAGTCTTCGAATTTTCGGATTCAGATGTACGGCCAAGCATTTTTGTCTGGTTAAGTCGTTTCTGTCACACGTACAATACCGCCACTATTTAAGGATAAAAAAGGGGCGAAAACGCCAAAGTGGGCAACTAAAGCGTCTTTCAACCGCAACTCGCTTCATAGTGCTCCGTTCTGAATTTTGAAAACGTCGAAATGTACAGCATGCCATTCTCCATTCAAACATGTGAAAATATTCTGCGAAATCCTGAAGGAAGATTTTCTTCCAAGGTGAAATGCATTTTTATTTTGACAGTGCTAAAGATCGAGTACGGTTGTTTTTCGCCGAACTTGTTCATTATCTTGTGAAATAATTATCATATTCATAACCAACTCCACCTTAAAAAGCGGTTATATTAATTAATGTCCTAGTCATATTATACAGTTGGATAGATTGTGGCACGGTGATCATTTCGGTCTTTTCAAAATTAAAAACGGAGCACTTTGAGGCGAGGTGTGATCGAAAGACGCTTTAGTTGCCCACCTAGCCCATTCCGCCCATTTTTCACTCCTGTATAGTGGCGGTATTGTATGTACACTGAGAACTGTTTCAAGTACTGTTCAAAACAGCGTTGTTTTGAAACCCAAAATCAAACCTCCTTCAATATGGAAACACTTGATCACTAAAGTGCCGAGGTGTTTCTACATCGAATGAGGTTTGGCTATGTGTGGGCTTATTACTCCTCATCAGTTACGAATCCTTATACTTAAAGCAGTTATGTCCCGATGTGTGTGTGTGTGTGTGTGTGTATGTGTGTGCATGTGTCCCGCATATCTTAGGAATGGCCGATCAAAACTTGTATGAAATGGTACCAACATTTAGGTGGGTGCGACATTTATCGATTACCAAAAAATCAGCCCGAGTCACCTCTTACGTGCCTCGGGGCAACCGAGTTTGTCCGTGGAGCGCACTTTTGGCCGTGGGTCATGATAACTTCTGCGAGTCGTGTAGCGATGCAAAAAATGCAGGGCGTCATAAAAGGAATGCAGGACCCCAGTGAGGGTGTGCAAGAAGTCATAGAAAGTGTGCAGGACCTAATCGGGTGTGCAGGGACGTCATAGAAAGTGCGCAGGCCCTAAGTAGGAATGTGCAGGACCCCAGCGGAAGTGTGCAGCACGTCATAGAAAGTGTGGAGGACCCCAGTGGGAGTGTGCAGGGCGTCATGGAAAGTGTGCAGGACCCCAGCGGAAGTGTGCAGGACGTCATAGAAATTGTGCAGGACCCCAGCGGGAGTGTGCAGGACATCGTAGAAAATGTGCAGGACCCCAGAGGAAGTGTGCAGGACGTCATAGAAAGTGTGCAGGACCCCGGTGGAAGTGCGCAGGACATCATAGAAAATGTGCAGGTCCCCAGTGGGAGTATGCACGACGTCATAGAAAGTGTGCAGGACCGGTGGAAGGTGTGCAGGGACATCATAGAAAAATGTGCAGGTCTCCAGCGGGAGTGTGCAGGACGTCATTGAAAGTGTACAGGACCCCAAAAGGAAGTGTGCAGGACGTCATAGAAATTGTGCAGGACCCCAGCGGGAGTGTGCAGGACATCGTAGAAAATGTGCAGGACCCCAGAGGAAGTGTGCAGGACGTCATAGAAAGTGTGCAGGACCCCGGTGGTAGTGTGCAGGACATCATAGAAAATGTGCAGGTCTCCAGCGGGAGTGTGCAGGACGTCATTGAAAGTGTACAGGACCCCAGCGGAAGTGTGCAGGACGTCATAGAAAGTGTGGAGGACCCCAGTGGGAGTGTGCAGGGCGTCATGGAAAGTGTGCAGGACCCCAGTGGGAGTATGCACGACGTCATAGAAAGTGTGCAGGACCCCGGTGGAAGTGTGCAGGACATCATAGAAAATGTGCAGGTCTCCGGCGGGAGGGTGGGGGACGTCATTGAAAGTGTACAGGACCCCAAAAGGAAGTGTGCAGGACGTCATAAGAAATTGTGCAGGACCCCAGCGGGAGTATGCAGGACATCGTAGAAAATGTGCAGGACCCCAGAGGAAGTGTGCAGGACGTCATAGAAAGTGTGCAGGACCCCGGTGGAAGTGTGCAGGACATCATAGAAAATGTGCAGGTCTCCAGCGGGAGTGTGCAGGACGTCATTGAAAGTGTACAGGACCCCAAAAGGAAGTGTGCAGGACGTCATTGAAAGTGTACAGGACCCCAAAAGGAAGTGTGCAGGACGTCATAGAAATTGTGCAGGACCCCAGAGGAAGTGTGCAGGACGTCATAGAAAGTGTGCAGGACCCCGGTGGAAGTGCGCAGGACATCATAGAAAATGTGCAGGTCCCCAGCGGGAGTGTGCAGGACGTCATAGAAATTGTGCAGGACCCCAGCTGGAGTGTGCAGGACAAAACAGAAAATGTGCAGGTCCTGAGTAGGAGTGCGCAGGACGTCATTGAATGTGTGCAGGACCCAAATGGTAGGGTGCAGGACGTCATAGAGGGTGCGCAGGTCCCCAGTGGGAGTGTGCAGGACGTTACCAAGAGTGAAGAATTTGAAAAAAGGTTTTTTTTAATTTTTTAATGCTAAATCTTAACCTTTTGTGGAGAAGAAAACAGATTAGAAAACATGAATTTTGAGAAGCGTGCGACGCGTTTCGAGATTGACGCAGAACTCCTGAGACATTTTCTTGCCAGTTTTAGGAAACAAGCAGCAGGTCCACTTCCGCACCTTCTCTGTTCGCCACTCATTGCAACCGCTCAGTCATTTCGATTCCCTAACTTCCAAAAACCAGTTTTTTATATGTTGCAAGTCTGAGCTTATCAAAATCTGCACCACAAAACATAAACAACTACCTACTAATTTCATTCATTGAGAACAAGGGCATGACGTTGGTGAACTAGGGAAACATTATATAAAATGAGAATGCGTTTGTCCTTATCATGATAGAGACGGTAAGGCGAGATTAATAGCTTGTGAACTCTACAAATTGGAAGAAAGGGCAGTGGGTAGCGACGTACTCTGCCAATTCGAGACTTGATGCTTCGGCGAAAGCGGCCTTTATCACGCTTTGTTATCATAAGGCATCAAATTCACCTTTAGCGCCGTCATGAAAGCTTATCCGCGCAAAGGGTGAATTTGCTGAGCGGTTGGATATCAGTCAGCGCAAAGCGTGAAAATACCGCCTGCGCTAACATGTTAATGCATATCAGTTGTTGAGCGGCTGGATACCACTCAGCGCAAAGGGGCTGAGCAGAGTGCCACCGCGGCGCGGCGCGGTCTGATGATGGAGAGCCGTATTGATAGATCGCCGCGATCTATCAATACGGCTCTTAATCATCAAGCCGCGCCGCCCCGCGGTGGCACTCTGCTCAGCCCCAAAGGGTGAAATGACCGCCGTTGCTGGCATCTCAGAAATTTCTAAACAAATGAAAACATCCCAGCGAAAACATGATAAAACGAATAATCACGTCTCAATGTGATCACGTCTCAATGTGTTTTCTATGAGCACCGCCGGTATAAAAACAGCCTCATCCCACCAGAGTCCTCATTCGGCATTCTGCTGCCGGCCCTGAAAGGTGAGTTCGGGTCACTCTCCGGAGGCCAGCATAATTTTGGTTGCTGGGAGGATACAGTGGGTATCCTCACGACGGGGGGACGAGTTACGCCGGGGTCCGCAGAGGGTGGCTCCTCACCGCAGACCTCGGTGAAGATTACGCTCATGTTGCGGACAAGGGGGCTTCCTTGCTGTGGACCTTCAAATTCGTGAGAATTTTCGGGAGTAAATTCACCCATTTTCGAGGTTAATTCACCTCATTCTCGGGGTAAATTGGACCCTCTCTCGCTGCCAGTTCGCACCATTTTCACGGGAAATTCACCTCATTCTCACCTATCCTAGCGGCAAATTCACCCATACAGTGAATTTAGCGCGGCAAATTAAGACTTCATGCCGACTTGTACATGAGCATCAAGTCTCTTTTGCTGCGGCATCAAGTCTCGAATTGGCAGAGTAAGGAAGGAAGTGCAGAAGGGGTTGTGAATTTTATGCCGGTAGCAACCGACGATTTACTGCTAGCTTCTTATGTTTTGCTTTTTGATCCCACATTGTGATACCCCCACGGCCTGCTGTAAATGTACGGCACCCTGCTCTGCTCAGGAGAGTCCATACCTACGTACAGCAACTTTCGGTTAGACGGAAGTCAGTCACCACCGTTCTAACTAACTAATCCGTCTCAGATAGTTGGCTCACGCAAAAGTTTCTGTGAGCGAAAACTTCGCTAGGTCTCGCTAGTTACGAGTTATGAATCGAGAGCAATTTTGAAAATCTCGAATAACGATTTACGAAATTGCAGAATTCAGTTTTGCACAGCCCTGATTCACATCCGTCGACAGCCTGGCCGCGGCCTCGAGAGCCATCGCCGACGCTGCCACGCAAGATGCAGACTCTGCCAGCCAGCTTACTCTGCCTGCTGCCACACAGCTCGCTGCGTCGGGCTTTGCCGCAACCCAGCTTACTGCTGAAGCCAAGCGCCAGAACATGGCTTTGGATGATGCCATACACATGGTCGCTAAGCATTTTCTTCAAACCAAACCCACACGCGCTTCGAATGAACCTCCTACGCACTCCCAAAAGAACGAATATACATTGTGCAAACCTCCTGGTGCCGGATGCATCAACTCGAATCTCGGGGTTCGGGCAGGCGCGGGGCACGCAGGGCAGCGAAATTGGTATGCTAAGCCAGCGACAAGGGCAAGGGCAGTGTCCCCAACTGCCCCAGCCATGGAGCTGGGCAGCGGCTGCCCCGACTGGGGCGAGAACGACGAAAAGTTGTAGAAATATGATACGATCATGCAGAAACCAGCATTTTCAAGACTAGCTGTCGCTTTTCGCGTGACAATATTTTTATTAAGCTTCTCTTGCACATTTGTTTGCCTAAAATTCTCACATTTGAAAGAAATTATTCCACTCTCGATTGATTTTCTTCGCATAACCACGCACGTCGTGGAATGAATTCCCTGCAAGATTTGATGAAACAAGAACAGCTCAATTACAGCAATAATGGGCCGTCAACGCTGTGTATCCTTCTTCACTTTCCTTTGTTTTGTGCTCTTCTCCGTTTTAAAAACGGGTGAACATCTTGCAGTCCCTTTACTCCCAGTCACAGAAAACAAGCAAGCGCAAAAGGAAAACTTGGTTTCTGTATTAAGCTGAGAAAAAGTACAATATTATCTTCACGATGACTGGTTATCAGTTTATTTACACTCTGAACATGAACTTCAGATTTCGTAAAAAACGCACGTGCGAAGTCGTGAATTTTTATTTAGAGTTGTTCTTGTTATTATTTTTTTTCTCAAAGTACACTAACCCGTCAACATAGCGAAATGACGGGTAATCATGCCCCACAGTGACTTAAAGTAGAAAAAATGGTGGGTGAAATGGGATTTAGAGCCAGACTATGTACCATTCATGGTTCTCTAAATACACCACAATTTTTTTTCAAAATTGGATACTCACACGAATTTCGCAGCTTTTGCAATTTTACTTACACTGTGAAGCGCAAATAACGAGCGAACTCAATAATGAAACGACATTCCGAAACTGTGAATGAAATTGAACCAAATTTATCTTCTATTAACATGCTACATAATGAAAAAAAGTTAATCCCAGATGTTAAACCGCGCCAAAAACAAAAGGATGTAAAAAAAAGAAGGAGCACAGCAGACGGGTTGAAAATTCTCAGCTGTTTCGGCTGATCGATTACAGGTTTCAACCGTAAAATGGCGCGCCGTATGATATTGCGTACACCCCAATGGGGTTAACTACCCCGACGCCATCGAGCGCATGCGCACATACTGACTCTCTGGGCACCTGCGCTGGGGTAGCCAGACCCAGCCCATGCCCTTGCCCCGCCGTGTGCGTTGATGCATCCGGCCCCTGATAACGCTGGCTCTGTGGTCACACAATTAATGCCCGATGCGGACTCGCACGTCAGTGCAAGTTAAAGTGAACATCCCAGACCGGGATTTTAGTGTGTTGAAGATGTGTTTCCTGTTTTGATTTTGATATTGAAGCAAAAGAACAGTCATTCTTAGAGGGTGGTTGGTCGAAAATCGCAAGCAGAGAAAACTGACATCTTACGAAGCCATGCTAATACAAGGGTATTGCCTGCCGACCTCCACAAAAAATGAGAAATTGCGGACATGAAAATCGACTCGACAGACTTGCTCAACCAGGCAGTAAGGTTTCGAACTACCCACCCCGCTACATGTCCTCACATCTGCGACATAATTATTCTGGCGGCACAGGTGCTTATTAATTATGCTGATTCTGTGGTGCCGGGCTGAAAAAGAGCTTCTCCAATCCGATTACTTTATCCTAGGCTGAGAAAGGTCGCTGGCGAGCCTTTAACACCAAAGAGGAGTTGGATAACTTTTCACGCAGAGTCCACAGGTCCCTCAAGGAGGAGCTGG
Source organism: Aplectana chamaeleonis (assembly GCA_029168955.1). Taxonomy (NCBI): domain Eukaryota; kingdom Metazoa; phylum Nematoda; class Chromadorea; order Rhabditida; family Cosmocercidae; genus Aplectana; species Aplectana chamaeleonis. The sequence goes on along the minus strand of JAPDOI010000187.1, from coordinate 968,968 downwards.
TTCAAGGATTAGTGCGCCTCGGATATTGTAAAGTGCCCTCAGGAGATTTTCTACTGCCAGCCGATCCGCATTGCAAAGGTGGGCATCTTCTCAAGTGTAGAATACCCAATGGAATTTTACTCCAACATGTTTCAGATGGTAACCTGTCGCTGATCTATGTTGAGTGGAAGAACCCAACGTACGTACCGTCCAATAAGAAACCTTGTCTTCAACGGGAAAAATCTACCGTTAAGAAGCAGGTACCGTTCCATGGTGTTGCAAAAATAGAAAGAAGTAAACAATAACAAAAATATTGCAGAACAATTGAACATTTCAGAAACAACAGCACAGTGCTCAAAACGGGACTGCAGGCTTCCACGCTTTGCATATTGCGATGGTATTAAATGAAGAGATTTACACTTTGCAGGAAATTCTGACGTCGCATTCGTGACGCAGAGATGAGTACGACAAGCAGCTACCCCTGGGGCGAGTGCCAAGCAATCCATTCGCTTCTCCGATAGATCAAGGTTCGCGCCTAATGGTACGGACACTTCGTACACCTCCTGCGTTTGTTAGGTTTACTAGTCAGGTCTGCCACTCCGAACGTCTTTTTCGAGGAGAGCACAACTGCGAACTGTTCTACCACATCGTGTGAAAACTTTATTATGGGGTATAATTTTCTAGCATTTCATATTCATCATGTTATCAACTTTTGCGAATTCAGAATGCTTCAGAAATTTGGAGATGGTAACCCCTCAACGAGGATACAGCGCTAAGAAAAGAAATGTTGAAGGAAATCTTACGCAGAACTGACCAACATGAAGAGCTTTTGAGTCCATCTAACTTTTTGCCCGATTTTCGCTTCATTATACATGTCTGTTCGAGTTTATCGGAGAATTTTTACAGAAATTCTTCTGATATGCTTGCTTCCTCAGCAAGGCATCCCTAATCCGAATTCCTGTAAGGGAAAACAAACCACCCTGATATTGAAGCTTGAAATTTTTAAAACGCACACTCCATTGCTGTTCTGTGAAGTTAACCAATGTATGGCTCAGGTTGCTAGGATGAGTTCGGGCGGAGTAAGCAGCGGAGCGGTCGGTGATGGCAAAATATAACAGTGATGAAGAGCTTTTGACATGATAAGCCCGAGAAGCCTTGCTTCGGCCCGCTCAAAATGAGCGAACTAGGCTATCTGTCTATTCATGCCTTGATATGCTCTCCCGATCCATGAAGATCTCCGATGTATGGTTTGTACCTTATCTCTAGGCAGCCGCGAGACAGCTTCAGTCTCGCTGTTTTAGGAGTGTAGCGGTTCTTTCTCCGTTTCTATCATTGTGTTTTTCGAAAAAAAAACGCTCGGCTTCCATGATAGATATATCAAATCAGCGTCGCGGTTTTCCCTATCCAGGGATTAGCAATATGTGTATTCGTGCCTTGATGTGCTGCTAGATTTGATAACCAACTCAGAAATTCGTGGGATATTCCGGAGAACGACGACAGAACTTTTCTTGAAACAACTGGGGAACTCCCTCCAAATCATGGGGAGGCGGAGGGGACCTCGGCCACCATGTCTTTTCCTTGTTCTCACGATCGCCGGTCTTCCTCATACTGTCGCAACCTAACATCCATTGTTCATTGATTGATCAAAAATCAGCCTGCCAAAACTCGCTGTTTACAACAGTTTCCTGTTCTTGGAAAACTGGATTAGGGCCAAAAATGTTCACCTCTGATGAGAGGTTACGTAGAAGCTTGTTATCTCCCCTGGAATTCGAACAGAGATACCTTACACAGTCCTTGAGTAGGAAATCTGCCCCCTCAACTTCCGAAGTGCGGAACCACCTCGGGACTAGCCAGTTTGCATCACCTTATACGCTGCGTCTATGTTCTCGCATTCACCATGCTCGGGGGGAGGCCAAGGGAGCATCCGTGATGCAAACTCCCCTTGTTCTCTTCCCGCAATCGACTGTCTCGAGCTTCATTGGTAGTGTATAATTCGTGACGAGAGGGGCGAGCTTCCCCGGAAGGGGCGTCTCGCCCCTCTCCTGTCGACAGCGTGATATCGACCAAATCAGATCTATTGTCCTCGGGAACTTCCCCCACAAATATCCGAGGAGACAAATGCTGAATAGATCTTCGTGAGTGTGATTTTATTCGAAGCGAAATTTGGTTGAGAAACAACCAAGTTGCTAAACATCAATCTGGCTCTGTCAAAAGTGGAGAAATATGGGGGAGGGTCATAGGTATTCAAGGGTCGAGAACATGTCACCACCACGTTCGGTGCTTAACAGCCTTCCTTAATCCTTGCTAACAGCGATCGCACTCACATAGAGACGGCTTTCCGCAGCTAGAGCGACATTTTACATGAGACTTTCAAAACATGTTGTATAGGCTGTCCGTATAGTGTCCAGAAAGTTCAAAGTTGTTCTCGGTAAACGAAATCAATCAAGTTCTTCCAGGACCAGCGCTCTAGGTCCGCTTACATGGAGCATGTACTTTGCTACCCAGGCTGTGCCTCACCTTGTTTCGAGTAAAGCCAGTATACTTAGTATGCAGGAGTAAAACACATTAGCCTAGATCTTCTGAACTTGATTGCAAATTCAACTTCGTTATACTACTTCCAGCATTCGAACTGAGAAACAAGATCTCATTATCGTGGGACGGAAAGTGGTCAACGATGACTTGAAGTGCAACCACTGCTTGAATGTTGTGAATGTGATCAAGAAAATGCCATTAGTTATGTAATCCTGCACACACTGGATACCTCCCATGCCCATGAAAGCACCAACACTCCTGGAAAACCGTGAAGTATGTTTCTATAGGTGGCGTAGGTTTTGTGAATAGGCTGTCGCAAGGTAGCTGGGCTGTATAAAAAATTGTGTGAACCTTACACCGAAAATCAGCACTCCAGAGTCTAGCACTTCGGAAACATTTATAGCCTCTGCTTGATCGCCATAGAGTGATAACGGACAAGACTACTGACCTGAAGTGGATTTATTTTTGATCTAGTGGTAAGTTAACTGAACACATCATATTGAACACCATCAAATATTATCAACGCAAGAAGCTGATCGCAAAACGCTTAGACGCTATTAATACTTCTCAACGTCAGCTCGTCGCCATGGCGGCGAGGGCCGTACGGGTTTTCAATCATTTCACTATTAATCCATCATCAATTTCATTCCATTCCATAATAATTGATTCCAGTACTATCTTCTGCTACCATGATAGCGAACGCGTTTAAAGATTTTGCTTGCTCGGCAATGTTAAGGCCAACCCAATCCACCCCGCCGAAGCGTCGCCGCAGGAGTATTCATAGCCCCTGCGAGCGCGTCGAGCGCGTGATGCGCGTAGAAAGTATTTATACTCCAACCACGCGCCAAAACGTGACGCCCTGGCGTTGAGGAGTGTGAATAGCGCTTTAAATTCGAGCGACATGGGGTGAACCAGCATTATGCCTTTCCGAGGAGAGCCTTGGGTGGCTAGGTGTACCCGAAGTGGAGGCTTGTTACGCCCTCTCATTCCATTAGGCTAAAAATTCGCATTTCCGCGACGTTTGTTAGAATACGGATTTTGTAGCGTAGCCTCTATGGTGCAAGGGGAATGTGTACGTAGTCTCTACGGAGTTCGCAAGGCTGAATTCGTCTTCTTCTTCTCGCTGTCGCTACAGTCTTTGCCGCTGTCCACCGTAGGTTTGCTAGACAGCATTCTCATTCCTCGTTGACCACGCTGAACGCAATTAGGTCTCTTGGCTTTTCGCTGACCTCGTCAACTCACGGAGTGTTCATTGGACACTGGCTGGTCCTAGAGAGGGATCCCGAGCCGCTCTCTGGAATCCTTGCCAAGAATAATTTTGGTTGTGGATTGGGTTTGCGTTAGGTAGAGGGCAAGAAACAACAATTCGATTAGGGGCAACAAGGATTGCCTTTCTAGTACGCATCAGGCGTCCTCGACCGAGGTGGAAACATACCACCTTTTGCACAAATAGAGGCTAGAAACTCCGTAGTTAAGACAGGTGATGTAGAGAAAGCTTCCGTATACTGTTGTCAACTGGGGCTAAAAAAATAGTATTACGGAGAATTTCCCGCCTCAGAACTAGACAATATGCTTTAGAAACTCTGGGCATCTCGCATTTCCGTCTGTGGCATCTAGACTCTGGTTCATTTCAAGTGAACTCCTGTTTTCGATTATCACATTGCTGAGCGGTGGCTTTCTCGCCGGAGCCTCTCATCGCCAGTTATATCTCACCGAGGCCCACCGCTCCGCTACTGGTGATAATCGAAATCGACAGGTCACTCGAGATTTCCCAGAGTTTAGCTTCCCTTCGGGAGAGTTATCGCGCCTAAACACCAAAGCCCCAGAGCTGTTTTCACTCAGATGCTAGATAGACCACCATCCAGAAACTCGACAGACCTCCACCGAAGGTATCATCCTGATTGGGAGTCACACTAGGACATGGGCATTTGACTGCGATGAAACACACTCTGCGACGAAATGGAGAATGCTGGTTTAGTTTTGCTGGAAGCTAAGCATTTACGCTCATAGTCAGCTCGGCACTTTGTGCTAACGTGTGCTGTTACGTTAATTCAGCAGTGCGGCAAACAACATTTTACCAGAATCGTGTAAGATTAAATAATAAATGCAGCATAGACGCTCGTAAACGAGGTTGAGATAACTACGGAAATTAAATCGTATGGCTCAGAACACAACGCCTACGCATTTTGAAACATAAAAGCGACCCGCAATGACGCCACATGAGTAAGAAGTTGGCCCCGCCCCTGTATCTGCCCGCCCCCTGAACTCCTCCTCCAAAACAGGAATTCTGGAGGCGATTCTTACCGTCGTTTATGTATGTGGTCTACTTATTACACTTACTGCACCAAGCGCAAACGACGCTGATTGTGGGAATGGCCCAGAACCATTGTTTTGGAGAAGGACGCAAATACGGGGGGCGGGCAGGTACAGGGGCGGGGCCAACTTCTTACTTATGTAGCGTCATTATATGCGGTTTTTCACGCTTCAAAATGTGCCATACCATTCCATTTCCGTAGTTATCTCAACCACGTTTAGGAGCGTGTATGCTGCCTTTAAGTGATATAAAAAATGCGTTCCACAGAATCCAGTAGTTTATGGAAATTTTGATAGGCCTTTTCGAGGAAACCTCAAAGGATGACCTTAAACCTCAAAGGATAACCTTGAGGATGGTGACCTTAGAGGTAGCATACACTCTCATAAACGTGGCTCAGATAACAACGTAAGTTGAGCAGTACGGCTCATTTTGAAACGTCAAAAACCACCCACAATGCAGCTATAGGAGTAGCGATTCCGGTCCGCCCGTATTTTCACGCCCCATATATTTGTCCTACCCCACCGAAACAAGGAAGCTAGGCCATTCCCACCATCGATACTGAGTGTGGATTGGCTCAAAAAACAATCCACACACGTCTCCGACGGTGGGGATGGCACAGAACCCTTGTGTTGGAGGGGGAGAGCAATCACAGTTGGCAAACACGGGCGGGGCAAAACTTGCTACTCCTGTAGCGGAATTGTGTGTCGTTTTCGACTCTACAAAATGCATGGACATTGTGTTGTAAGCCTTGCGGTTCGATTTTGAATGAACGGGGCTGCGGCGGTAGATCACCGCGCGCGCGATCGAGACCCCGTGATGCCGCCGAATCCGCACGGCCAGCCGCCTGGTCCATGCGTCACACTACTCAGAAAGTTGGAGCTCGCCACCCGCTCACCAAAAGTCGGGCGGCGCGCAGCACCTCGCGCAGCCCGCGAGCGGAATGGTAGCGGGTGGCGAGCACTGGCATGCAGGCGCTCGCTACCCGTTCACAATATTACGGCGGCGCGCTCGCAACACCACATTGGCGCGCTCGCCTAGCGCTGGTCGCCGACGGAAAGATAGCGGGTGGCGAGCTATTGAATGTAGCTTCCGCTTGAAATTAATGCCATGCTTCAACTTACGCTTCGGTTATCCGGTGTTTCCGTCTGCAGGGGGGGGGGGTATGGTTTGTCACTTGGCCACACCCATTTTTCCGTGCCGCCGCGCAACTTGAACACTAACCCAGGGTTCAAAATCAGAGTCGTTGCGGCATGAAAAAATGGGCGTGGCTAAGTGCGATATCATAGAGCCTACCCCCCTCCTCCTCTGCTGCGATGGCACCGGGTATTCTTTCTATTCAGTAACAGTACATGTTTTTGAAAATCTCAGAGAGTTCAAGATTGTCAAGAATGATTTATTACAGTCAGTTTCGAATTAATAAAAAAAATCTTAGAATTTCAGGTGTTTCTTCCGATTGAATTATAACAAATAGAGCCATATTTCCCATTAACGAGATCACAATTTTCTAAATGCGGAAACCAGGGTGCCCATATCGATCGAATATTCAAATTATCCAGCCAGTGATGAAACGGTTTTTTTTTTCTGAAAATATCTTTGTGGCGAGCAGCAGAGGAGGAAAACGGGACGAAAACATCGCCAAGAGGCTTTTTTCTTGTATATGGAGTTCACTCGGTATATTCACCAATTCCTTATTTCGAATACCGTATTTCCTCTTTTAGAAGTACATGTACTTCTAATACTCAGGCTTCTATTTTATATGTACTTCTATTAGGGGTATACTTCAAATAGAGGCTTTACTTCTAATTCTCAGCCCTTCTTTGTTGGTGTACTTCTATTAGAGGTGTACTTCTAATAGAGGGTGTACTTTTATTATTCGACGCAATTTTTGAATTTCCACTGGAGAACTGTTCGCATTTCTGGCAGAGATTTCCAGTATAACACCGAAAATTTGCATGCATTGAAATTTCAGTTCGTAACAACGAAAACTTAGCCACTTAGGCCCAAACAAATTGAGGCTTCCACAACCACTGATATCATATTTTCAAAGCTATTATTCAAACCTTTCCCAAGTTATTTTCTTCCTAAACTTGCATGAGTTCGGTATCGCTTTTTGTTGGCATGTGCTTCAAGAGGGAGAGAGAGACAAATGGGATTCAACTCGTTAGGCTTAAAAGCAATGGAACTGGTCGGTTTTCCAGCCGAATAGAGCGATTAAAAAACGCAGTTCTTGTACCACCTGACAACCGCTCTCCCAGAGGCGAGTTCTTCGCTCCACAATAAACTGTATGTAGGTGAAGTCTACCACTGGTGGTTCCTGATTTCTTCGTCGTATAAACGATACCTCTGCATGAATGATCCAATCTTCATAATGCTGGGGAATCTTGACCTCTCAAGGACCGTTGAAGTTATCGTCCTGGGGCAAATCAAGTCATCAAAACTCTTTTGAATTACCTGAATGAACTCCGTGATTTCGCCGTGAATAACAGCAATATCAAATTTCAGCTCTGTGTTTTTTCTTGGTCGTTCGAAGTTCGTTGAAGTTTCATCGGACGGTATCCCATACAAGCAGAATTTGACCGAGAAAGGGGTGACCGATAGGATTTTTTGTGAATATTTAAACCTCAAAAAACTGAAAAGCATCTCGTGCAAACATGTAGCATTCGAGAAAGACAAGAAAAGCATTTCTTCTCTCTCAAATGCTACAATCGGATTGCCAACCATTTGAACGAGTACCGGAGGTCCAATCCAAAAAGAGGTGTACTTTTAAAAGAGATTTACTTCAAATAGAGGGTGTACTTGTAATACTCAGCCTTCCCTTTTAGGTGTACTTCAAATAGAGGTGTACTTCTATTAAAGAAAATGCGGTATTCTAATCATATGGGTAGTTCAATTATTAAACTGTTCGAAATTTCGAGAGTTCAGTTATTAAACTGTTTGAATAATCAGTTAGCTTCTTCGGGAACCTCTCACTTTGAACCTTTCGTCACAGCGTGGCTTTACCCTGCCTGCATCCACCCCTCCCCCTCCATTTCACCACAGCGTGGGCTTCCCCCGCACCCCACTCCCTTCTCTCGTTTTTTTAGTTCACGATGATCTATTTATAGTGATATGGTCATAAAATCGAAGAGCGGTGAGATTTTATCTACAAGCCGCTCTTCTCCGGGGTCAGTGGCACACTATGAGGTGGTCACAAGACCGACTCGTCTAAACACAGCTTATGCTTGTTTGTGCACTTATCCTCTGGTTCCGAGCCAAATTTGCTCTGTTCCCTCGCGCGTTCGTGCGGAGCGAAGGTAGAGACAGCAAAAAATGTGGGAAGAAGGAGACGCAGCGTGCGCGCGCAGACGCAAGCGATGAACGGAAATAAATTTCACTCGGAAACAGAGGATAGAGGGACTATTGTATACGCGAGTGACAAAACTATTAACTACGACACCCGCAGCCGCTGTGATGCTTCCCATCGAGTTGAAAATGACTATATCAAGTTTCATCTCCGCAGTATTGCAAAAACAAATCAAACAACAAGCAGAAATAGAAAAATAATGAGAATGATGAGATGTAGGCGAAAATTCGGGAAATGTCGCGAAACACTCAAAGAACGATAGCAATTCAGCGGGCGATTCGCTAGCAAACAGCTCGCGACCCGCTACACCACCTATACTCGCACTCGCGACCCGCTATGCCCATAGCGGGTGGCGAGCGCGAGGAGAGGTGGTAGCGGGTGGCGAGCTCTTCAAAATGATATAGGTGAGCGGGTGGCGAGCGAGGCCCGAAATGCGCGCGGGTGGCGAGCTCAAACTTCCTGAGTAAGTCGAGTTCGGAACCCATAGAAGAATGGGGTGGAAATGTGTCGAGGCAAGTAACTGATTCCCTCCGTTGTGGACCGAGTTTCGAAACGCAATACCACGTAGAGGCAGAAATCGCTGCAGGACCCATTCCAGGCGCTTGCTTGAGCGCGGCACATCTCCATGTTGTTTGCTGAAGCGATACATTCGTCTTTCAAAGCCGGCATACACCAAAATGGGAGCGTGCACTTTGCACGCGGGACGTTTTGCCCTCTCACCGCCTGTACACTCTATCACTCTGTCTGCCAGAATTTCTGCATGTTTTTGGTAAAAGCGCGCGCACACCCAATGGTGTATGCCGGCTCAGAATTACGCACATTACGTTTCGTCGCGCATAAACGTTGTATTCTCTTTCTGTAAAAAGAATAGCTATAGCTCGTTATGAATAAAACAAAAACATACAACTATAACAGCAGACACATACAACTATAACAGCAGATTCCTTATTCGAACGATTCTATTCCAAATTCTGGCAAAGTAATGCCTTCAACGCTTTAAAGGCACAGTGCAGCCTCAATTATGAATTTTGAGATTTTCGTGTAATTGTGTAGAAGACCCCTCTAATATAACACGTGCCAAATGCAAGATGTCATTTCCTCCAAATAAGCGAGAAATAAGCGACCACCACGGGCCACACCCCCTGCCGGATTTCTGACCTCGATAGAGGCTAGATGGATGGATGAACATGTACTTGTTCTTCAGTCCATTGCCGGTCCACCTCCTCACCCTGTTTTGCTCTCTTGCAGCAATTGCGAATCAAGAGAAATACTAGCCCGAGACTACTCGTCCACCAAATTGTTGCCCTCAAAATGCAGGTATTTTCAAGGAGCCATATCTCCGTTTGTAGAGGGTCTTGGAGGATTCAAAGATACGGTCGTGATCAGAGAGGGGCTCTTTCCACGCATGAAGTCTGAAAAATAATTTTCTGGGTGTTCTGTGCCTTTAAACGACTCCCCGTAGGAGCCTAGTTAAAGTTCGGCGTTTCGCTGCGCAAACGGGAAAGCCGGTGGCAGCGAACCACCAAATTAAGGTCTTTGGTACACTCCAGCGGCTCGCTGGCGATGGGCACGGCGTCGGAGTTGTCGCGGCAACCCGTCAAAAATATTGAGCAATCAAGCAAGAAACCCCCGGGTGAAAGTACATTCAACTCCCCTCAGCTACATGTCGCCGCGACTGGCGCAAGCAAACTGATCCCGGGGCAGCCCCACCCATCGCACGGATGCTGATACTGGCATGATGAGTGATAGTTGGTGAATTCTGTCGCTGCAGTGATAACGAAGTATACCGATGTCCTGTAATTAAGACCTTACCCGCTCGGCCTAGGTGCCTCCTAAACGGGGCAGCGACCGTTTATTCATATCGATCATCGTGCTGAATACGCAGGAAGTTGGTACGTTGAAACATGATTAAAGAACACCTCCACTGGCAAAAGTGCGATGGAACACGTAAGGATAAACCGTCGCTTCTGCCTGTTTGGGTGTTCTCCTCCATTGAGCACCTTTCCACAATGCACTGGTTGATATGCTTTTCACATATATAAAGGAGAGAAATTCAACAAATCAATAAGACCGACCCGCCACTACTCCAACAACGCTCGGCTGCAATCAAAAACCAGATTTAGCGAGCGAAACTTTTGAAGGCTCTCCACTGCTTCAAAGAACCGTAAAGACCGCTCAGTGGTATAAATAGCAGGAATCCGTTGAGAGTCGCCTCAAATTGAAACCCTTGGCTTAGTAATGGATCGCCATGGTCATTAAGAAAAGCGCTGCAACTTTGAATTGTAGTATGTGGAATCGATTCCTGAATCGCTCCAGCCGCGAAGCGGCTGGAGAGGTTTGGTTTTGCTTAGTCAAGATTGGGTTCAACGAACACCACAACAAGTGAAACTGTTGAAGGTTGACCCCATTGTTATCGGATCGCCCTTGGTTCAGCATTCGTTAGTAATACTGCATTTGTAGGGCTTCCAGAGAGCGTATTGCAGAGCAGTTTAACATTAAAATGCTTCTGATTGCATCAATTCTTGAACATCTGTTTAAAATATTGATCACGTAGATAACGTCTCCTCAAAAAACCTGGTTTGGCATAGAATCATTCGAACAAGCCTTAAATGTTAGGAGTTCAAGTAGAACAGTCATAAATTCTATTCATTCTTGTATTTCTCGAAGTAGGCTTGTAACTCTTCCATATCCAATTTACTCCCCAGGTAGATAATGCCTCTCTCGTGAATATCTTTGGGAACATGGTCGAGAACAGGTCCCTAAAATCAGCATTTTTTGTAAGTGAAGTGACTCTTTGGGTAGTTCAACTTTTCAGGCTCAAACTAAGTGCTTTGATGCAATTATGTCCAGGCTTTCAACACTTACTTGGTCTGTGGTGGCAATTCCTCCAGCGTGCTCAACGAGGAATGCCATCGGTGCAGACTCGTACAAATAACGTAACTGTAAAAAATTCAACAGAGCTACTGAGATCTATACTAAATTTGAATGAAGAACAGTACCTTGCCATGAGGTGCGTCTACTGTAGCTGGGTACAGAAAAATACCTCCATTCAGCATTGTTCGATGAACATCCGCCACCATTGACCCGACATACCGCTGCGCCAAGCCTTTCTTCTTGGGATCCTAAAAGAAGCACACGATATGGGTTAGAAGTGAATGAGAAATGCTTGTGCCTTGAACCTCTAATGCTTTAACACGTTTACCACATTTTGCAAGTTTTGACACGATGAAAACGCATTTCAAAACAGTTGTGTGATGTCGAAACCTGTCAATCTGGCGCCGGGTTTGACACGCTGAAGTGTTGCTTTGAACATGTAAAAACACTCAACTATCATGATTATCTCATACACTGCGGGGGCGGGGCAAGCGCCGGACAATAGAGCCCGAAGCGACATCAGAGGCCTCCCCCGAGGGGGGCTTCAGGGGGGGGGCTGCTCTCCTCCGGCGCTTGCCTCCCTAAAAGAAAGAGACCGAAAAGATATGAAGATCTCTATCACGCTGTGATCTCTATGACGTGCTCAACCGGTATAAAAGGCGCCTTACCTCATAGATACGCGCATTCGGCCCAACAGGGCCGGCCCTGGACAGGGACTCAGAGTCCCTGTCATAGAGGAATTTTTTGGAGGAGAGCGGCGACGTTTTCCGTGGGATGAATTACGTCAGTGCTCCGGGGCCGTGACTTCAGTGCTCCGGGGCAGTGACGGCAGGGCTTCAGGGCAGCGACGGCAGGGCTCAAATCAAGCCAAATTCTCACTTCGGCGGTCGCCCCTCCCCCAAATGGAGGGGAAAGCGTCGGTGTTCGCGGGGTCGCCTCCTGTAGAGCTGCGCTAGCCTCCTCCAGTGTATGAGATGCTGAAACAGCACTAATCCACTGCCTCAGTAACTATTTTATCCACTAGAGGTTTCTTAATCGACCAATATGAACCAATTCGTTGGGTACGGTTTCGCTCTTGGCATACGCTACACTAGACTTCAACTAAGGATATTTTCTTCCTACCTTGTGATCTCATCCACGCTTGAGACTCTCAGAACGGAAAGAACCAAAGGGAAATGTGAGGACACAAGTGATAATCAAGTGTGATAGCTCTCTCAAATGGTGAGCTTAACAGGAACGCAACTCAGGATTCTCCCACTAGGATCATCAGAGGAGCACTCTTTCCTTGGTGCTTTCAATGTTGTTGGCGTTTTTAGCCGTACGTGTCTTGCGTACACTATCATCTCAACCTCATTTACGAGTAGTTTCACTAGTTGGGGGAGGAGACTCAAAGCTTCGAATCAGGAATGTACGGAAATTTTTTCGAAACAGAAAACAAAATGCAGTTTGGCAAAAAACAGGAAACAGGAAAAAAAATCTTCAAAAATGGTCAGAAAACAGAAAATTGTCGAAAATCAATAAAAGTGTTCGGCGCAGACTATATGAGATTTTTTACGGCATCAAACATTTTTTTCACATATTTTTAGTGTTAAATGCTTCTTTTGCGTAATATCCAGAACCCAAATTTTGACAGGAGCAAGAGACGCCCACGATGTGCAGATTATACGTAAGTGCGAAAAGATGACGAATGTTCCTCAGCCTACCTTCCCTACCTTTCCCCAGACAATAATGCTCGATAACTCCATCAGATGCTGACTATGAAAGGATTACGTAGATGCAGGTTAGCGAACTTCCCCTTGCCCAGTCTACATATCTTGACGCTGACTATTGGATAATTGCTGGTTTGAACGTTGTACTACTCCTCTGTGTCCGAAACTCACGCGCGCACCGCGCGGGGTGCCGTTCTGACATACTGTGCTTCTCTGGGTTAAATTCCGGTCCGCAGTTGCGTCTCGGCACGCTTTGCTACCGCGCGCATTCGAGTCGGAAGAGTTTCCAGCGGCGCAGACAAACCCCAGTATCTCATCGGTCAACGCAGAAGGATTACGGTAATTGCGTAAAGTGTACACGAAGTGTGCAACCTTTCTCTGCATCTCTGCCCGACAGAGCCGCGACCGTGGGAGAGCGCAGACAGCGAGGGTGACTGCAATGCAAATGCATTGAGTGACTCGAATGGAAAGGTGAGGCACGTATTTGCGTGGTGAGTTATGTGTAGGCTTTTAGGCCAGATTTTAGCCGCACACGAGTTCCTGGGAAGAATCAGGGGAGATTTCAAGCGTGTATCGGAATCAGGGGAGATTTCAAGACTGGATTGGAATCATTCGAAATCCCTGGGTTGCAAATCAGATACCAAATCTGGAAAGAAGCACTGAGCAGGGTCCAGCAGCCCTTTGGTATATGTCGGAGGATTTACGGCCAGCTGAGGCCTTATTTGGAAAACTTTACAATCCCACTTCGATGTGTAGAATTTTTGTTGTCTTCCAACACAGGCGAAAATTGCTGAGTCAATTTTTGTGTTTTTTCGAACAAGGGCAAATCTTGCTGAACTGGAACTTTCATTTTTCTGAGACTTTCTGTATTTTTTTAATTTGAAGGTTTCGTTAAATAAAAAATCATCAACCAATTACGAAATTCGGGATAAACGCTTCCTGGCTCAGCATATTCCGCGCTCTCCCCCTCACCTAACATTTAGGTACATAGTTACCAAAAACAAACTGCTCATAAAAAAATTCCAAACTAAAATATTTCACACATCACTCCAATTTTTCATTTTCTCCTCGTAAACTTTCACGACACTTCTGGATGGCCTGCCACTTCCCATTCGCAGGCTATCCAGTTCTGCTCGGCCCTGCCACTGAACACAGAAGCGGTGTCTGCCAGTTCCAGAACTGTCTCCGAAATTGAAAAAAAGCTTAGATGTGGACTATAGTTGTACACGAACGAAATTTTCGAAAGGTTTTCGAAAAAATTTTCGAATTTTTTTTCGTTCGTTTTCGTTCGTTCGAAATTTTGTCGAACGAAATTTTTTTCAAATTTCGTTCGTTCGATTTTTTTTTCGAACGAAATTTTTACGATTTTCGTTCGTTCGAAATTTTTTCGAACAAAAATTTTTCAATTTTCGTTCGTTCGAAATCCGATTTTCCTAAATTTTTTCGAAATTCGTTCGTTCGGAATTTTTTCGAACAAAATTCGAAAAAAATTTCGAAATTTCCGACGAGTTTCGAAAAAAAATACGAAATCTCGAAAAAAAAACGAAATTTCGATTTGTTTCGAATTTCGTTCGCTCGACCTCCGAAATTTCCAAAGTTTTTCGAAAATCGTTCGTTCGAAATTTTTCGAACGGAATTTTTTTCATTTTTCGTTCGTTCGAAAAGATCTCGAACGAAAAAATTTCGATTTTCGTTCGTTCGACATTTTTTTCGAAATTGTACAACTATAATGTGGACGCTTGGTCTGACTTAGGAAACTTGGAATAAAGACGTAGTGGAAGCTAATTTTCCCAGCTATCACACAAAAATGGCTATACTAGACGAAGTTGGGCAGTGAAATTCCTCACCACAACTGTGACAAAATATGCGAAACTGGAGTTGTTTTTCATTTTTCAGCGTTCAGTAGTACTTGAGCAGTTTTCAATTTTTACTTGCTCTGCCTGTGCTCTACCCTTCGGACTAAGCGTCGCGCACCCCAAAAAATCTGAAGCTCATTTTGTTGATAATTGTTCCGCCCTTCCCATGTTAGTTTTTCGCAAAGTTATCGTCTATCGCTGGCGGCTATCCATTTATCCTAGTTGTTCACGAATTTATTCGCATTAGCGAATAACTTGTAGCAGAACTACTAAAACTTGAAACACTTCCTTTTATTCCCAAAAAATCATCAGGAATGGTGCTAATACCTGTAAACTAAGGAATTTGCATGATTTGGTGAGATTAGACGTCATCAAGCCCCGATATACATGAACATTTGCCATCTTCAAAAATGTTTTCTACAAATTAGTCGTGAATTCCATTGCATGTTGTGCAGCGACCACTCAATGCATTTCAATCGCCGCCACCCTCGCTGTCTGCGCTCTACCACGGCCGCGGTGGGCAGGGATGCAGAGGCAGGTTGCACACTCCATGTACAATTTACGCAATCGCTCCAGCTGCGAAGCGGCTGGAGAGGTTTGGTTTTGCCTGGCACTTGTGATCACTTAGATTTTGGTAAAGTAGTTAATAAAACCTGTAAAACAAATTTTCTAGAGATTTCCTTCTGGATATAAGTGAGAGAGTCTAGAAGACACCCGCTGACAAAATTTGAGCCAAATCGATTGAAAATTAACAAAGTTAGATCGGCGGAAGCTTAACAAAAATTCGCGTTTTTTCTTGTAACACGTCCCTCGTGTCCTGTTCCTCGTTCCTCGTTTCTCGTTCCTCGTTCCTCGTTCCACGTTCCTCGTTCCTGCCACTAGCCATTGCCAGGCGATCAGTTGGGCAGGTAGGTAAGTTGGTATGAGGACAGATATGATTACTTACTCACTTACTTTAACATTAACTACTTCACCTTTTGCTACTTATCATATCACGTGATATTATCAGTTGGTAGACCAAATCGCTTAAACACATCGTAAGCTGTACTTTTCCGTAGGGAATGGACAGGGGAAGTGACTAACAAATCTGTTACTTACTGTTTACTTTACTTCTTACTGCTTATCATATCATGTGATATTATCAGTTGGTTGATCAAATCGCTAAAACACGTCGTAGGCTGTACTTTTCGATGGGGAGGGACAGAGAAAGTGACTGTTTCACGTTAACTACTTTACTTCTTACTGCTTATCATATCATGTGATATTATCAGTTGCTTGATTAAATCGCTAAAACACGTCGTAGGCTGTACTTTTCGATGGGGAGGGACAGAGAAAGTGACTAACAAGTTTGTTAGTTACTGTTTCACGTTAACTACTTTACTTCTTACTGCTTATCATATCATGTGATATTATCAGTTGGTTGATCAAATCGCTAAAACACGTCGTAGGCTGAACTTTTCGATGGGAAGGGACAGGGAAAGTTACTAACAAGTTTGTTATTTACTGTTTCACGTTAACTACTTTACTTCTTACTGCTTATCATATCATGTGATATTATCAGTTGGTTGATCAAATCGCTAAAACACGTCGTAGGCTGAACTTTTCGATGGGAAGGGACAGGGAAAGTTACTAACAAGTTTGTTATTTACTGTTTCACGTTAAATACTTTACTTCTTACTGCTTATCATATCATGTGATATTATCAGTTGGTTGATCAAATCGCTAAAACACGTCGTAGGCTGAACTTTTCGATGGGAAGGGACAGGGAAAGTTACTAACAAGTTTGTTATTTACTGTTTCACGTTAACTACTTTACTTCTTACTGCTTATCATATCATGTGATATTATCAGTTGGTTGATCAACTCGCTAAAACACGTCGAAGGCCGTACTTTTCGATGGGAAGGGACAGGGAAAGTTACTAACAAGTTTGTTATTTACTGTTTCACGTTAACTACTTTACTTCTTACTGCTTATCATATCATGTGATATTATCAGTTGGTTGATCAAATCGCTAAAACACGTCGTAGGCTGTACTTTTCGATGGGGAGGGACAGAGAAAGTGACTAACAAGTTTGTTAGTTACTGTTTCACGTTAACTACTTTACTTCTTACTGCTTATCATATCATGTGATATTATCAGTTGGTTGATCAAATCGCTAAAACACGTCGTAGGCTGAACTTTTCGATGGGAAGGGACAGGGAAAGTTACTAACAAGTTTGTTATTTACTGTTTCACAACAACTACTTTTCTTCTTACTGCTTATCATATCATGTGATATTATCAGTCGGTAGGTCAACTCGCTAAAACACGTCGTAGGCCGTACTTTTCGATGGGAAGGGACAGGGAAAGTTACTAACAAGTCTGTTAGTTACTGTTTCACGTTAACTACTTTACTTCTTACTGCTTATCATATCATGTGATATTATCAGTTGGTTGATCAAATCGCTAAAACACGTCGTAGGCTGTACTTTTCGATGGGGAGGGACAGAGAAAGTGACTAACAAGTTTGTTAGTTACTGTTTCACGTTAACTACTTTACTTCTTACTGCTTATCATATCATGTGATATTATCAGTTGGTTGATCAAATCGCTAAAACACGTCGTAGGCTGAACTTTTCGATGGGAAGGGACAGGGAAAGTTACTAACAAGTTTGTTATTTACTGTTTCACGTTAACTACTTTACTTCTTACTGCTTATCATATCATGTGATATTATCAGTTGGTTGATCAAATCGCTAAAACACGTCGTAGGCTGAACTTTTCGATGGGAAGGGACAGGGAAAGTTACTAACAAATTTGTTATTCACTGTTTCACGTTAACTACTTTACTTCTTACTGCTTATCATATCGTGTGATATTATCAGTTGATTGACCAAATCGCTAAAACACGTCGTAGGCTGAACTTTTCGATGGGAAGGGACAGGGAAAGTTACTAACAAGTTTGTTATTTACTGTTTCACGTTAACTACTTTACTTCTTACTGCTTATCATATCATGTGATATTATCAGTTGGTTGATCAAATCGCTAAAACACGTCGTAGGCTGAACTTTTCGATGGGAAGGGACAGGGAAAGTTACTAACAAGTTTGTTATTTACTGTTTCACGTTAACTACTTTACTTCTTACTGCTTATCATATCATGTGATATTATCAGTTGATTGATCAAATCGCTAAAACACGTCGTAGGCTGAACTTTTCGATGGGAAGGGACAGGGAAAGTTACTAACAAGTTCGACACATTAACTACTTTACTTCTTAGTGCTTATCATATTATGTGATATTATCAGTTGGTTGATCAAATCGCTAAAACACGTCGTAGGCTGAACTTTTCGATGGGAAGGGACAGGGAAAGTTACTAACAAGTTTGTTATTTACTGTTTCACAACAACTACTTTACTTCTTACCGCTTATCATATCATGTGATATTATCAGTTGGTTGATCAAATCGCTAAAACACGTCGTAGGCTGAACTTTTCGATGGGAAGGGACAGGGAAAGTTACTAACAAGTTTGTTATTTACTGTTTCACGTTAACTACTTTACTTCTTACTGCTTATCATATCATGTGATATTATCAGTTGGTTGATCAAATCGCTAAAACACGTCGTAGGCTGAACTTTTCGATGGGAAGGGACAGGGAAAGTTACTAACAAGTTTGTTATTTACTGTTTCACGTTAACTACTTTACTTCTTACTGCTTATCATATCATGTGATATTATCAGTTGATTGACCAATGGGAAGGGACAGGGAAAGTTACTAACAAGTTTGTTAGTTACTGTTTCACATTAACTACTTTACTTCTTAGTGCTTATCATATCATGTGATATTATCAGTTGGTTGATCAAATCGCTAAAACACGTCGTAGGCTGAACTTTTCGATGGGAAGGGACAGGGAAAGTTACTAACAAGTTTGTTATTTACTGTTTCACAACAACTACTTTACTTCTTACCGCTTATCATATCATGTGATATTATCAGTTGGTTGATCAAATCGCTAAAACACGTCGTAGGCTGAACTTTTCGATGGGAAGGGACAGTGAAAGTTACTAACAAGTTTGTTATTTACTGTTTCACAACAACTACTTTACTTCTTACTGCTTATCACATCATGTGATATTATCAGTTGGTAGGTCAACTCGCTAAAACACGTCGTAGGCCGTACTTTTCGATGGGGAGGGACAGGGGAAGTGACTAACAAGTTTGTTAGTTACTGTTTCACATTAACTACTTTACTTCCTACTGCTTATCATATCAAGTGATATTATCAGTTGGTTGATCAACTCGCTAAAACACGTCGTAGGCTGAACTTTTCGATGGGAAGGGACAGGAAAAGTTACTAACAAGTTTGTTATTTACTGTTTCACGTTAACTACTTTACTTTCTTACTGCTTATCATATCATGTGATATTATCAGTTGGTTGATCAAATCGCTAAAACACGTCGTAGGCTGAACTTTTCGATGGGAAGGGACAGGGAAAGTTACTAACAAGTTTGTTATTTACTGTTTCACGTTAACTACTTTACTTCTTACTGCTTATCATATCATGTGATATTATCAGTTGGTTGATCAAATCGCTAAAACACGTCGTAGGCTGAACTTTTCGATGGGAAGGGACAGGGAAAGTTACTAACAAGTTTGTTATTTACTGTTTCACGTTAACTACTTTACTTCTTAGTGCTTATCATATCATGTGATATTATCAGTCGGTTGATCAAATCGCTAAAACACGTCGTAGGCTGAACTTTTCGATGGGAAGGGACAGGGAAAGTTAATAACAAGTTTGTTATTTACTGTTTCACGTTAACTACTTTACTTCTTACTGCTTATCATATCATGTGATATTATCAGTTGGTTGATCAAATCGCTAAAACACGTCGTAGGCTGAACTTTTCGATGGGAAGGGACAGGGAAAGTTACTAACAAGTTTGTTAGTTACTGTTTCACGTTAACTACTTTACTTCTTACTGCTTATCATATCATGTGATATTATCAGTTGGCTGATCAAATCGCTAAAACACGTCGTAGGCTGAACTTTTCGATGGGAAGGGACAGGAAAAGTTACTAACAAGTTTGTTATTTACTGTTTCACGTTAACTACTTTACTTCTTACTGCTTATCATATCATGTGATATTATCAGTTGGTTGATCAAATCGCTAAAACACGTCGTAGGCTGAACTTTTCGATGGGAAGGGACAGGGAAAGTTACTAACAAGTTTGTTATTTACTATTTCACGTTAACTACTTTACTTCTTACTGCTTATCATATCATGTGATATTATCAGTTGGTTGGTCAAATCGCTAAAACACGTCGTAGGCTAAACTTTTCGATGGGAAGGGACAGGGAAAGTTACTAACAAGTTTGTTATTTACTGATTCATGTTAACTACTTTACTTCTTACTGCTTATCATATCATGTGATATTATCAGTTGGTTGATCAAATCGCTAAAACACATCGTAGGCTGAACTCTTTCGATGGGAAGGGACAGGGAAAGTTACTAACAAGTTTGTTATTTACTGATTCACGTTAACTACTTTACTTCTTACTGCTTATCATATCATGTGATATTATCAGTTTATTGATCAAATCGCTAAAACACGTCGTAGGCTGAACTTTTCGATGGGAAGGGACAGGGAAAGTTACTAACAAGTTTGTTATTTACTGTTTCACGTTAACTACTTTACTTCTTACTGCTTATCATATCATGTGATATTATCAGTTGGTTGATCAAATCGCTAAAACACGTCGTAGGCTGAACTTTTCGATGGGAAGGGACAGGGAAAGTTACTAACAAGTTTGTTATTTACTGTTTCACGTTAACTACTTTACTTCTTACTGCTTATCATATCATGTGATATTATCAGTTGGTTGATCAAATCGCTAAAACACGTCGTAGGCTGAACTTTTCGATGGGAAGGGACAGGGAAAGTTACTAACAAGTTTGTTATTTACTGTTTCACGTTAACTACTTTACTTCTTACTGCTTATCATATCATGTGATATTATCAGTTGGTTGGATCAAATCGCTAAAACACGTCGTAGGCTGAACTTTTCGATGGGAAGGGACAGGGAAAGTTACTAACAAGTTTGTTATTTACTGTTTCACGTTAACTACTTTACTTCTTACTGCTTATCATATCATGTGATATTATCAGTTGGTTGATCAAATCGCTAAAACACGTCGTAGGCTGAACTTTTCGATGGGAAGGGACAGGGAAAGTTAATAACAAGTTTGTTATTTACTGTTTTACGTTAACTACTTTACTTCTTACTGCTTATCATATCATGTGATATTATCAGTTGGTAGACCAAATCGCCTAAACACGTCGTAGGCTGTACTTTTCGATGGGGAGGGACAGGGAAAGTTACTAACAAGTTTGTTATTTACTGTTTCACGTTAACTACTTTACTTCTTACTGCTTATCATATCATGTGATATTATCAGTTGGTTGATCAAATCGCTAAAACACGTCGTAGGCTGAACTTTTCGATGGGAAGGACAGGAAAGTTACTAACAAGTTTGTTATTTACTGTTTCACGTTAACTACTTTACTTCTTACTGCTTATCATATCATGTGATATTATCAGTTGATTGATCAAATCGCTAAAACACGTCGTAGGCTGAACTTTTCGATGGGAAGGGACAGGGAAAGTTACTAACAAGTTTGTTATTTATTACTGTTTCACGTTAACTACTTTACTTCTTACTGCTTATCATATCATGTGATATTATCAGTTGGTTGATCAAATCGCTAAAACACGTCGTAGGCTGAACTTTTCGATGGGAAGGGACAGTGAAAGTTACTAACAAGTTTGTTATTTACTGTTTCACAACAACTACTTTACTTCTTACTGCTTATCACATCATGTGATATTATCAGTTGATTGACCAAATCGCTAAAACACGTCGTAGGCTGAACTTTTCGATGGGAAGGGACAGGGAAAGTTACTAACAAGTTTGTTATTTACTGTTTCACGTTAACTACTTTACTTCTTACTGCTTATCATATCATGTGATATTATCAGTTGGTTGATCAAATCGCTAAAACACGTCGTAGGCTGAACTTTTCCATGGGAAGGGACAGGAAAGTTTCTAACAAGTTTGCTATTTACTGTTTCACGTTAACTACTTTACTTCTTACTGCTTATCATATCATGTGGTATTATCAGTTGGTTGATCAAATCGCTAAAACACGTCGTAGGCTGAACTTTTCGATGGGAAGGGACAGGGAAAGTTACTAACAAGTTTGTTATTTACTGTTTCACGTTAACTACTTTACTTCTTACTGCTTATCATATCATGTGGTATTATCAGTTGGTTGATCAAATCGCTAAAACACGTCGTAGGCTGAACTTTTCGATGGGAAGGGACAGGAGAAGTTATTAACAAGTTTGTTATTAACTGTTTCACGTTAACTACTTTACTTCTTACTGCTTATCATATCATGTGATATTATCAGTTGATTGACCAAATCGCTAAAACACGTCGTAGGCTGAACTTTTCGATGGGAAGGGACAGGGAAGTTACTAACAAGTTTGTTATTTACTGTTTCACGTTAACTACTTTACTTCTTACTGCTTATCATATCATGTGATATTATCAGTTGGTTGATCAAATCGCTAAAACACGTCGTAGGCTGAACTTTTCGATGGGAAGGGACAGGGAAAGTTATTAACAAGTTTGTTATTAACTGTTTCACGTTAACTACTTTACTTCTTACTGCTTATCATATCATGTGATATTATCAGTTGGTTGATCAAATCGCTAAAACACGTCGTAGGCTGAACTTTTCGATGGGAAGGGACAGGGAAGTTTTTTAACAAGTTTGTTATTTACTGTTTCACGTTAACTACTTTACTTCTTACTGCTTATCATATCATGTGATATTATCAGTTGGTTGATCAAATCGCTAAAACACGTCGTAGGCTGAACTTTTCGATGGGAAGGGACAGGGAAAGTTACTAACAAGTTTGTTATTTACTGTTTCACGTTAACTACTTTACTTCTTACTGCTTATCATATCATGTGATATTATCAGTTGATTGACCAAATCGCTAAAACACGTCGTAGGCTGAACTTTTCGATGGGAAGGGACAGGGAAAGTTACTAACAAGTTTGTTATTTACTGTTTCACGTTAACTACTTTACTTCTTACTGCTTATCATATCATGTGATATTATCAGTTGGTTGATCAAATCGCTAAAACACGTCGTAGGCTGAACTTTTCGATGGGAAGGGACAGGAGAAGTTATTAACAAGTTTGTTATTTACTGTTTCACGTTAACTACTTTACTTACTGCTTATCATATCATGTGATATTATCAGTTGATTGACCAATGGGAAGGACATGGGAAAGGAAAGTTACTAACAAGTTTGTTATTTACTGTTTCACGTTAACTACTTTACTTCTTACTGCTTATCATATCATGTGGTATTATCAGTTGGTTGATCAAATCGCTAAAACAAGTCGTAGGCTGAACTTTTCGATGGGAAGGGACAGGAGAAGTTATTAACAAGTTTGTTATTAACTGTTTCACGTTAACTACTTTACTTCTTACTGCTTATCATATCATGTGATATTATCAGTTGATTGACCAAATCGCTAAAACGCGTCGTAGGCTGAACTTTTCGATGGGAAGGGACAGGGAAAGTTTCTAACAAGTTTGTTATTTACTGTTTCACGTTAACTACTTTACTTCTTACTGCTTATCATATCATGTGATATTATCAGTTGGTTGATCAAATCGCTAAAACACGTCGTAGGCTGAACTTTTCGATGGGAAGGGACAGGGAAAGTTAATAACAATTTTGTTATTTACTGTTTTACGTTAACTACTTTACTTCTCACTGCTTATCATATCATGTGATATTATCAGTTGGTAGACCAAATTGCCTAAACACGTCGTAGGCTGAACTTTTCGATGGGAAGGGACAGGGAAAGTTAATAACAATTTTGATATTTACTGTTTCACATTAACTACTTTACTTCTTAGTGCTTATCATATTATGTGATATTATCAGTTGGTTGATCAAATCGCTAAAACACGTCGTAGGCTGAACTTTTCGATGGGAAGGGACAGGGAAAGTTACTAACAAGTTTGTTATTTACTGTTTCACAACAACTACTTTACTTCTTACCGCTTATCATATCATGTGATATTATCAGTTGGTTGATCAAATCGCTAAAACACGTCGTAGGCTGAACTTTTCGATGGGAAGGGACAGGGAAAGTTACTAACAAGTTTGTTATTTACTAATTCACGTTAACTACTTTACTTCTTACTGCTTATCATATCATGTGATATTATCAGTTGGTTGATCAAATCGCTAAAACACGTCGTAGGCTGAACTTTTCGATGGGAAGGGACAGGAAAGTTACTAACAAGTTTGTTATTTACTGTTTCACGTTAACTACTTTACTTCTTACTGCTTATCATATCATGTGATATTATCAGTTGATTGATCAAATCGCTAAAACACGTCGTAGGCTGAACTTTTCGATGGGAAGGGACAGGAAAGTTACTAACAAGTTTGTTATTTACTGTTTCACGTTAACTACTTTACTTCTTACTGCTTATCATATCATGTGATATTATCAGTTGGTAGGTCAAATCGCTAAAACACGTCGTAGGCTGAACTTTTCGATGGGAAGGGACAGGGAAAGTTACTAACAAGTTTGTTATTTACTGTTTCACGTTAACTACTTTACTTTACTGCTTATCATATCATGTGATATTATCAGTTGGTTGATCAAATCGCTAAAACACGTCGTAGGCTGAACTTTTCGATGGGAAGGGACAAGGAAAGTTACTAACAAGTTTGTTATTTACTGTTTCACGTTAACTACTTTACTTCTTACTGCTTATCATATCATGTGATATTATCAGTTGGTTGATCAAATCGCTAAAACACGTCGTAGGCTGAACTTTTCGATGGGAAGGGACAAGGAAAGTTACTAACGAGTTTGTTATTTACTGTTTCACGTTAACTACTTTACTTCTTACTGCTTATCATATCATGTGATATTATCAGTTGGTTGATCAAATCGCTAAAACACGTCGTAGGCTGAACTTTTCGATGGGAAGGGACAGGGAAAGTTACTAACAAGTTTGTTATTTACTGTTTCACGTTAACTACTTTACTTCTTACTGCTTATCATATCATGTGATATTATCAGTTGGTTGATCAAATCGCTAAAACACGTCGTAGGCTGAACTTTTCGATGGGAAGGGACAGGGAAAGTTACTAACAAGTTTGTTATTTACTGTTTCACAACAACTACTTTACTTCTTACTGCTTATCATATCGTGTGATATTATCAGTTGATTGACCAAATCGCTAAAACACGTCGTAGGCTGAACTTTTCGATGGGAAGGGACAGGGAAAGTTACTAACAAGTTTGTTATTTACTGTTTCACAACAACTACTTTACTTCTTACCGCTTATCATATCATGTGATATTATCAGTTGGTTGATCAACTCGCTAAAACACGTCGTACTTTTCGATGGGGAGGGACAGGGGAAGTGACTAACAAGTTTGTTAGTTACTGTTTCACATTAACTACTTTACTTCTTAGTGCTTATCATATCATGTGATATTATCAGTTGGTTGATCAAATCGCTAAAACACGTCGTAGGCTGAACTTTTCGATGGGAAGGGACAGGGAAAGTTACTAACAAGTTTGTTATTTACTGTTTCACAACAACTACTTTACTTCTTACCGCTTATCATATCATGTGATATTATCAGTTGGTTGATCAACTCGCTAAAACACGTCGTAGGCCGTACTTTTCGATGGGAAGGGACAGGGAAAGTTACTAACAAGTCTGTTAGTTACTGTTTCACGTTAACTACTTTACTTCTTACTGCTTATCATATCATGTGATATTATCAGTTGGTTGATCAAATCGCTAAAACACGTCGTAGGCCGTACTTTTCGATGGGAAGGGACAGGGAAAGTTACTAACAAGTTTGTTATTTACTGTTTCACGTTAACTACTTTACTTCTTACTGCTTATCATATCATGTGATATTATCAGTTGATTGACCAATGGGAAGGGACAGGGAAAGTTACTAACAAGTTTGTTATTTACTGTTTCACGTTAACTACTTTACTTCTTACTGCTTATCATATCATGCGATATTATCAGTTGGTTGATCAAATCGCTAAAACACGTCGTAGGCTGAACTTTTCGATGGGAAGGGACAGGGAAAGTTACTAAAAAATTTGTTATTTACTGTTTCACAACAACTACTTTACTTCATACTGCTTATCATATCGTGTGATATTATCAGTTGATTGACCAAATCGCTAAAACACGTCGTAGGCTGAACTTTTCGATGGGTAGGGACAGGGAAAGTTACTAGCAAGTTTGTTATTTACTGTTTCACGTTAACTACTTTACTTCTTACTGCTTATCATATCATGTGATATTATCAGTTGGTTGATCAAATCGCTAAAACACGTCGTAGGCTGAACTTTTCGATGGGAAGGGACAGGGAAAGTTACTAACAAGTTTGTTATTTACTGTTTCACGTTAACTACTTTACTTCTTACTGCTTATCATATCATGTGATATTATCAGTTGATTGACCAATGGGAAGGGACAGGGAAAGTTACTAACAAGTTTGTTATTTACTGTTTCACGTTAACTACTTTACTTAGTGCTTATCATATCATGTGATATTATCAGTTGGTTGATCAAATCGCTAAAACACGTCGTAGGCTGAACTTTTCGATGGGAAGGGACAGGGAAAGTTACTAACAAGTTTGTTATTTACTGTTTCACAACAACTACTTTACTTCTTACTGCTTACCATATCATGTTATATTATCAGTCGGTAGGTCAACTCGCTAAGACAAGTCGTAGGCCGTACTTTTCGATGGCAAGGGACAGGGAAAGTTACTAACAAGTTTGTTATTTACTGTTTCACAACAACTACTTTACTTCTTACTGCTTATCATATCATGTGATATTATCAGTCGGTAGGTCAACTCGCTAAAACACGTCGTAGGCCGTACTTTTCGATGGGGAGGGACAGAGAAAGTGACCAACAAGTTTGTTAGTTACTGTTTCACGTTAACTACTTTACTTCTTACTGCTTATCATATCATGTGATATTATCAGTTGGTTGATCAAATCGCTAAAACACGTCGTAGGCTGAACTTTTCAATGGGAAGGGACAGGGAAAGTTACTAACAAGTTTGTTATTTACCGTTTCACATTAACTACTTTACTTCTTAGTGCTTATCATATCATGTGATATTATCAGTTGATTGACCAAATCGCTAAAGCACGTCGTAGGCTGAACTTTTCGATGGGAAGGGACAGGGAAAGTTACTAACAACTTTGTTATTTACTGTTTCACGTTAACTACTTTACTTCTTAGTGCTTATCATATCATGTGATATTATCAGTCGGTTGATCAAATCGCTAAAACACGTCGTAGGCCGTACTTTTCGATGGGGAGGGACAGAGAAAAGGACTAACAAGTTTGTTACTCTCTGATCACGTCATCAAAGTGCATGGGGAATGTGATGACGTCATCAGGGCGTCATATAAAGTACACAGGGCATTTGATGACGTCATCAGGATGTCATGTAAAGTACTTAGGGCATCTGATGGCGTCATCAGGGCGTCATATAAAGTATACAGGGCATCTGATGACGTCATCAGGATGTCATGTAAAGTACATAGGGCATCTGATGACGTCATCAGGATGTCATGTAAAGTACATAGGGCATCTGATGACGTCATCAGGATGTCATGTAAAGTACATAGGGCATCTGATGACGTCATCAGTGTGTCATGTAAAGTACATAGGGCATCTGATGACGTCATCAGGATGTAATGTAAAGTATATAGGGCATCTGATGACGTCATCAGGATGTCATGTAAAGTACATAGGGCATCTGATGACGTCATCAGGATGTCATGTAAAGTACATAGGGCATCTGATGACGTCATCAGGATGTCATGTAAAGTACATAGGGCATCTGATGACGTCATCAGTGTGTCATGTAAAGTACATAGGGCATCTGATGACGTCATCAGGATGTCATGTAAAGTACATAGGGCATCTGATGACGTCATCAGGATGTCATGTAAAGTACATAGAGCATCTGATGACGTCATCAGGATGTCATGTAAAGTACGTAGGGCATCTGATGACGTCATCAAGATGTCATGTAAAGTACATAGGGCATCTGATGACGTCATCAGGATGTCATGTAAAGTACATAGGGCATCTGATGACGTCATCAGGATGTCATGTAGAGTACATAGGGTATCTGACGACGTCATCAGTATGTCATCTAAAATACATAGGGCATCTGATGACGTCATCAGGATGTCATGTAAAGTACATAGTGTATCTGATGACGTCATCAGTGTGTCATCTAAAGTACATAGGGCATCTGATGACGTCATCAGGGTGTCATGTAAAGTACATAGGGCATCTGATGACGTCATCAGGACGTCGTGCCAAAGTGGTGCCAAGTGCATAGGACATCTTCTGACGTCATCAGGACGTCGTGGAGAGTGAGTAGCGCTTCATTTGTAGCGTGCGCAACAAGTTTGTTGCTCACTGATTATTATAGCAATCATTGCTATTCGAAAAATATTGAAGATTTTTCAGGGATATTACTTCGTAATATCAATAAAAAGTGAACAATTCTATCAAAAAGGGGTCTTTCAAGCAAAAGAGGTTTGGTTGGCGTCAGAAACATTCCAACAAAAAGGGAACAATAGGTAAGTAGAATGAGGAGAGTCTACAAAGAGTGAACAATATTTTCTGAGACTGATTTTCCTGGCCGATACTTCTTAACGGCAAAAACAAACCGTTGTGGTATTTCACGAGGAAGAATTCAATGGTTTCCAAGAATGGACTTCAATTTTGACGAGATTCTAAGAAAATACTCTCATTAGATGCTGCTTTTCGGTTTCGCTTCTCGTAGCAACTGGAGCTAACCGTCTGTCTTTGTTTTTGGTATCATCTTCTATTCTGATGGTAAGTATTAGGTTTACATGCACATACATTTGAACGGTTCTCGCGTAATCTAGACCATTTTTAGAACCACAGAGTGCTTTCGTGTAGAACCCCGCAACGGTTTGTTTTCGCTGTTAAGAAGTGTCGGTCAGGAAAATCAGTCTCAGAAAATATTGTTCACTTTTTGTAGACTCTCCTCATTCTACTTACCTATTGTTCCTTTTTTGTTGGAATGTTTCTGACGCCAACCAAACCTCTTTTGCTTGAAAGACCCCTTTTTGATAGAATTACACTAATCTTTCTGCGTTGACCGATGAGATACTGGGGTTTGTGTGGCGCAGCCGCCGATCTGTTGACTCTAGGTGGGTTTTAGAAACTGGAAAGTAAGCAAAGTTGCAGAAAACTGTATAAAAAAGCCATATCGCGTCGGCTTTGGCGCTGGAAACTCGACTGACGTGAGAGCGTGCAGCCGCAAAGCGTGTCGAGACGCAATTGCGGACCGGATTTTGGCCCAGATAAGCCAGTAACTGACGTGACGCGCCGCTCTCTCCACCGTGGATAGGCAGCTCGTACCTCTATGGCAGTTTTATCACCCGCCTCCTAGCCTTACCATCATATTGCTGAAAGTTGTTCCTCCGACAAGCTATTTTCAACGTATGGCGGTCGAAAATGCTTCCCGACTTCGCTTCTTCTCTGAGAAAGGGGTTTTCCTCTGGGCTTCCCTATCTCTCTCTGAGTTGAAGCGAAGGCGTGAGCAACGTCCACATTCGTTGTCCCATGTGGTCTCTCATCCTACAGTTCAGCAGCCAGTTTTGTCTCTACCGCATGCTCAGCCCGTCTCATCCAATACACCTTCTTTAAACTAGAAACTGAACCACAGTCAACCATTGTTCCTTGTCTGAATTGTCTCTACGCCAATGTTCATTCCATTCCTAGAAACGCGAAGTTTATTGAGCATGTACTCGGTAGAAAATTTGACATTTATATTTTTATTGAAACGTGGCTCAAGCAAAAGCATTCTACTTCCTCGTTTCTTGGCGCTCTATCTGTTGAATTTTCTGCTATTCGTTGTAATAGGTCAAAAAAGAGGGAGGTGGTGTCGCAATTTCGATTAACAACAATTTTTCACAAGAACTAGTGTTTTCTGAATGTGCTCCTAATGGCTATGAACTTCTTGCGGTTGATATTTACGGCGAGTCCAATAGTTTTCGAATAATTGTTGTTTATAGAACGCCTTCCTGCCTGACTCCTTTAACTGAACAGTTAGTTAAAACTTTCAGCGATTTAACAGCTTGCAGTAAACCAGTCGTTTTAGTGGGAGATTTTAACATGCCTCAAATTGATTGGAAGGAAGTCAATGCTCTAAATGGTGCTCCTTATCCTACATTCTTGGAATTTGTGAAAAGTCATGATTTCGATCAATATGTTAAATCTTCAACTATGGGGTCTAATATTTCGGACCTACTGTTCTCTAACGACCAGGATTTAGTCAGTGAAGTAGATGTATCAACCCCAATAGGGAACAGTGATCATGCAAGCACATCCTTTCACATAAACTGCTGCGTTACTGAACCTGTTACTCTCAGCAAAAGGCTCTTTTCTAAGGCGGATTATGCGCAAACATGTGAGTATTTAGACTCTGTTATAAGGAGAGAATCATTTGAATCGGTTTCTTCTGTAAACAATAGATACGAGATGTTCCTTGATATATTGTTCCATGCAATTGATATGTTCGTGCCATGTGGAAGGATAGTTGCGGGTAAATCGGCATCGCCTAATTATTTACAAAATATGCTTGATCACCGCTCTTGTCTCTTCAATGTAGCACGCCAATCGAACTCTTCCGGAGACTGGGAGAAGTATAAACTTTTCTCCAAAAAATTCAATCAGAAACTCGAAAAATATAACTCTAACTTGGAGAAAAAAGTAATTGAATCAGGACAAAAAACCAGCTTTTATAAACTTTGAATACAAAATTAAAGCCCAAGAAGGAGATTGGCGTTCTTATTAATGGAGATTATAGAGCAATATCAAGTACTGAAAAAGCAAATCTTTTAGCTGATGAATTCTACAAAGTCTGTTCATCAGATGATGGAGCATTACCTCCGTTTAACCCCAAAATTTGCAATCGAATGGATACCATTCTCTGGTTCCAAGAAAGTGAAATCTTCGACGTAATTCGTAGCTGGAAGACGTCTTATTCTACGACACCTAATTTTTTTCCCTTTGCTCTTTGTAAAAATGTAGCTCACGTTATTGCAAATTTTTTGGCGTACATCTACAACCAGTCGCTCATGTTTTCTGTTCTCCCTGATAAATGGAAACCTTCTTTTGTAACACTTCTCCTGAAAAAGGAGCCGGCTTCGGAGCCATCTCACTACAGGCCGCTTAGTGTGACATCTCTATTTTGCAGGATATTTGAGAAGATCATAAAAAAGCCTATTGTGGAGCATATTGAAAAAAATCTTCTGATTCCTAAATCTCAGCATGGTTTTGTGAAAGGGAGGTCGGTAGATACTAATTTGTTGGAATGCTTGGAAGATTGGACTAGCCTGCTTGACAAGAAGAAATGTTGTGACGTAGTCTTCTTTGACTTTTCAAAGGCTTTTGATAGGGTCAGTCATAAAAAACTGATCCGCAAAATTAATCTGCTTGGTCTACATCCACTTTTGCAGAAATGGTTGAGTGAATATCTGACTGGTAGGACCTTCCAAGTAAAGGTGAAAGACGCGATGTCATCAGTTGAAGGCACAGTCCAATCTTAGAATCGTTTCTCTGTTTTTCTGCCTATCTTGAAAACGGTCTCACACTGATTCCAATGATGTCTTTGGAATCGTACAAGACCCTCTAGGAGCAAAGTTATGATCCCTCAAAAATTGTGCTACGGAAGCATGGTGGACGAATCGTCCGAGGCTCGTAACTTCCGCCATTTGCAACCGATGTATGCAAACCGACCTGAATAAAGAAAGGGGCTGGGAATGAAGGGAAGAACGGGGCTACTGGTCGGAAACCATGGCTCATCTCGCCGCTGTTGAGCTCGAAAGATCGTAAAAGGGGCGTGCCAAAGTGGCTTCCTGGTATGGGCGCCCCAGGGTGGCTTCCCCCTATATCTCGCTTATTCGGAGGAATCGAGAGCTCGCATTTGGCAGGTGCTATATAGGGTGGGTGAACTTCACAATTATGTGGAAATCTCAGAATTCGTCCCTGAGCTTGGACTGTGCCTTTAAGAACGTACTGAGTGGGGTTCCGCAAGGAGATATTCTATCCCCCGTTCTATTCACAATTTGTACCGCCGATGTTCCCCTTCGGCTCCAAAATTCTCAAATAAAATGTAAGCAGTTCGCGGATGATCTCAAAATATACTGTGAATTCGTGGAGGATGACCCGTTTTGCCTTCAGAGAGCGATCGTCAGCATTGAGAAATGGTCAAAAACTTGGCAGTTGCCATTAGCTCCAGAGAAAACAAAATTTCTTAGAATTGGGAATTCCATATCTATTCCAAACTATCAACTGCATGGTTCAATTATACCAATGGCGGACAAAATAGTTGATCTAATTTTCCACTATGATAGTAAGCTAGCTTTTTCAGAACACTATAGAGTGATTAGCAGAAGGGCCTTAAACAAGACTTATGAAATTTTTAAGGGATAATCCACAAAAAACAGATCTGCTTTATTGCAAGCCTATAAAACGTTTGTCAGACTCATTGTAGAAAGTGGTACATCAGTATTTAATCCTCATAAGGAAAAAGATGAGGAGTTACTTGAGCGAGTTCAAAATAGTTATACGAGAAAACTTGTAATTTGATACAACGGCTTCCTGCACTCTAGGGTACCGAATGCGGCAGTGAGGAATAAATTTTTTGGGCTCCATTCCTTGTCATCCAGAAGAAAATTTGCTGATGCTTGTTGGGTGTTCAAAATACTATCTGATCAGCTCTCCATACGCGCGTCAAAATTCTATAAACTCATTCCTTCGAAAACTAGAGGTACTTTCCTCAAAATTTGGTATTCTGAACCAAAATTAGGCATTAGGGCGCACTCCTTTAAAGCTCGCGCTGGATCGACTTATTTAGCTCTGAAGAGTGACATCTCTCCATCCCTCAAAAGTTTTTGCTTCTTTAAACGAATAGCAAAAAAGATTCTTTTGAAGTTTTGAGTTTTCCATCACTCTACGTTCGATTGTTCTCACATTGCAGATGACTCTGGTTCTACAAGAATTGTTAGAAAACAATTAACTGATTCTGGTGTGTTTATTGTTGACTTTTGATGTCTTTATCATGGCTGTCTGAAATAGTCGTAAATAAATCAATAAATCAAATCTCCAATTTTGAGATTATTCGCTATATTGATTAAGTGGCTCCCGGGTAGCACCAAAATAGCACCACAAAACGTAGAAATTGAGAAAACCGCACCAGAAGTGCACGAAATTCTTAAGTTTCCCCCCGCCTCTTAAGTATCACAGGAAGTGTTTGTTGTGACAGTGAAATCTTTTGTGGACCCGTCCTTTGCGATTCTCTACTCTCTATTGCTCCGTTCTTTCCTTAGGGCCCTAACTAATCCTGCTTTGCATAAAATATTCTTCTATTTTCGATGGACCCAATTTTCCGCCGGTGACAACCACGATGAACATGTTTATCTAACCTGACAACTAGTCCATGTTCTAGAATGTCACTGAAGTAGTACGACGTTTTGATGCGTTTCTCGCCGTTTCTTCGTAATTTTGGTAATACTTGGAGGTCAACGCACTGTTTTATGTGAAAAACTCACGAACGAAAATCATCGTGAACGCTGCCTCTAATTCTTCTTTGATAATTCCAACACGAAAGATTGTGTTATGAGGATGGCTGTAATGAGGATGACGATACACTGCCCATGCATGTTTCACGAAGATGTCAAGAAACAGAAGGCGCACAAGACAACAACTGATCAGTCAACGCTTGGAAAGCAGGTCAAAGGAGCTCTGGCTGCCACACTTTCGCAATGAGGATGAATTTTAGATTCTGCTATAGTTCTCACTCTTATTTCTTCGTGGAATTTTGGGGTCATTGTTGTGTAGCTTTTGGCAAACGACTCTCTCTTATTCTCTGGGCGGCAAACAGAAAAAAATCTGGGATTGTATGAAAACACTAGTCTGGATAAGGGAAGCTTAGGGCCCCCTATGGAAGTCCCACATGAGGCTTTTCGACCCGGTGTGGTCCCAATCCTTAAGAATGAAGGATACAAGGACAGGAAAGCTCAAGCTCCCCTACGAGAGCAATACGAAAAGGCAGCGTGATGCTCTCGTCCTGATGAAATATGTGTTATGGGAACGAGCCCGATATCATTACAGAGGCTATGTCGTCTATGTATAATAAGTTCTCTCATAGCTAAGGTATGCATGTAGCCATTTCAATTAAGTTTTGTATAATGCCACCTTTCCTTTTCACCTCACTTATCGATAGTTAGTTGTACTATACTCAATCGCCAAATCGTATTTTCAACTATTTCACTCTATTTACAGTAAATATGGAAACATCTCAGCAAAGCTGTTGAATCATTTCCAACTCACTGAGCACACTTTACGTGTGTATAGGCCATCAAAAGCTGGGCTTTCGTTTTTACTGTACTCCTACCTCTGGGTACTTCTTGCTATGAATGTACTCCTTGAGAGCTTTCGGAAAGTCTCTCTCGTAGCCCTCATTGACACTGTAATACTTTCCTCTCTCCGGAATCTTCATCTTAGGATGTGTGAGAATGAACTCGCCAATGCTCTGCAATATAGTACTCAAACACTGCAACTGAAGACAGCTTCGTATTTACCAAGAACTCACTGGATCAAGCATGAATCCGTTCACATAACGACCAGTGCAAAGGACAACCATCGAAGCCGAACCGTATAAGCAGTAACCTGCTGCTACCATGGCCCTGGAACAAGGACGTTTTTATCAATTTTTCAGTAATGCACGCTTTTTCTGCCTAACAGCTACTCACCTTCCAGACTGCAACAGCTCTTCCTTTGTCACCGGTCCATCATCCTTTAGCCTTTTCCATATACCAAAGATAGTGCCTGAAAAGATTTGATGCTGACCACAGCTATAGAAAAGGAAGTCAGTGGTGAAAAATTGTATCTTTCGTTTCTACGCACCAACGAGGCGCTCCGCTTTCATGAGAATACTACCCTAGAATGAGAGCAGATCCTTGTCCATTGGCATGCGCACTGGCCCCTCCTCGGAAGACGTGCTCCTCCGTGTAAGTCGAGAATTTCGAAGCTCGATAATCGAACTTCGATCAAAAGTTAATCTCCCGCATGTAAAAAGCGCCGACGTCAGCGGAAATACGGCGGACTCCGACTAGGGTACTGACTTGGGCCACTTCCTACGAACTGTGTGCTTTTTCTTTCTTTTTCCTTCCCAATTCTGCGGGTCCTTTCTATACACTAGCAATAAATTCAATTTCACAAAATAATTTTGCGCTGTTTCATCAAAATGATGGTGGACGTCATTAACAGCGTCTCTGATACAAATCGGGGCTAACCAACCAAGAACCTCGTATGAGCTGCAACCCTCCTGAGAGCACAACGCGGCCTTCAACCTACCGCGAACACTTCGGCTCACGAGCTTCCTCTCTGACAGGGGACCACTTTGAACAAAAAATGAAGTTTCGAAAAACGGTCTTTTGAGAGTTGTAGAGGGCGTCAAAATAAACTATTTAAGATTTTAAAATTTCACTCAGTTATCACGGGTAAATCAAAAACCACCAAAACAATGAGTTGCGGTAGGTAAAATGCCATTTAATGCACCCAAACCTGACAAACTCCGCTAAAAACAGAAAAGGACCTCAGATTCGTGTTCAGCACCCCAAATTACCCCCGGGGGCGGAGTTTGGGCGAAAAAATTCGACTTCTGAACCCCCAAAAATGGCACTGAGCTTCTCACCTCATGCTCCAAGGGTCGAAGAAAATTTTATGACCCAAACTTCGCTTTCGGAGGTTATTTAAAGTGCTCGTAACGAATCTGAGGTTAGTTTATCGATTTTTGACAGATTACGGTGAATTACGGTGGGTATACGGTAATTGGGTTAAAGTCTCAGATTTGACTCAACATTTCTGAACGGGGGTCATTTGGGATGCTGAATACGAATTTGATGTTCACTTGTCAATTTTCAAATTATTAAGGTAGGTTTAGGCCCTCTATGTCATGACAACTACCGTAATCTGCAGTAAACCTCAGAATTTCGGCAAACGATCTCTAGATTCGTGTTCAGCTTCCTAGATTACCCCTACATACAAGTTTCGAGCCGAGTCCGAAAAATTTTCTAAACCACTTTAAAAATTCCTTGATGGGTAGGTAGCCTTGCCTCGCCGCAAGGCTTGAAAAATTGTCTATAACTTTTTTTTTCAGAGTGGTTTTTCTTTTCAGAGAAGCTGCGAAGAGCATACTCGGATTCTACGCCCAAAATGGCTCCAGAAAACTACATTAATTCCAGAATGGCCAGGCTGACCAAAAGTAATTCTCTTGTAAAGCGCGCTTTTGATAGAGTGGTTCTGTTCTACTCAAAATTATGGAATTGATAACGAAACACTTTTTTGAGTCTTCGTGCCATGCGCTAAAGTATTAGGTTGCTTCAATGGATTTCGTAGTTTAGGCGAACCCACTTCTGATTATAATTATTTCTGTCGGAAAAAAAGATTGGTCATTAATCAAGGAACAAGTCCACGAAGTTTCACTTTGTCCGAACTTTTTTCCAGCGTCATATATCAAAATAAGTCCCCTAAAGTGTTTCTCCGAACTAAGGACGGTTTTTCTGTAACATCTGTGGGGGAGAAGGGTAAGGGTATTCTTGATATTCTAGCAATGGTCGAAACCTCGGATTTTCTATAGTTTCTAACATTGATGTGAACCGTTCTCCGTTAATATCACGTTATCTCGGCGATATAAGAACAGAGGTATAAAAAACAAGAGACACTGTTAAAACTCAAAGCAAGTAAGGCGAACACATAGGAATGTCCTTACTACCAGCCATAATGCAATAATGATCCCACAGTATCCGAACCATCTTTCAATCGCTTCGTAATCCAACGCCTAACCGACTGAGCCACGGTGTGCTGCTAGCTCACCCTGACTATCACATTGCAATGATCGGTGGTTTGAATGCAACGAGCATTGTTCAGGGGATCAATGAACAAGTCATAACTCGATAACCTAGCTAAATTTCATCTTCAAACTTTTAGGAGAACCTTTTCAGATGATTTCAAGGCCGTTGTATACTCACATTTGTGCTACGTCCTCCCAATAGAACGTCCTGGTTTCTTCCCTTTTTTGATTGTTTTTGATCTACCCGTGAGGACTTAGTGAAATTTCAAAATCTCAAATTGTTTCTTCCTTACTCCTCTACAACCCTCAGAAGTCCGTTTTTCAAAACTCCATTTTTGTTCGAAGTGGTCCCTTGTGAGGCTTGTGGTGTTTAGACGCTGCAGCGAGTGTCAAAATTGTTGAACGCCTAAAAGAACCGGCGTTGTATGCGCAATGCACGTATATAGCACTACGACTCTGCAGCCCCAATAGTTGAGGTTTGCACGCTCTAGCGCATCACTCAAGGAACGCTATTCTACCAACAGAGCTCTTTCAGTTAGGAGCAAGAAAAGGAAAAAAGGATTATGGAAGGAGAGGGAATTTTGAAAGAAAACTAAGGAGTATCTTCGAAAAGATCTGAAAAGGGCTCTCGACAGCGTGATCCTGTTGCGAACCTTCCACAGACAGTTTTGCGTATGAAGCGACGAAAACAATATTCGCAGCAAGCTCGCACTGAACAGATAGCTTAGTGCCAAGAATGAGGGGAACGGGCAGATTTTCGTTTTCGAGATTCTCATAAAATCGGTAGGCGAACCCTAGTCAATCACAGGGAAAATACGACCCCCCCCCCAAAAAAAATAGCGTCGATGGACAATGTGATTGAATGCGTACAGTCGGCACGGATCGCGCCGATACTTGAAGTTCTCTATTGACCGCTGACGCAAACTCGTTGCACATATTCTCGGTGATATTTACACATAATAATATAAAATATTTACACCGAGTTCGGGCCAGCCGTCAATAGGGATGTAAAAGTATGTACCAGTGCAATCCGCGCCGACTATACGCTTCATTTCAAGTGTCGACGTACAGTGGGAACGGATCACACTGATACGCTGCGTTCCTTGTTGTGCGTTGGCGCATACTTGGTGCACGTATGTTATAGCACATGCGCATCGACTTTGCGCTAACGCGCAATTAGCAACGCAAAGTATCAGTGCGATCCGTGCCAACTGTATTACCGTCGTCCGCGTTTTTAGCCACCGTCCACGCTTTCGTAACGGAGCGCCATAAAAGTCACTCCCAGTTGACCGCCGTAAGTGTCATGAGTGTCGTGCAGACGCCTCAACCGACACAGAAACACTGCATGTCGGTGAAATACTGCTACAAGTACTGGTAATCCTTGACATCGGGCCATTTCCTTCGGAGGCTAGAACTTGTAGCTTACGAATCGTATGAACTGTATTCAGCTAGCCGGATATCCTGCAACCCATGCAGGTCGGTGGAAAGTTCACGGCAAAGCCTATCAGAGATGCACAGCAAGCATAAACCACCTGAAAACAATGGGTTCTATCGCTCTATTTACCACGAGGTATCTGCTTAATTTCTATGATTAGTGTATCATAGAGGCAGATCGATTGCCTCGTGACAGAACCCGTCTGAATAATCTGACACCGAGACGTACGGCGGACATCTCTTCTCTGAATAAAGCTATTCAGACAGTAGGTGCGGGCGGATCGCTGGCTTTTGGCGGGCGGATCGACATCCCCCCGCCAGTAGCCAGCGATCCGCCCGCCAGTAGCCAGCAATCCGCCCACCAGTAGCCAGCGATACGCCCGCCAGTAGCCAGCGATCCGCCGCTAGCGTAATCGACTTTCCAAGTAGTCGCTATCCGCCCGCCAAAACGCAGCGATCCGCACGCGGATACAACGAGAGGCAGCGATCCGCCCGGCGAGGCTACGATGGGCAGCGTTCCGCCCGCAACTTGCTGGCGTACCGCCCGCAGAGGCCTTGAGTACCAGCGGTCAGTCCGCACCTATTGTCTGAGTAGAGCGATCAACCCCTACACGTGAACGGGCAGGCTAAGGTCATGCTCGTTCACGAGTAGAGCTGAATAGTTGTCTTTCACTTGGAAGGGAGCGTCTGCTGTAAGTTTATGTGTCAGATCATAACGTACTGCTCGTAAAATGTACTGTTTTCAACAGTAAGTTCTGTGGTGGATGGAGTCAAATTGTGTTTACTGACGTAATGTGTTTTCTAAGGTATGCCTTACGCATCAGATTCAATTTCAATACGATAAGTGAAAAACCAAACCTCTCCAGCCGCTTCGCAGCTGGAGCGATAATTATCATACACGCCAAGCGGGTGCGCTGGAAGACTGGAATGAAACTGACCTATTGAGACCAGGCAATCAATGTTGGAAGAGCCATCGAGCGGATCAAATGTAACAATGTACTTTCCCTGTTTTGATTCTTCGACCTCAACGAGCTAAAATTGCACGAGATTAGAATTCCATCGCAATTCAAACATCAAAAAGTGTTATACTGAATAGGCATACGTTATCATTCTCTTCCGACACCATTGCACAGCAGGTGTAAGACGACCCTATCATGTTGATCATCAGCTCATTGCTCAGAACATCTAGTTTTTTCACCTATAAACTCTCTTTTGTCAATACAAAGAAAACTGCCACTTTAAATCGGAAACATCCAAGAACTTAGTGAATAGAACCTCTTCTCCTTGAACATTCGTGTTTCCAGCTATACCATAGAGATGGGCCAATCCTGCCTTGCGTACGGAACTAGATATAGCCTGAAGTGAAACGACAATGGAGTAGACGAAAAACCAGTATTTCAAGACCTTGTAGTTGGTTCAAGGAATATTAGAGCTTCTTCTTACAAGTGGAGCTTTCAAATAAAAAAACTGCAGTCGACTGCTGAAAACGCTTCTTAAATCTAGGGTTACGCCCATAGTCGCGAATGCGACGGTGGCTGGGGGCGCACCATGAGGCCCCGGCCTGTTTCCACTACGCCAGCCGCTTGAAGGCGGGACATGCCCGCGCCAGCCGCGGCGCCTCGCCCCCCCCCCCTTCCTCAGCGCTGCCTATATATGGCGGCTGTCCCCGGTACAGCGGTCTGCCCGGCGCCGGATGGCGTTGGCCTACATTACCCGTTGGTACTGCGCTGCTTCGGCAGCGATGGCCTACCGGGTGACCCCGGAACCGTGGGCTGCGTCCCCAGCAGCCTTGGCTGCTGAGGAAGCCGGCATCTGGGCGCCAGCTCGGCCTAGACCGAGCGGCCTAGAGGTTGGCGGAGGCCCAACGGCGCCTGGTATTAGTCACCGCAGGGATGTGCGGTTGACTAGTGGGAGAGGCGCGATAATACTCCACCACATACTACGCTACATATATCACGCTGTGGTAAACTATGCTATATATTACGCGCTGTGGGAACTGAGCCAATCGGAACTTTGAGTGTATGTTTGAGGCGAACCCAGTAGATACCTTAGGCATTAGTGCTATAAGGATAAAAGGGGACAGTACCGGAGGGCATTGTTAGCCGAGAGACACACATGACCCCCGATGTAGCCGCGACAAGGCCGAGCTAGGAACCCGGTAGGCCCTCTGTCCGCGACATGGTGCATGCGGTCCGTGTGATTCGATCCCAAGTACTCCTACTCCCCCCGGGGTAGTGAGGAAAATGGGCGCTCCACGTGTCACTCGAGTCACCTGTTAAATCTGAGAATGAGCCAGGTAGGACCTCGGGTAAATGGTTTTTACCCCTTCCTAAACCCAAGGCTAAAGGTTTGACAGACCGAGATGCTAAGCGTTCCGGAAAGTGTGAGTGCTGAGGTTAGACGGGTGGTGGCAGCCCCGTCAGACTACGCAATCATGGCCAGCACTGGAAGGAACGTGATGCCCGGAAGGCGGTTTGCCTCACTTTGGAGCACTGGTAGAGCTGCCGTTGATGCAGCGTGGAGTGTCAGCTAGACAGATCCTGCATCACTTCTCGTAGTTCGAGAAGCCGGGGTACCTTTTGCATAGTTTGCAAAAGGGACTACCTACTGGTCTGCAGCGGGGGTAGTTGCTCGCTTGCCGTTCGCCTCAGTCGCGTCCTTTGTATGACAAGCAAATTTGACCGTCTGTCAGCCTAATTCGGATTATTTTTAGGGTTCCCCCCTACCTACCATTTCCCTCGCAGTAGCCTTTCCACATCCTCTAATACACCATTTTCGGGGCTGGGTTCGGTTCCGCGCCCGATTAGCCAAAATCGGAAGCGCACGCACTTGTATTACGCTAATTCTTTGTCCTTTTCGCCCAAAATACCTCTACAAAGCATCTCCGTCAGGTTCCATCTTTGGCTTATTACGCAGGATTTTATTGCGCAACCAAGGCTATTTTTACTATTTCAACCTTTGTACCTTGTTTTCTCCTAATACGCGCCATTTTCTCCTCAAAAGTTTACCATTAATACGCTAATTTCGTCATTTATTGCTTATGTAACGTTTTTTTCTCAATAAATCTCAATTTTTGTGTAAAAATCCGTTATTTTCCTCTTTCTCGATCTTTCTATCTTTCTTCTCTCATTACGCTCAATTTGGCTATATTTTGGTCATTTTGACCTAAATTTTTGCAAAAACTACCCTTAAAACTCTTTTCCTGCTCTTCTCGTTCTTATTTTCTTCTTCCTCACCCCTGTTTTACCCTAAATCCACCCTCTTACCTTGGTTGTTCCTTTATTTCGCATCCTATTGCGCCAGGCGTCCTCAAATTTACGCCTCAATTCACATCAGCGATCAATATCGCTGTAAGTTGTCGTGGCTGGCCGTTCCCACGCTATTTCGCTCGGAGAGGGCAGAGGCTAGCGCGTTCTCCCGTGCGAGAGACTCTCTTTTGTGTGAGAGAGTGCCAGACGGCACTGCACTTTCTCATACTCCGCCGGCGCCGAAAAGGTCTCGCGAATTCGTAAACAATCTCATCGATTGCCCTTCGAACGTTGCACTTTGCACTTGCACTTTGCGCCGACAATCGGCACGCCTACTCCGCTTTGGCATCTTTCATAGTCCCCACCGCAAGGGCGGCACGCGCGTGACGCGCGGGAGGGGTGGTGGACTATGAAAGTTCTTACCGCGCGGCACGCGCGGGACGCGCGGTAAGAACTTTCATAGTCCATCAGCACCGCCATAGCGGTGCCGCCCAAACCGCCGTGGCGGTTTTACCGTTTCAATCAATAATTGCTTCTCGATTTGAGTCCACTCTAACATAAATAATTCTGGGACTATCCTGCGCTACCGCATACGCAAATGCAAGCCAGAAATTTCTGTACAAGTCCCAGTTGAGGCCCGACTTTTACCCGCACCGCCATGGCGGTGCCGCTGGAGATTTCATAGTGACTTTCCGCTCGTCCCGCGCGTGCCGCGCGGTGAAAAGTTTCATAGTCCACCGCTAGTCCCGCGCGTGCCTCGCTTGCGGTGAGGACTGTGAAAGATGCCTTTGGCTCCTATTTCGCTATTCAATCTTCCACTTCTATTCCGCTATTCAACCCCTCATTACTATTCCGCTGGTCAACTTCGGTCACTATGGAAGAAGCAGTTCGCAAAGAAGAAGTCCTCAAGAGGATTCAGCGACTGAAGGACACTTGCCAATCCACCGTCCTGGATCTTCTTGGAGGTCTTCAACTTAATAATACGCCTCAAGATT
Source organism: Aplectana chamaeleonis (assembly GCA_029168955.1). Lineage (NCBI taxonomy): Eukaryota > Metazoa > Nematoda > Chromadorea > Rhabditida > Cosmocercidae > Aplectana > Aplectana chamaeleonis. The sequence continues at coordinate 926,616 of JAPDOI010000187.1, read as the reverse complement.
TCCTTTGCCATGGAGGTGAAAAGGAACGATCTCTGATGATTTCCCATGCTTTCATAGCTCGAGATCTTGCAGAATTGCGCAATATGTGGTCGAATTTCATTGAATACTTTACTACGCCATTGGAAGTGGATCAGCGACGGTCTGCATCCGACGAGATTTCCGCCTACAGGACTTCCAGTGGCAGACAAGTACTCAGGTCCTCGTGGGCACCGAGCGCACGTCAAACAGCTGACGAGCGTTGCAATGCTTGCGCACGGAAGCTTAAACAGGGTTGGGCAACCCCGAAAAGTTCGTCCATCCTCCCGAAAACTGCGGCGCTCCAACTGCGCACAGTGGCGCTCACCCTGCGATCGCCGGGTCGGATGTCGCCAGCCTGACGTCGCGGTTCTCTGCGAAACATCCGGCGTTTCGATCCACCAACACTTCGGCGATTGCATCCCACTTTTAGCATCAGACCCCCCCCCACATCTAGCCATAATGACGAAATTACTTCATGAATAGCATTTCTTTATTCATTGGTACACTTCACAACACAACAAGAGAATTCATCGCATTAAACAGTGACGGCTGGAATAAAAAGACTCAATAACGGATAACAAAATCCTCAGAAATAAAAACTAGCGACAACTAAGATTCACAAGAGTGAAATATACAGGACTGGTTCAAATCACCGAGCAAAAGGTTAACGCTGTTAAAAAAATCGGATAGAATAATGGTCCTGCCTATCACAGAAAAACCCGGTCTCTCCTAAATCACATCATGAGTAGAAGCGTAGCCCCGATAATGGAAAAATTCCATGTCTATATTCAATGTTTTCACTATAGAAAATTCCCAAATTCTATTCCAGTTAAGAGATTTTGAAATGTAGGACGTCGGGAAAATTCGCCGCTATCGATTTTTGTGCACTTTTCAAACTTCCAGTGTTGGTTTGGTACATATCTTTTTATATCGAAACGAAATTCCGGTCCCAACTTACACACAAATGATGTTGCAGCTCAGAGCTCGAAGATAATCGTGCAGGACAACAAATAATTGAGCAGGGACCGCGTGATATTATTGAGATGATCTTCTAGCTGCGTGCTGCTACAGTGTTTATCTGCAACTGCGGACCATAAGTTTCTTCTGATAACAACAGTACAGCCTGCGTCAAAACAAAATCCCATGATCCAACGCGCACCCCGCTCCCTTCGTCTACACCTACTTTCAAGCTGTCTCTTGCCCTCAGTCCACACCAAAATGGAAATTTTTTTGTTTTTCTGTTTTTTTTTTAAATTTGGTCCTTTTTGTTAAAAAAATCGATACCGAAAAAAAGACAAAAAGTTCTTCGTTATAATTTAGTTTCGAATGTGTCAAGCGTGCGCGTCGATGTTGATTATTGAATATAATACATTTTTTCTTCGCAAATTGCAAAACACGCCTTACTTAGTGTGTGGTTTCATACACCAGAAACGGTTAAAATGGTTGAAACAACGGTGACTGCAGATGTCAGCGCAGGCGGTCGCCCCTCGACAATTGCTCCGCACTGACTGGACAGATGATTTTGCGTCGCAACAGCCCGCGCTGAACAAAGGGTTTACATCAACAAAATTTTGCTCAGCTGTAACCCAGATTTGGAAGCATTAGAACTCGTCTTTGTATAGACCCGATTAGGCTTGGGTATAAAAGGCATTGCACACCATAAAAACCGTCTCCGAGTTTCCACCAGAATTCGAAATGTTCGGGGCCTTTGTCGAAACAATGCCGAAGAAATGGCTAAAAATGAGCCCCCAACAGCATTGCACTAACTTCAATGTAGAACGCGATCCCTGCCCAGTCTTCTCAACGGCCATTGAAAAAAGCAAAAAACTGAAAAATCGACTCCACTAAAAACGTACGATGATTAAATGATCAAAACTATCTCCTATGATGCACGCATTGAACAAATGCATCCCATTCAAATGTTGTTTTTTTTGGGGTCCATTTTCAGTTGTTTGTTTCGATCAGTGACCGTTATGAGGATTCTTCAACTTTACCATCTCATCCATTTTTCCCTCTTCAAACAATACAATGTTTCCAAAACTTGGGATACACTGAAAAATACAGGCACTTTTACACGGGAAGTTGCACAAAAAGGTTAAGAAATCTTTGAACTTACAGTGTAGATTGCAGTGCGAAAACTGTTAGCAAAACAGACAAGTTGAAAATTGGAAGTGCCCATATCGCGGCTCCACGTCAGCCCAGTCTAAAATAGTGCAGTTCCTGAATGGTCATAAAAATAAAATAATACACTTGTCACGTTTCAGAATTGGAACCAACAAAGGGGAGACGAGATTGCATGCTGTGTCGAAGAATTTTGAGATTTCCGAGGCACATAACGTCGACTACTAGACCTGGACAGTTCAAAGTTACTGGGAGCCCAAACCAATGTTCAAATAATAGAATGGGTGTTTTTGTAAAATTTTTCTTCAAAGTTTTTTGAGTTTTTTGCTTTAGAAAACTTTTCCTTCGTGAGTAACAGCAGGCTCTCACAAAATTACTCCGCCTTGAGAATCACGGATCAACATTTACCAAAATTTTCAAGAAACGAACGTAAAATTCAGGCGATTTCCGGGTAATTTGAGAATTCATAACTCTCCAAATTCTTTCAGATTCCCGCGAAATCTTCATATCAATGAAACCGGACTAGAAAACTGGAACTGAGTTTAAAGAATTAGAAATCTGTGTACTACAACAAAAGGCGCATATGTAATGTTTTAATTGGACAAACCTGCCGTATTCTTCGTGGAGCAGGGAAATTTGACTAGACTTCAGAATTCTGAAGATGGAGAGACAATTGACACGTGTTTTGGAGAGATCAAGAGTAATGACAAAAATGAATAGCGAGTAATGAAGAAAAGGAAAAGGAGAGCGTCATTCTGATCTTGTGATGAGAGCAAGGCGCGAGAGGAGACTCCGCGTCTCTGTCCAAAGCAATGTCGTCCCTGTCCGCAATGTCGTCCCTGTCCAACGCATTTCAAGTGCAAGCGGAACTATGCGTACGGCAAACGCCGGAACTCGCGACATCCGATCGAAACAAACGAGATTATTCTATCATATCGCGAGTTCTGCTCATTGTCCCGATCATGAGAAAAAAAAATCGTTTAGCCTCCGCTCGAAACGCTAGATTTCCAGAGTAGTCGAGGCTGAAGCTCAGTCTTTTCTAACTTCGCTTGCGATAATGCTTTCAAGCATCCGATCTGAGGAAGCTGCTATTCCGCTAAGTAATACGCAAATCAACCCTGAATCTGTTGAGCCAGGACGTGCCACCACAACGTCGTCTGGCGGAGCAAGGAGTTTGGCAAAATACGCCAATTACTGCGCTCCATGTAACTCAACAAGAGAAATTTATTTCGCAAAACGCATCTTCGCTGCCTACTACGCTAATACGCTTACCAAAGGTGAACCTCCCAACCTTCGCGGGAGACATTGCCTTTTTACCCGAGTTTTGGGACGTGTTTGACTCAGCAGTTCATTCGAACTGTTCCGTTCCACCGATAGTCAAGTTTCACTACCTCAGAAACTCATTGCAGGGAGACGCACTGTCTATGACAGCAGTTTACAATATTACGGATGAAAATTACGCTTTAGCCATTAATACGCTTCGCTAGACGTACAATCGTCCGCAATTTCTTCGCGTTCAACTTAGACGCAAGCTCCAGGCTTTTGAACCATCTGGAGAAAACGCTTTGCAGCAACGCGTACTGCTTGCGCAGCTCAAATCCGTATGGAGTCAGCTCCAACGTTACGGAGAGCACTAGAGCAGTATTTTCGTTCTGCTAATAATACGCAGCGAATTTCCATCAAAAACGATGGAACACGTTGGGATGCTTGAGAATTCTGCGTCAAATCCGTTCAATGTTTCGCAGATGCTAGAAGGTATTGATCGCACTGTGCGCGCCTTCGAAACTATTGCCGACACATCGGAAGCTGCGCTTAATTCTCAAACCCTAACAAATCAGTCATCTATTCCGCAGCCTCGCTCTATAGAACCTTCTAGAAGCCCAATTCGCAGTCGCAGCAGAAGTCGATCTTCTCATGAGTCGAGGACAATACGCATGGACCATCGCTCGCGCTGCACGCTTTGCCTAAGGCAAAAACGTAGCGCCGAGCACTGCCATAGAATTACTTCGCACAAAGATCATAGAACAGCTGTCTACGAAGATCTTCTCTGTAGGAAGTGTTTCGCCGATGATCATAGGGCTGAAAACTGTGGGGGGCCCCGCTGTTCTTACTGCGGTGGGGCGCATCACAGGTGGATCTGCCGTAGCGAGGCGGGATACACCTGCGGTGGAACTCTGATTAGAGAGCACCATTCACCTCGAATATTACGCCGATCATCCCCGCATGTCAGATCTTCTGTAGTGCGCGATCACCGTTCCGAGTGCATCGCACCGAGGGACCCATTGGTATTGAGAAGTGAATCACCACCTCTTGTCGCCTCAGACCCCTTCGAACCTTATTACGCTTCAGATTCTGACACACATTATCGTCCATCACTGGAGGAGGGATCGCCGCGACGCTGCTTGGCGGGAAAAATTGCGCGATCAATAGCCACTCTCCCTTCGTTTTCCCGCGCGCAATTTTCCCGTCAAGCAGCGTCGCGGCGATCCCTCATCTAGTGATGAACCATATGATGTTCCGCATAGCAGTCACTCGCAGAAACCTGCGGTGATGAATACTACGCTAACTCGTGGTACGGTGTCTCGCCTCATGGTTGTTACTGCGCCAACTTACAACTAAAATACGCACCTTGATGAAGTTCTCCTGTTGCTGCTCGACACTGGAGCAGAAAATAGCTTCATCAAGGAAGAAACCGCAAAACGTCTAGGATTTAACTTTCGAGATCCTCGACGGTGTACTACGCATTCCTTCGGAGGTTTTTCTTCTTGCGAAACCTCCTCGCTTGTCACGGTCTCATTATTACTGGAGAACAGTGGACTTCTCGGATAGCCATGAGCTTCCTTCAGGACTCACCTCAATACGCACTCGTTTTGGTCCAGCTGTGCGCGGAACCGAACAAAAAAATAGTACGCAAAACTCCGCCGCATTATTGGCTAATGCCGCTACTACGCCACATGTTGGCAATCAGTCCGACATGGATGTTCGCATGTTGTGGAGTCTTGAATTTATGGGAATTCATGACTCACAAGATGATGACAAAGTCAACAAAGAAGTCATCCAAAACTACTACGCTACCGTACAATTTCGCGACGTATAATACGCGTTCAGTTCCCCTGGAAACCGCATCATCCTCATTTGTCCGACAACAAAATTCTTGCTTTGAAAAGGCTGGGGTACCAGTACCGTTCGCTCCAGGCGAAGCCGGACATTTGGAGAGCGTATTGCGACACCTTCGAAAAGCAGTTGAGTTCGAGGGTAATTGAGGATTGCTTCAAATACGCATTTGATGGCCCGCGGAAGTACTACATGCCACATCAAGCGGTCGTCAAAGAAAGTAATACGACAGCAGTGAGGATAATTTTTGATGCAAGCAGTCACCTTCAAGGGCGTCCGAGCCTAAATGACTGTCCTCATTAGGGACTTTCATTGCTTCCAGATATCGCTGAATCAATAATACGCTCACGAATACGCAGATATCTGCTTATAGCAGATGTCGAAAAAGCATTTCACCAGATCCACCTTCAGAAGGATCAAAGAGATGCTACGAGGTTTTTGTGGTTGAAGGACACTTCCTGTTGATACGAAACGTACTGCGCTGAAGGCCATCGCCTCACAATTCCATCCATTGGGCCTTTTCACCCCTCTGTTCGCGAGCGCCAAGCTCTTCATTCAAGACCTTTGGCGCGATGTATACGAGTGAGACCACCTCTTTGGAGACCATTACTACGCAAAAACGCGAAAGATCGTACGGGACATAGACGGCCACACGTGTACTGTACCGAGACTCACCACTCATGGTGAAGAGCATTCCCGATACGAGCTCTTCATATTCGCTAGCGCATCACACCGCATGTACTCCGCTGTGGCCTACACCTAAGCAAATCCGCCGCTCAGGACACTATTTCGCATCTGCTCATTTCCAAGACCAAGGTCGCCCCAGACAAGAAAATTTCAATTTTGCGTCTGGAGCTAACGGCTTGTGATGCTGCAGTCTACCTGGCTCAATTCCTTTATAAGGAAAGGAATTTCGCCGTATCAGCCATACGCTTCTTCACTGACTCGACTATTACGCTATATTGGATCCATTCCAATCAGTCGCTACGAACCTTTGTCAGCAATAGGGTCAAGCACATAAACTCCGTGCTTAACACCCTTGCCGTAAAAAAACATCGAGAGCAAATTTTATTACGTCCCTGTTGCTCAAAACCCAGCAGTTTTTGCAGCAACAAGGCTTACTTCGCAGGAAATAAATAGTCCTCTTTGGTGGAATGGACAGTTCTTCCTACTTACTACGCCGGAAAAATGACCCAATGCCGATGTGGACTTTAGCGCTGCGCCAAGTTCCATTTCAAAGCAACATTAGGAACTTGCCAAGGCGCCAGCTAAGTCCGAAGTTTCTCGTATTACGCATTACATCAATACTTGCTGCTGAAAAAACCGCGGTCTCATTTTTTCTCGGGAGGATGGACCAAGGTGCAGTATTTGCTAATACGCCATTCCAGCAAGTATTGTTTAGTACGCAATACGTAAAACGCCATTTGATTACGCAAGGTTTATACAGTTTATTACGCTGGTTAATATTTTTTTAACCACAATACGCTGGTTAGTAATAATTAACCACAATACGCTTGGTATAGCCCTTTTCATGGCATGCTGTAATACGCTATTCGAATACGCATTAATTTATTCCCTTTATTACGCTGATCAATGTCGACTGAAGTACGCTCGGTATAACCCCTTGTGGTATACTGTAGTACGCCGCCCACTACGCTTAGTCCTTTCCCTAGTGGCTGACTAACTAATACGTTTTTACAGTCTTGACCACTAAGGCAGACTCTACTACGCAGGTCTGATCTGCTCACGTCAGACTTATTACGCTTTAGCCTGGCATTCATTGTTAGGTCACACAACGCTGGTGGCAGATTGGTACATAATTTGATCTTGTATTCTATCTGATTAATTCCAGATCGTTTGCCACACGCTTAGAACGCGCCTTCGAGATGCCTGGTTGGATGCGTCATTGTATTCTGATGGATCTGTGGCGCTCAGATGGATGGCATGCTATATGGTCGACTAGGTGGATATATATTCCCTATATACGACGGATGGATCGACTATGGTATGCTTGATGGCATCGCAAGAAGGCTTGTACATATTTGTGATCTATTTAGCCTAGTCTTTGTCTAGTTTTTAGTCCTATATTTTTCACATTTAATCTCGCGGTTTTTATTTTATGTTGTAGCTCATGTTTTCGTGTGGGCTTTTCGAGGTGAGGCCGTAAGCCCCTCTCGCCCGTTTTAAGTGAGGGCCGTAGGTAGTTTCGTCTTGGTTTTATATTTTGATCCACCGGTTTTTTAAAGGGGAGCCTTAAGCCCCTCGGTTTTTGAGGTGTGGCCTTAAGCCCCCTTCGCCCGTTTCTGTCGAGGGCATGTATGTATGTATTACGCTTTTTTCTTTTAGGTGAGGCCTTAAGCCCCTCTAGCCCGTTTTTGATGAGGGCTTTTATATAGTGTACATATTGTTTTTGAGATGAAGCCTTAAGCCCCTCTAGCCCGTTTCTGCTGAGGGCTTGCATGTATATATTTTTTTATGTTCCGATTCTTTTTCGAGGTGAGGTCTTATGCCCCTCAAGCCGTTTCTGACGAGGGTTCATGTATATGTTTTGCATCGTATTTCGCCCTTGTTATGAGTGAGAGGGTTCGCCTCGTTAGGTAGGGTATAATGTATGTATGAGGGTTCATAATACGCTGGCTCATCCCCGCAGCATAATTTTTGCTGCCTCATTTCTGTAAAATTTGTAATTCGCTTAATTGGGATATCTCAGTGGCCCTGCTCCTGTTGTCATCGTTTTCTGCGGCCCCTGGCAGCAATTCTTTTGTTGTCGGGAGTGTCGCGGATGCGAAGGTGGCTGGGGGCGCACCGTGAGGCCCCGGCTTGTTTCCACTACGCCAGCCGCTTGGAGGCGGGGCATGCCCGCGCCAGCCGCGGTGCCCTTCCTATATAAGGCAGCTGTCCTCGGTTCAGTGCTCTGCCCGGCGCCTGATGGCGTTGGCCTATATATTACGCGCTGTGAGAACTGAGCCAATCGGAACCTTGAGTGTGTGTTAACGGAGAGCCCAGTAGATACCTTAGGCATTAGTGCTATAATGATAGAATGGGACCGTATCGGAGGGCATTGTTAGCCGAGAGACCCACATCACCACCGATGTAGCCGCGACAAGGCCGAGCTAGGAACCCGGCAGGCCCTCTGTCCGCGACACCCATTATCAATTATAGCTCCAGCCGCGAAGCGGCTTGAGAGGTTTGGTTTTCAAATTAACTATAGTCTGATTGTTTTTATTTCGCTGCCATGCCGAAACTCCTCCAAGTTTAGGGTTGGCATCGAAATAAAAACGATGAGAAGCATGAAAGCCGCATCCTCCAGTTGCCTTTAAACAGTTTAAAGGGCCACCAGTGCATCGTACTTTCTGACTTACCGTCTCTGACAATTACTTCCAAGGAAGTTTCTGATGAAAGCTGTAGTGCCATTCCATCCCTGTGGTCACTTACAATTGTTTTAGGGTGATTGAATTTTCTGTATGCTACGACACTTCTGAAGTATGTGTATACATGAAATGCGTCAACCGAGTTAACATGGAACTGCAGATAAGGCCGTTTGCCCATGAATCTACAATACCGCCCGCGACTTTGGGAAAAACGGCGTTTTCGGCGCTTTTTTCCGCCGCAAAGCGCCGCTTTCTCATAACTTCGTTCAAAGTGGTCCGTTTGGGTTGTCAGAGGTATATTTAGAATCAGCATCGAGAGCTCTTAATTTTGAGCTCACACATGTCTTACCCGGCAAATAAGGCATATAGGGTTAACAGAATCAATCGAGTGTACGAAAACTGAAGCTAGATATTAAATTGGGGGTAAATATTTGACTTCATATCAACCATGCAGGTCAAACACGGGTTATACATAAGTATGATAGACCAATTTATGGAGGTGGCGAGAGTGAAAATTAATGATTTTTAGCCGTTTCGACGCCCCGGCAGACACAGTCATCGTCCTTCGCTCGGGCTCAAAATGCACGCTATCACAACCACGCTCAATATAGACTCTTTTAGAACAGGTTCAACGTGTCTAGAGACATTTCCCTCCTAGCGCCACCCCGGTGATTTTGGCTTTGAAAAACGACCCTCGATCACCGACGTCCCGTTCTCGGCTCAAATGGGACTAATGGACCTGAGACTCGGCCTACGACATTACTTTTTGATCTTCTTTCAAATAAGAACTGCGTCAGCCCAATCCGGAAAGGTTGGTTTTTTGACACTCTCATATGTGCCAAGTCCAGTTTCGCTTCAAGCGGAACCACTGATTTTCCGTTCTCGGCTCGAACTGGACCAATCGACCCTAGACTCGGCCTACAACTTTTCTTTCTGATCTTCTTCCGAATAAGCACTTCGGCAGCCCAGTCCGGAAATTTAGATTTTTCGCCTTTTGGGAATGTGCTGAACCAGCGTTTTTTTTTCGCCTGTATGGCGCACCGACAGTCACAGTCATCGTCCTTCTCTCGGGCTCAGAATGCCCGCGATCACAACTGCGCTCAGTATAGATTCCTTTGAAACAAAAACAACCGGGCTGGATGCATTTCCCGCCTAGCGGCACCCCGGCGGTTTTGGCTGAAACGACCTCAAATCATGTCGATCCGTACGGGCTCCTGGCAAAGCCTTATCCGTTTCTCGACTGAAACCGTCCTCATCCCAAACTTGATGTTTTTGACTTTGGAAGCCCGCACTGCGAAGCGGTGCGCTCAAACAGAGTGGCATTGAGATCAAATTTCAAGTTTCTCGGGCCACTGTTTTAAACCGATTGTTTGTTTCTGGGAACACATTTAGGTCAATCTTGACCGTGATGCCAATCTAAAATTGTTTAGACTATGCGATCTCGACGACTTTTTGTGGCTACGGTCCTTTTCCAGGCCATAGTATTTCGGCACGTCCTGCAGGATTTTTTTCTTTTGCAGAAATGCTTCTTGAAATACATGTTCTTGGAAACTTGCTCGGATCGCAGCGTTCCATGGAAATCAAGAATCAAATTTTCATTGTAAGAAGCTACCGTATTAGTTTCTCTATTATTATCAGCCCCATATGGAAGTTCGGTTTTTCAAGACCCGCTAAAGCCAGCCTAGGCACTGAGACAGTGTTACGTGAAAGAAAGAGCGCCCTCGCTCCCAATTTGGCATTGAATTTTGGATTCACAAGGGGCCACATTTTGGATTCGATAAAAAGCCGGGCGAAAAAAAAACTGTTTTAGCACATCCCAAAAAGGTGAAAAATCAAGTTTTCCGGATCTTCGCTGGCTCCGTGCTTATACGAAAGAGGATGAGAAATCAGAGTAGTAGGCCGAGTCTCAGGTCGAGTTGTCCCGTTTGAGCCCAGAACGGGACGTCGGCGAACGGGGGTCGTTTTCCAAGCCAAAATCACGAGGGTGGCAGTAGGCGGGAAATGCTTCCAGTTAGGTTGTTTCCGTTCCAAAAGAGCCTATATTGAGCGTGGTTGTGTCCGCAGAGATTTTGAGCCCGAACGAAGGACGATGACCGTGTCTGTCGGGGCTCGAACAGGCGAAAAAACGTTGTTTTAGCACAGCACATCCGTAAAAGGTAAAACCGAATTTTGCGAATTGGTCTGCCGCAGTGCTTATTATGGCAAGATCAAAAAGTAAAGTTGTGACACGAGTATCAGATCGTTTGGTCCCGTTTGAGGTGAGAACGGGACGTCGGTGATCAGGGGTCGTTTTTCAAAGCTAAAATCACGGGGATGGCGCTAGGCGGGAAATGCTATCAGACAGGTTGTCTCTGTTTTGAAAAAGTCTATACTGAGCGTAGTTGTGGTCGCGGGCATGCTGAGCTCGAGAGAAGGACGATGACAGTGCCTGCCTGGGTGTCGAAACGGCTGAAAATCATTATTTTTCAGTTCCCCACCTCCATAAATTGCTCTAACATACTTGTATATATGTATAAGCAAAGCCAAAAATCTGATTAGTTTCGAAATTCGTTTGCTCGAACTCCGAAATTTCGAAAGTTTTTCGAAATTCGTGCGTTCGAAATTGTTTCGAACAATTTTGTTCATTCTCGTTCGCCCGGAACTGTTTCAATGGAAAAACTTTTGGTTTTCGTTCGTTTGAATTTTTCGAACAATTTTTCATTTTCCGTCCTTTCGAAAATGTTTCGAACAAAAAATATTTGGTTTTCGTTTGTTCGAAATTTTTCGAACAATTTTCAAAATTTTTTGTTCTTTCGAAAATAATTCGAACGAAAAATTTTCAAATTTCGTTCGTTCTACACTTTTTTTTTGAAATTGCACAACTATATCAGACAACCTTGGAATAATCACCGGGAAAGTTTTGATTGCTCCGAAAATAGTTTCAGAGACCGTCTATGGCAATGTCTACGCTATTGCTTCGAAGATCCCTTCACGTTCACAAACTCTTATACTCATCCCAAGGTTTTCTCTCACATGAGAATGGCTCCCCGTCTGCCCGAAAATCGATGCCACATTGTAGCCACATGATTCACTCAACGCCGCTCCCACTCGCCGTGTATCGCTATGACACATCAGTGAAAGATGCGAGAGGCCCGTCTCTCCTCACAGCTGCCTGACTCGGTTGCTCTTTTTCTCTGAGCGTTGCGTCTCTGCGTCTCTGCCTCCGGTCTTCGCGGGAAGCCGAGAAGGGCCGCCACAACGTAGTGGGGTGATAACGGAATCTTGCCGGGCCAGGAGTTTAGGATCTGCCGCTCTAATAGCACCTAGCAGCCTATATAAGACAGAATGTGCGTTCTCGAAAGTAAGGGCGCTGTCTCACTGCGCTCGCTGAAAACTGAGAAAAAGTTCAACGAGGGCTGACCTTCGTCGAGGAATGGTTAGGAAGTCAGAAACCATTGTTAGCAGGGTTTACCCACGGGAAGTGGTGAGAGTCCTGCGAGTTTAGTGACATTCAACATTGGTTAAGAGTTTTTTGCGAGGTTGAAAGTTTTTTCCCGGATGCGCTGGAAAAGTGAGCATGATTCTCAAGAATATTTTCGAAATACTACTGTGCTTCTTTGGGCCAAATTCCGGTCCGCATTTGCGTCTCGACACGCTTTGCGGCCCGCGATTTTGAGTCGAAAGAGTTTCCAGCGCCGCAACCGCCGATCTGTTGACCCTGAGTGGGTTTTGGAAACTGGAAACTGAAAATATTCGGATAAAACTGTATAAAAAAGCCACACCGAGTCGGCTTTGGTGCTGGGAACTCGACTGACTTGAGCGCGTGCGGCCGCAAGAGCGTATCGAGACGCAATTGCGGACCGGAGTTCGGCCCAGCGAAGCACAGTACAGGAAACTGCCTATGTTTCCTATTTTGTGGGACAGGCGTGTAAGAGCTTTTAAACAGGGCTCCACATGAAGGTGCGCAGTGGTAATCGCAGACCTTTCGCGCCCGATCGAAGAACGATGAGTGTGCCTGCCGGTGCGTCGAACCGGCAAAACGCTGTTTGAGCACAACTAAAAGTTGTGAAAAATCGAGTTTCTCGGATTGCTGCTTATTTGAAAAAGAGTTTCAAAAGAAAGTCGCTGCCCTGATTTTCTGGTCGATGGGTCCCGTCTGAGCCGAGAACGGGACGTCGATAATCGCGTTTGAAGCGAAAATGGACCTAGCGCATCTGAAATAGATGAAAAATCGTGTTCTCTAGATTTGGCTGCTAAGGCGCTTATTTGGAGAAAATTGCAAAGAAGTTGTAGGGCAAGTTTCAGGTCGATTAGTACCGTTTGAGCCGAGGCAGGGAGCTCGGTGATCTGAAGTCCCTTATTTAGAGCCTAAATCCCCGAGGTACCGCTCGGCAGTAATGCTCCCAGACAGGTTTTCCTACTTCGAGAGGAGTCTATAGCTGTGATGCCTTGAGCGCAGTTGTGATGCCGGACCTTCTGCGCTCGAGCCAAGAGCGTTGACTTCGTCTTTCGGGGCGTCGAACACTCGATAAAACGTAATTTTGACTTCTACGAAATTCAGGAATTGACCTTGCATAACTCGTGCATGATCTGTATGGTTGGTATGAAGCCGAATATTTGCATCAGTTTGATATCTGGCTTCACTTTTCTTACATTCGATTGATTCTGTTAGCCCTATATGCCTTGTTTGCAGGGTAAGACATGTGTAATCTCAAAATGAAGAGCTGTCGATGCTGATTCTGAATATGCCCCTAGCAACCCAAACGGACCACTTTGAACGAAGTTATGACAAAGCGGCGCTTTGCGGCGGAAAAAAGCGCCGAAAACGCCGTTTTTCCCAAAGTCGCGGGCGGTATTGTATATGCAAAGGATTGTCGGGACAACATGAAAAAATCTAACTTATGAGATTTTTGGCCACATCGGTAGTGCAGGGTCGAAAACCAGAAGGAGGGGGGTACAATTTCATGTCTCTGCCGAGGGGTAGATACATACTATGCTGCTCGTAGGATTTGGTCAGAAAGCGCGCGAGGACGCGTTTTTGGTTTTTTTTTTCATTCTGAATAAATCGCTTCAAACTCAACGATTAGCGAAACTATGGTGATTTTCGTGATCCTGGCGTTGAACGCTATTCAAACCCCAGGTTTGTAATTACGGTACAGTCAAGAAGGGGCATGATCGTCTTTATCTGCGTTTCCCTGTGTCTACCGTATATAGAGAACTGGTTGATAGTAAAACATTTATAGTTCTTAACGAAATCCATACAGTGACTTTACCTCTGGATAGCTCTCAACGCCAGGATTATAAATATTACCCGTTTCGCAAGAAGTTCAGTTTGAAGCGAGTTATTCAAAAAAGGCTAAAAAGACTCAAAAACGCGTTTTCAGGTACGCTTTCTGATCAAATCCTACCAGCGGTATGGTAGATTCCCCCCACGAAACGCCCTGTAGAGGGGTTGCATTCAAGGCCCACTAGCCGGAAGAAGTTCCGGAGCGCTCAGGATAGGTAACAAAAGTATGCAACCTCAATTGTGCACACAGAGTCAATTCGTTTGAAACCAATATCATTGAAAAAGTACAGGACCTCATGGGTACTCGGCGTCCAGACTCTGTCCTCTTGTGGTCACCGTCGGCCTGTATCACTTTTTCATACTATATGTAGGAAGTAATATGAAAGGTTCCTTGGTTACACACAAATCATAGGCGCACTAACCTTGAATGCTGTTGTAAGCGAAGTGAGGAGATTTGTGAGGTCACCACTGGCACCTGGATGTTTACGTTGCTCCTGAAGCACATACCGTTGCAAGGTCATGGCATCGGTCTCGATTCCGAATGCTGTCTGTCCATGGTTGCTCATTCTCGACCTTGAGCTAAACTTTTCCATCACAGGTCATTTAAGCACACTGATATTTCATAGAGAAAGCCCCCCAAAAATAAATGTCGATCCAATCCAGAATACAACATTGAGCATTTTCGGCGAACATACATGTATTTCTAGTGGTAGAAAGGTAATTTAAGAAACATTTGTGGAATAATGGAAAACGAGCGGTGCAACATGTTCAGGTTTCCCATAAGAACAGATGGAACGAGAACAAAAAAATGTGATTCCAAAAAAATTTAAACCATGCTCTACAATACAAAAAGTATCTTCTAGATGGAATGTGAAGAGTGATCTGAAGAGCAAGAAGTTGAATAGATTCCAGGTGGTTTGTCCCTAAAGAAGCAAGATAAGATCAGACTGCATCATTTGGTCAGGTTCAAAAACTCCGCCGACCGTACGTATCTGATTCTAGGTGGTTTGTTAGTGAAGCATAGACTATTAGTAAAGAAGGTACAAGGCACGGATGTGGACAAATGTATAGGAACATATCATTCCATAGGATTTGAAACTTCTTGTGTATTTTTGCACCTGCGAGCAAAAGTGTACCAAAACTTCCAATATTGATTAACCGTTGAATTTATTCTGTAAATACTTTTTGTGGTACCGTGGAGACGTTTTAATCATGTTTCTTCGCGCTAGAATAGTTTCACTATTAAACGTGAACGAGAAGCCTCATGATTGTTGCTCTCGTCCACGTGTGCCCAAACTGAAATTGCTCGCGCATAGTTCATTCTCAGGTTTTTTGTTTCGAGAATATTGACAGAAATCGGTTCTACTCGCTCAGATGGCCGCTTCCGGTAACAGCTCTTTCCCCTGTTTTCGAACTTTATTCTCGAGAACCATCAATTGGCAAACGAAAACCCAAAGTTTACGGGTCGAAGAAGAGTTAAGAAGAGTAAGAACCGAAGTACGACGAAAAACGGCCAGGAAGTGGGTGAAAATCTCGTAGACCAACCAACCCATTGGACCACCCCGCCCACGCCATATAAAATTTGTCCTCCGTTCGTTTCGCGAGAGAAACAGGCACCGTGTTTTCGAATATTCCTTATCGCGAAAGGTTTTAACTTATCAGCATGTGCTTTGGCCTATCTTATTTTTAAAGAGTTTTTGGCACAAGAAACAGGAAAAATGTCTTTGACCTAAGAGTTCTGAATCGCAGAACCAATGACCGACGTCAGGTTTGACGCTTTTTCTGAAGTCTCCCGAAACAAGCAAACAGGCATAAATAAATTTTTCGGAGATTTCTCTTTCTTCGCTTTTTCGTCTTTGAGTGTTCTGTGCGGAATTTTCACTAATAACCTCTATTTAGTGGACTTACCTACTCAAAGATATCGAAAACTAGAATACGGCTTTTATCGCGAACGGGGGGTGTGTATACAAGTCTGTTGGTACCTGCTCGTTGGTGCCCCTGCTTCTACTGAACCCAGCAGACGTTTGAGTGTACACAGGGTACGTTCGAGCGATATAGCGTGCACAACTATATCGCGAAAGTATCCCGCACATTGCATAAAGTGTCGCCGTCCGGCACACCAAGGCCTCTGGTCCATAACACCTTAGGATCCGTACCTAGGAGTCATGGACTCTTTGGCCACAAGCCACAATTTCGCCACCCTGAACTGTCGATCGCTGTCGAGTGATATCCAAAACTGCTCTATCCAGACTTCTGAGCTATTTCCATGCACCGTTTGCTGCTTTGCAGGAAACCCGCCTCAAGGATAGACCCGTCATCAGCGTCGGAGAGTACACCATCTACTGCGGTAACGCTGACGATAGGAGAGTGGGAGGCTGTGCAATAGCTGTAAGGAAGGATTTCAATGGTATGGTCAAGGAGTTTGGTTCAACGTCGTGCCGGAATGCATTCGTACGACTGCGGGATCACAGAGGATTCAATCTGTGGATAGTGAGTGCTCATGCGCCCACTGAAACCGCCGAAGACAATTCGAAGGATGCGTTTTATGAGGAACTCAATACGTCGCTGGCCAGGATACCTTGTCAACATGCTGTTGTCGTGGGGATTGACGCAAATGCGAAGATGGGACTTGATCAGGAATCCGAAGTACTCGGTAAATGGTTCTACCCAGTGGAGCAAACATCGGACAATGGCTACCGCTTTGTCGACTTGTGTGAACGCAGTGGTCTGATTATTGCATCGACATTCAAGAGGAATCATCGCCGCCATCAGCTTACGTGGCAGGGACCAACCCGGCTATCTCCAGAAGAGCAGCGGAAGCGGAAGATGACAACTTTGAAACTACAGCTCGACTATGTTCTAACGAGGAATATTCCAGTATCGGACATTCGAAGATCTAGAGCTGTGTGGGATGTCGCATTCGATTCGGATCACCGTCCTGTTCTGTTGAACTTCACTGCGAGGATTCATAAGAGGAAGCGAGGGGCTCAGCCTCTCCAGAGGATTGACATGACAAGTCTCAGAGATGAAGAGTGCAGAAGGAATTTCCGACAACGCGTTTCTATTCACATCGGAGTACGGACTAAGAAGAAACTTTGCGACGCGGATTCTTTTGTCAAATGCATCCAGGACGCTTCGAAAGAGGCACTCCCGGTTGTACAGCCTAAGAAAGGTTCGCCTACGTCTCAGAAGAAACAACATCTACCTACAACAGAGTATGTGCTCTCCGAACTGCAGGAAACTTCGTGGAGGAGAAGCGTCTGAGGAGGAAGTTGCGTCGGCAGCTTCAAAGTGACCGCGAACGAGAGTGGACGTGTAGAGCTAAGGAGTTCGAGAAGGCTTGGGAGGAGAAGAATCCGAGGAAAGCCTACACGTTGCTGCGACAGTATAGCGGGAAGATGAAGAGATGTTCTCCTGTCTTGAACACTACCAATGGAGTTGCAGTTGGTGATGCGACGCTGCCAATATGGAAGGATTACTTCAGTTCACTACTGAATCGTCCAGCGCCATCAGTACCTGAGCTCCCGCATGTTCAGAGAGCACATTACGATGTCAGTGAGGAACCGCCGACTGAGTCTGAAGTTTTGGATTGTGTCCGGAAAATGAAGAATGGAAAGGCAGGTGGAGATGACAACATCACTGCTGAAATGCTGAAAGCTCTTCCTCCGTCTGGGATTCGTGAAATGACCAACACCATCCGTGCCATATGGATGAGCGAAAGGATACCCGATTCGTGGAGACATGCGATCATCGTACCTCTTCACAAGAAGCTATCCGTCACGGATCCTAAGAACTACAGAGGAATCTCTCTACTTCGTGTCATGTACAAGGTTTTAGAACGTATCATTCTCGAGCGACTTATCAAACATCGTGAAGGAACGACCAGAGATGAGCAAGCCGGTTTTCGACCTGGAAGATCGACCATCGACCAAGTGTTCGTCGTGAGAAGAGTAATTGAATCGTGGCAGCGGTTTTCGAAGCCATTACAGCTTGCTTTTTGGACTTTGGAGCCGCGTTCGACTCTCCTCATCGTGATCGATTGCTCAATGCTCTGCGAGCAGATGGAGTCCCGGAAAAGTATGTTCGGTTAATCGAGGACATGAACAAAGGAACAACAGCAGCAGTTCGTACACCTGTCGGGTTTACGTCAGCTTTCGAGGTGAAAACAGGAGTAAGGCAAGGCGAGCCGTTGCAGGACCTTTTCTTTTCAACTTCGCCGTTGATGACGTCATGCGTAGAGTTGCAGAACAGTTTCCTGCGGATGTGATCCTAACACCATCAGGACGCTCCCTTGTCGACCTGGAGTACGCCGACGACATTGTGTTATTCGCTGAAAACAACGCAAAACTGCAAAGGATTGTGAACCTCGTTTCGAAGTATGCCGCAGCCTATGGACTTCGTCTTCGTCCCGACAAATGCAAGCAGATGTGGGTCTCTCGGAGGCCTTCAACTGGAGTTTGTGTGGACGGACAACGTATCGAACTGGTGGACGATTTCTGTTATTTGGGCTGTTTGCTGAAGAACGATGGTAGTTATGCAGCGGATATTCGACAACGATGTGCGAAAGCTACGTCTGCATTCAATTCTCTAACCAAGTGTTTGTGGTCTACCACCATCGCGAAGGAAGTCAAGTTGCGCGTCTACCTATCCGCTATTCGCCCTATCATGATGTACGGATCGGAGACGTGGGCAGCACCGAAAACGCAGATGGAAAGGTTGGATTGCACGGAGAGGAAGCTTTTTAGGCGTTTGCTTGGATATTTCTGGCCGCGTGTATGCCATAACGAAGACCTTTACAAAGGAAATCGACGCAGTACATCAACGCTTGACACGAGGAGGTGCCAGCATCTCCTAACGCCATCTCAAGCAGCAATGGAAAGTCGACTTCAACTGCTCGGGCATATACTAAGAAGAACGCCGGATCGTCTCGTACAACACGCTTTAAAAATGCTTCCAAATCCTGTCTGGAAACGGCCACCTGGGCGTAGGCGAAAGTTCTGGACGGATGTGGTTAAAGAGGATTTAAAGTCACTCGGCATCGAAAGACAGTTCAGGCGCGATGTTTCGTTTCGCAGGAAATGGAATAGTGACAGCTGGATGGAATGTGTTCAAATTGTGGCTGAAGACCGTGAAAAATGGACACGGCTGACTACTAGGACGGCACACCTCGGTGAAGATGCGGAATGACCGCGTCAGGCGAAAGCCAACCGATTAAGTCAAGTAAGTCATCGCGAACAGTGCTTTTAAATCGAATCATCGAGTCCTCAAGCGATTAGAGCGGTGAACAGCGAGCATGAATATAGTTAACATCGAGATCAGATTATCAGGAATTCGGTGTTGGTGGAGAACTTGATTAATTGAAAAATCCTTCCAGTCAAAATCGCTTGAAAATTATCCGCTTTGATTATCGGAAACCTCATAAATTCCCTGGTGGTAAATGGTAGCAATCAGCTTCAGTTATAAGCAGGCGATTTGGATAGCGCAATGAAGTTGGACGACTTTGCAGAGCATTCAGCTATACGCAGGATAAAGTGTTGCCAGTTGTTGAAACTTCAATGATTTCGAAGGCCGACGCACCCACACTCTAGACGCTCTAGAGAAAAGGATGAGGTGAAAGTACGGATTGGAAAAACATCAAAGATACAGTAGCGCCCAAGCATCTTCGGAAACATGGTTTTCAATAAGCTGCTTGAACACGCAAATCTCGGCTCTACCGGAACTTGATGAAACTTTGATATGTTATAGGGTGTCGCAAACAATACCTTATAATACACTAAGTCGCATCTTGAACGTGCAGTTCGAGATCTAACCTTTTTCCTCAGAACACTGTCATGTAAATCGCAAATTTATATTATGTATTGGAAGTCAATTGGCCACTGTATGCCATTTCGAGAGAGTCAAAGAAAATCAACAGAATAGCAGACCCTAATTTTCTGGAGCTTCTTCTCTTTGAAATTATATGCCACAGAGCCTTTTCCAAACATGCACTGTGTACAGTTCATCTCCGCAATGCCGTTCAGTCCGCGAAGTGCATGCTGATTGATAAAGCGTGCTGCGGCGCGGTTGCGAGTGTCCTCAAACAGGGATGTGAATCACCCGGGCAGTGGGATCACCCGAGCACCGAAGGCAAAAACCGCCCGGGTGATCCCACACTTCTGTCTGAGGATACTCGCAACCGCGCCGCAGCACGCTTTCGCAATCAGCGTGCACTTTGCGGACTGAACGCGAATTCGTAGATTAATTGTGTGCTTCCGATGCTCAACTGGCCCACGAATTTCGCCACTCTTCATTCACGACGTAACGAGATTCAAATGAACAGTCGGCATGGATCCTAATTATACTTTGCGCTCCCTATTGAAGGTTTGCGCAAACTCGGTGCCATGTGCTATAACATGAGTGCACCGAGTTTGCGCCAACCATCAATTGGGAACGCTCGCAGGGTATCACTAGAATCCATGCCGACGTTATCAGGTGCCAAATCTCATCATAAATCCAGTTCCAATTCATTTTGAAGAATTTCCCGATAAGAACTTGCTCTCTCGCATTGTCATAAAAGTCGTATTTCGGATTTCGAGGAATAAACACCGAAAACGTTAAGAAACGTTAGCTTTCCTCCAACAACGCAATATCAATCCACCTAAAGTCCTTATCATAGGTACGCCCAGGAATAACAAGAAAAATTGAAGACTTGCAAAAAAATGGAAATAACAGTGAAAAATTTTTAATTTGTTCTTGTTCCCGCGTTGACCTATGGCAAAGAGTCAAGATCTACGTCTTGGCAATGTTTCTGTGTGGGGAAGACACGTGTTTCAACATCACCGACTTTTTTCTTCGAAATTCAGGAGAAAATTACAACTTTGCCGTCGATTATGGCGCAACCTACGTGTGCTTAGTGAAAATGCGAAACCGCACAATCGCCTTTTTCAGTTGCCGTTGACTGTAGAGTTGGACAATTCATTATCGTGTTTCGAGGAATTAGACTATCTCTTTCACGATACCGCATAATCGTTATTATTTTTAATATTGAACAAACTGCTTCAACAAGCCTGAGCTGACTTGAGATACGTACAAAAACAGTTCTCTCAAAAAACCACTATGTTCAAAGATTTTGGGCGC
The DNA here is from genome assembly GCA_029168955.1 of Aplectana chamaeleonis. Lineage (NCBI taxonomy): Eukaryota > Metazoa > Nematoda > Chromadorea > Rhabditida > Cosmocercidae > Aplectana > Aplectana chamaeleonis. The sequence goes on along the minus strand of JAPDOI010000187.1, from coordinate 905,610 downwards.
CACTGTAGTTACAAGTCACCCCTCTGACGCATCGCGGCTGAGCGGCTGAGAGAGGAGGAAAATCTGTTGTATTTGTGAAATGGAGCGAACCCAGCACGTTTGAACGTAGGGTTTTTTTGTGATTCTTGCGGCGAAATGTAGAGAAATGACAAAGGTTCAACTATAAGAGACAAGACAAAGAAATGTACCAACCTTCCTACTAATGGCTGGAAAATTTTATGAGTGTCAATAAGTATATGTCGGAGCTCTGAACGAATAGGCTGCACATACTTGCAGGCAAATACTGTCTCGCAGTTGTTTAAGATGTGAGTAAATAGCGCTATAGCCTTGATTACAGAGGCGTCCGCGTACTTTGAACGTTTCTGTTTTAATGGGTAAGGATGGATATTCTTAGGCTCATTTGCGTCATGAAAATTGTTTCGAATCATTACATACAATGGATGAGAGGAGTAGAATGCAAATGCTTGATTGTTAGCTGATAAGCATGAAATTCCTAACCTCTATTGCATAGTAAGTTTTAGTCAGGACAGGGAAAGATCTCGATAGATTCTATGGCATTCAGGGTAAAAACAGTCCTTTTCATGAATGTAAACATGAAAAAAGACGGCAACTTGAGAGAGGTAGAAAAGCAATTCCTGTCCGAAAGATATGGAAAGTCACGATTACGATTCTTCGCTGAACATGATAACGGCGTAGAGAAAGAGAGGCGCCGAACCGAGGACACAGCAATAATATGATAAGCTGTCTGTTCAAAAAAAAACAGCGCTTGTTTACTAACTAATCTATCACGGAAGCCACAATCTCACAATGGGTAGTGGTGCACAAAAATGCAACACATTACTAGAAGAGGGAAAATGAGCAGAAAATGCTTTAGCACAGTCAGAAAACCTAAGACAGTCACATCAAACTTTCTTCTTTAAGCGCATATAGCAAATACCTTTTTGCCCCTCAAAGCTTTGTGGTCGTACTTGTGATAGAAGACGTAGGTAAGCGTATGCAATTACTTACCTAGAAAATTTAGAAAACGATCAGCAATGGTTATTCAAGAACGGAAAAACCGTGAATCACAGAACAAGCAGCAGAAGTTATCAGCCCTTCTCCCAAAAAAAAATTATCAGATTGCCAGATTGTGTGGAATAGGCGCACACGCACACAGAATTCCACGGTCGCACGGTGTTGACAAAATTCTGCACTGAACATGCAAACGAGATTGATTTGGGGGCGTCAACAACCAAATGGAAGGTCTATGCACGATTTGTTTTACTCCTGTTCCCCAGACAAATTTATAGGAAGTTGCCGTGACGCAGACCTCTGTCAACAGTTGCAGATGTTTCGGATGAGAAAGCCGCCATGACAGATGCAGTAACAACGGTAGAAAGAAATCTAGAAAAATCATTAAAGACTGACTCATTCTGATCTTGAGTACCCGAACGTACGGCGCTTTCGGAAAATGATCCGTCTCTTCCATCCCAAGTGGATCATTCGTTCACTTCAGAACATTGATACAAATAACGTCATTTCAGGGCCGGAAATTTGCATAAATTTGTGGTCCACCAACAACGGAGGTCCATTTCACATGGTCCCGAATTCTCTTCGGGGAAACTTTCTGAAACTTGTCTTCGGTGTCCCACAGTTGTTGTTATGAGTGGGTGGAGGTCTGCAGAGTTGCAGAGACCGGCGAGTGGGCGCCGAGCGTCAGCCTTGTCTCGGCGAGAAAAACGTTTCGAAACCTTATCGTGGGTAGCCGCTCGCTGTCAGTGGCGCAGGCCCGTCGCGGCGTCAATGCACTCTGCAGTGCCCCCTCGGCGCCCTTCACGCCGCATCGGTCGCTATCTTCGCCGAATGTAATCGATCTTACATCACCCAGAGCTGTTCGTCGCTGCGAGATACGCCGCCACTTCAACTCTGCGGACCCCTATAGACTTACTCGCGCGTTGGCAATCTTTTTGGCAGCGACCATAAGTGGCGAGGCGCTCGCACCTGCTGTTGTGAGCGCCTCTAGTAGCTCTTCAACGCGTTAGTAGTTCGTGCCCGCAGATTAAGCAGCGTCCAGTCCTTGCGAGAGCGTGCGATTACGCAAAATTCATGTTCATAGTATGCGCACGATTTGCTAGCCGCGCACGCACTTTCCCTCTCGCGCACCGTTGAGCGCTCATACCCTCTCGCTCTCACGAGTTCATGCCAGCTTCAAGAAGTAAGCAGCAGGTTTCAAGCTCACTGCTCAATCCCTAAGGAGGCCTTGAACCTGTTCCAAAACTATTGCCCACGTTAACCAAACCACCACAACGGAATACGCAAACCGTGGGAAATCATTAGCCGTAGCGCCGATTCGAGAGATTGATCACCCGGTCAAACGCTATCAATCAAATAAACACGAGTTAGGCTCCGTCCATACGTGGCGGGAACGCGCGCTCTCGCTGTTCCGCGCTCCTCAACGCTAGCTACTTAGATACAGATAGCACACTTCCCGCAGTACCACTAGCCGACGTTCCGTAACCCCTCCCGCGGAAGACCAATAGATTGGTGGCGGGCGGTCGGCTGCGCCGTTTCGTTGACTGCCCGAACACGGTGAACAAGCATTTTGCGGCCCTTCTGACACCGCCTTACGACTAATCTGATGACTGACAGAAGACAATCCTAAAGCAGTTTGCGGCACTTTAAAAAATCACCCCTCGAAAATCACCCAAAGGTCTGTTAAAACACTTTTTCAAAAATTCCCTTGTGAGCACTTCATCTTGAACTGCTCTCGACAAATAAGGAGTGAGCTTCTACGGGGAAGCTACCTAGACTCACCGGTTCTTGCAGTCTTCTCATTCGCAGTTGCCAATTGCGGACAGTGGCTAACCTGCCCAAAACCATCGTCGCACACAGCGCGGGTTTTGGAAAGAGTCTCAACACAGCGTTCTCTGCTCAGCAGTCGTTCATTGGCTCGACTCTAGTGGGTGGTGCAATGATGATATCAGAGTGGGAATCGATGAGTGAGTGTTCAATGACCCCCAAGAATGGCCGACTACATTCCGCGGGAAGGCAGGAAAGCCTCTCTCTCCTCGGAAAGTGGGGCGCTGAGCCAAGCTCACGAAATAGGGCCGCGCGAAGTCGACTAGCCCGACTTGGCCAGCGAGATGTCGGCTGCTTTCATCTGAATAGCGCTGATAGGTGCCCGGGGCACACAGAACAACAAGAAAACACCTCCTGCCTCGTGTTGATTCGATCGACGACAGTTGACCTTATGATCAATCAATCAAGTCGAATCCTTAGCTGCTCAGACAAACAAGGGATCGGAGCGCCGTAGAATACGTCAGATATGGATCGGGCTGGCGGACAGCCGGTGCACCTGCCGAAAGTGCTAGCGCTGGCTTTTGGCTGGCAGGCTGTGCGAGCGCAAGCATTCAGCCGGCACCCTGATGAACAAATTCGCGGGTGTGCTGAGGCCTCATTGATCACTTTCTTATTGACTTCTGTTAACTCTCCATAGCATTCTATCTCTCATGCGTTCTCACCACGCGCCCTCACGCTCATTTAATGTTTGGTTTGCTTGTTCTGTATCTTGTACACCATTCGAAACTGAGGTGTCCTTTGTACTCTATCTCTAGGAAGCCGCGTTGCAGCTTTTTTTATTTTCTCGTTATTTTCGAAGCGAAGCGGTTGTTTCCCCATTATCATCACTTTGTTTTCTTGAAAACAACCATTCGGATCTCATGATGAAGCTATCATAGCAGCGTCACGGCTTACCCGCATCCAGAGATTGACGATAAGTGTTGCGCGAACCACATAAGACACTTTTATCATCTGTGTGAATTGCTTAGAAAAGACGCAGCTACGCGGCATTCATGGCACAAGCGGAAGCAAAGATATCATTACCTCATCAATGATATTTTCGCTTCGGCTTGTGCCACGTAGGAGTGTGAGGACTTCCTACGAAAATTACACAGACCCTACCACATCAATGAGGATAATTTGAGGAAATTTATAGTTTGGAATTCTCGGTTAGTTCGGGAATCTCAACTTCTGATTTTTTCGAGTATTTTAATCATTTGTAAATTTCGATTTTTCTTCCGAAAACTATTCACTCGGCGAATTCGTGTTTACAAGAATTTGATACGTGCCCAAATTAAAATTATTCGGTTTTCCAGATTTCCGATTCATTCGGGAATTCAAGGTATTCAGTTTCTTCAAAGATTCTTTTTACTCAGGAATCTGATATACCTAATTTTTTGAGTATTCGATGATTTTGGGTGAACACCTTCAATTGTTCCGCCACTGTATAGAATATTCAGAGTATGCATGAATTAATCGGAAAGAGTTTGAAATCTCGAATTTTCAATTGAAATTTCGGAGGAATTCTCCGAAAACCCATTCAAATCAATTCAGGAGACAGCTTTTCAAAATTCTGTTCTCAGAACGATAGTACGCAAAAACTTATAAAGTATTTGCAGTTTTGAATTGGGAGGAATTTCTTTTTGATTGCGCGGTTGACGATAGACATCACTTTTGCGTTCTCCCAAATATGCGGAAGTTCTGGGGCTCCATAGGGTAAGGTACATACTATAAAACGGCGAAATTCACATGGTGCCTACGCGTGCTGCTCCGGAGTGGAGGATAGAGACAGTGAGAGAGCCGAGGGCAGACGGAGACCGAGGCGTCGCGCGCGCCGCTCGCGCGTCGAGTGATGTGAATAACGACGTTTTATAGAGGGTATGCCTCAAAACAACAAAAATAAAAACATGCCGTGTTTTCGCGTTGAATTAGTATTGACTTCTGAGAGTGTCAGAAATGACTGCTGTGAGCAAATGGTGCCTACAATACCGGCCACAACTTCTGTCCCAAAGCGAGTCGGCGAAGCGAAATCGCGTCGAAAACGCCGTTTTCGTTCGGAGTGGACTTTTTGAGAACCTGAAAAAATCATTCGATTCCTCTCGACGAGGAGATTCCGATTGTATGTTCAGACTTTAGAAAAAACTCAAGTCTTCACCTAGTTATGGCCTATTTTCCCTAAAAGGAGTCAAAATCTTTGTGAATGGTTACTTTTTGAATCTGAGAACACTTACCGCTTCCTCTCATCGTCCTGATTCCAATAATCTTTTCAGGTTGAGAAAATTGTTACTTCTTGACGTAGTTATGGCATATTTCGCCCACCCAAAGAGTAGGAATGCTCTATCAACGGCGAAACTTGAACGTGAGCATCACCAGTATATTTGTGTAGTAATTCTGACTTCAAAGCTGTCTCTGTCCCTTGAAAAGTGTGAGATTTGACTCTCAATCTTTCTTAGTTCTATATGAATTCCGTTTTGGCGATGGTCTCCCTTCACTTTCTCGGTTCTCCGCGCTCTCCACGCTATTGCTCTCCTCTCTCTGACGCACTCCTCGCTGCCTGTACTGCCTCGCTCGAAGACTGTCCCCCAAACCGAATAGAATTCGATGAGCGGAGACGGACTGGAGAGTCAGCGTTATGAAAGCCCGGTATCTGAAAGATCTAAGGTCGAAATGGGAGAGGAGTAAAGAGCATGGCTGTTCTCTGAGATATTTATATAGCGAGTAGAACGTTGGTCGACTCAGAAAAGAAAGCAGTTATCTGAACAGGTGGTCCGTACTGAATTAACATCAAGAGACAATCGGAACAGAAGTTTCCGTTATGGGTGGATTGTTCCTGGTTTACTAAATCCTCTCTAACACTACGCCATCGGTGAGTGATCGTGCGGATGCGGACCACCCAGTCAGCGCGCGCGGTCGCGGCGCGCACAGCATTTATTCGTTTCCCTGCGACGAGTGTAACTCATCATTGTCTGTGGTCTGCATCTGCAGAATCACCCACCGACAACAGAGAATTTTCAGAATAATTCTGTTGGATATTTCTTTTTAAATTGAGCTAATACGGAGGATTTTCCTCAACTAGGTGAAAATGCATTTGTCTCTTAACACGAGGATTTGATTCCTTCCTTGTAAGCATTCCCGGAAGATGGCTCAATGATGAGTAACACTCGTCGCAGGGAAACGAATAAATGCTGTGCGCGCCGCGACCGCGCGCGCAGACTGGGTGGTCCGCATTCGCAGGATCACTCACCGATGGCGTAGTGCTAGAGAGGATTTAGTAAGCCAGGAACAAACAACCCATAACGGTAACTTCTGTTCCGATTGTCTCTTGATGTTGATTCAGTACGGACCACCTGTTCAGATAACTGCTTTCTTCTCTGAGTCGACCAACGTTCGTCTCGCTATATAAATATCTCAGAGAACACCCTTGATCTTTACTCCTCTCCCATTTCGACCTTAGATCTTTTAGATACCGGGCTTTCATAACGCTGACTCTCCAGTCCGTCTCCGCTCACCGAATTCTATTCGGTTTGGGGGATAGTCTTCGAGCGAGGCAGTACAGGCAGCGAGGAGTGCGTCAGGGAGAGGAGAGCAATAGCGTGGAGAGCGCGGAGAACCGAGAAAGTGAAGGGAGACCATCGCCAAAACGGAATTCATAAAGAACTAAGAAAGATTGTGAGTCAAATCTCACACTTTTCCAGGGACAGAGACAGCTTTGAAGTCAGAATTACTACACAAATATACTGGTGATGCTCACATTCAAGTTTCGCCGTTGATAGAGCATTCCTACTCTTTGGGTGGGCGAAATATGCCATAACTATGTCAAGAAGTAACAATTTCCCAAATTTGAAAAGATTTTTGGAATCAGGACGATGAGAGGAAGCGGTTAGTGTTCTCAGATTCAAAAATTAACCATTCACAAAGATTTTGACTCCTTTTAGGGAAAATAGGCCATAACTAGGTGAAGACTTGAGTTTTTCTAAAGTCTGAACATACAATCGGAATCTCCTCGTCGAGAGGGATCGAATGATTTTTTCAGGTTCTCAAAAAGTCCACTCCGAACGAAAACGGCGTTTTCGACGCGATTCCGCGTCGCCGACGCGCTTTGGGACAGAAGTTGTGGCCGGTATTGTATCAATGCAAACTCAATTGACAGTACCTCCTTGATTTGGTTATTTGCTGTTACTACTCCGCCAACGCGTAGCTAGATGCCTCCCACGGAAATCAGAGATGCCCAGGGTTTCGGAGGCATCTAGTCTGATTTTGACACGAGAGTTTACGTAAGTTACGGAAAGTTTAGCCTCAGTTGGTAAAATTGTAGCTACAGCTCTCGCTAAATCTACGTAAATTCTCTCTACAGCACCCCCATATTCTACGCTTATTCTCGTTGCAGCACTCGGTCGATCGACCCACCCAGTCTTGATCCGTACTAGAAAGACGATCTCCACTGCGATCGAGCGCATCGCCGATTCTTCCCCACAACCTGCAGCATCCCAGCTGCTAATTATTCCTAGCAAGGTGTTCCAGAGAGCGACATGGCGTCACCCTCCACGACCACCCACGGAGTGTCAAGTTATCCGTGGGTTGACTGTGCCAACACTGTGCGAACCGCATCCCTGCGTTCCGCGTAGCGAACGCGGGTTTGAGATTGCATTTCAACACAGGCTGTCGCTAAATCCGTAGATTTTCGCTACAAATTACAGCGAAAATATACGGGGTTAGCGTCAGAGAGATCAAAGTTTCGAATTTAGCCTTCGTTTTCTACATAGAATACGCGCAGAATTTGCACCCTTGTAGCATCGACACAAGAATATGCGGGTTTTAGCTATCGTAGCCAAAACCCGTAGTTTACCGCTACATGGAATGGGGCGGCGTTTCAGGCCGCGCCCTCGGAGGCATCTAGCTACGCGTTGGCAGAGTACATTCTCAAGTTTTCATTTGTTCACGTCGAGCGGGCAAAAAAGGGCTTTGAGGCGTTTCGAAGATATAAAAACTTGTTTGCCATCTTGTTTTCGCCATTCCTGGCTCGTTGTCTGCCGTTCTGGCGACACTAACAATAAGATCCGAAATTCCTTTTCGTCTTCCAATTCACTGTAGAGCTCAACGATAATAATGATCGCAAACGCTGCATTTGAGCCGAATTCGCACTAGAATGAAATCAGAGTGGGGTCGAGATACCCGTCACAGTCGGTTGTGAAAGGTATTCAAAACTTATGCAACCTCAGAAACGGTTTCGTTTTCAGGAATTCTTGTCGTCCTGGAAGAGCGCAATTTTCGCTGACGGAATTTCCGCGTTCAAGGAATAACTGCCGTTGAAACTAATGTGGATCAGTAGCGTCTCCATCATCATTCACAACGGTGAAAAGTTTCTCCCTTATTTCTGACTAAATATTGCGCACTCAACAATCCCCTCAATTTTTCACTCAGTATGTCGTTGGCTGGAAAGTTCTGCATCCAATAATAGTCGGTAAAGTGCCCTTTGTCCGTCTGTGATCCTTCCACCAGGTGTGGTATACCATTCGAAAACATAACTCGGCCTCTAACAGGTTCAACTTCTTCTCAAAAATGCTCGACCTGGCTCAAATTTTACCTCAAAATTTAGAGGAAGTTCTGGGCGCGAAAAAGTTTGAATGCCTCTCGTTCTCTTCTTTATACCATACTCATCAAGTGTATGGAACGCTTGAACCCATAATTACTAGTTCATAGCACCAAAACGGGTTCGCGAAATCTCTCTCCAATGGGGGGGGGCGAATTTCGCATTTTGTCAAAATTTTGGAGTCAGTGCATGCAATCAGATCGTACTGGGTAATGAAAACGAATATTCTTTCGTCAAATTCCACAAACTATCTGAAAGCATCCTCAAAGCATTATTTAAATTCTTCTCAAGCCCCATGTCTTCGAGAATGTCGGCTAGATAAGTGGACAGTATACTGACTATAACATTCGTGTTCGGCTGCACAAATATACTTTTGGAGCGTCATGAACGAGTAAACACTACTGAATTTGAGCAATATCAAATCAAAAATTTTGGTAACTCCGCCCTGAGCTTCGCCAATCCCATTCCCCCCCCCCCCTCAAAACAAACTCGTCCAGACTGATCGTTTGTATACGGTCACTTTAGCAAGTTTTTGAAGCTTCCGACGAAGTAAACTTTCCAATATAAGCTGTAGCGGTATTTCTAGCGTTTTGTCCCTTCAGCCGCGCGGGCATGCTGTGGTGTAACTCATCCACTTTCATTCCATAAGAAACAATCCGTCATTTATTTTTTCATCCAGTTTGTTTCGATTTTTCTGTGAACTTCCTATACTTCCAGCTCCGAATCTTCGTGTTGTGTCATAGAATCGATATCATTTAGAGCGTACAATTGAGGCATCTTCCATAGTCCTGATCGCAAGCGCGGGATGAGCGGTGTACTATGAAACTTTTCCCACTGCGGGACGCGCGGAAAACAACTCTGAAATCTCTGGCGGCACCGCCAGGGCGACATACACAGAGATTCCTGGCTTGCATTTCCGTATACTGTGGAGTAGGATAGGCCTAAAATTACTTATGTCGGAGTGGTTCTAAACTGAGACGCTAGAATTGATTCGAACGGTGAAACCGTCACGGCTGCTTGGGCGGTGCCGCTATGGCGGGGCTGAATAGGCGGCACGCGCAGCCCGCGCATGCAGTTTTATAGTCCACCGCCCGTCGCGCGCGTCACGCGCGTGCTGCGCTTGCGGTGATGACTACGAAATATGCCTATTGCAAGTGTGACATTGAGCTCAACTCTACGTATGCAGCTCAGTTTATGCCCTAAGTTTTACAATCGCACCCTATCACACAATTAAACAACAACCAAGCTGCAGTAGGAAATAGAATTCCGGCTCTTAATCCGACGATTGAGAGGTTAAGGGAGCCAGTCTCCGTTTTTTCGCCATAGGTTTCGGACCTGCGGTTTCTATGATTCGTAAATTATATGCAGAAAGTTCTCTAATTTTTTCTGAGGGGTCGGTGCCCTAGCTGGGAGAGAATCTGGAATGGGTGTGAAATTATCCTTTGACTCCCTCCCACTGTCGAAACTAGTTCTGGAATTTTCTAATAAAGCGACGAGGAGAACATCATCATGTAAAAAAAACTGTCGTATATTTCTTTGGGAAATACCGAAACAGTCAACTTTTCCCGACAATTTCCCCATTTTGAGCGCAAGAAGATTCATTAGTGCTACATGGCAATCGAGTATTTTTGCATTAATTCAGATGCGCAAGTTCCTCAACGGAATGTGCAAGGTCGAAGATACAATGAGGAGAATATTATACGCCGGAACACGCTTTGTGTGAACGCCGTTTATGTGCCCTGCCATCACAGATGCACCGTCGGCAGACAGGGCCTTCACCCTTCTCATGACAAACGCGAAGGGCTTGTGAAAAGGACCATCTGCTTGTCTGCCCATGAATTCTTCTCAATGAGAGAGCTCTTGAATGCGACGACGATTTCTTAGGACTTTTCGCTTTATGCTTCCACTGACGCGGTGAGGAAAATTGCGGATGTGTAGGAATGTGGGATAATCCTTATCAAGAATATTGGTATCGGTCTCGAAAGATTCGTCGGTCAACAGAGAGGCGGGGAGGTAGTTTTTCATTGAACATTTCAGCAAATCAAACTTCATGTGCTGTGCAGAATCCTTTACCATACGTTTCTCAAAAGTGGGATAATAATGCGGTTCAGCAGGCTTCGCATCGGACTTCATTGCCATCACAATAAGCAAACGCTAGACCTTCCTTCGCAGTGATATTTTATGCGAGATAGGATCGAAAGCTTAGTTTGAAGTCATGTCTGTGCTGAGAAAATTTGCAGCATTCTGAGCTAAAGCATGAGATTGACGCGGTTTTCTGCGTGAACGCCTCCTCCACCTCGTGAGAATTATCCGGAGCTTTTAAATTCTCAGCATTGCAAGTTCTATCTCGTCTACCTCTGTTAGGCCCTACAACAATGTGGAAAGCTTCAGCAATTGAGCTCTCATTATGTGAATGTCCTCATACTGTTCCCACTCCCTTTTTTGCACCCTTTACAGAAGGTCTGCAAATATTTATTTTTGCATCAGGTGGAAGCTCTTCCTGCGTCTTCTGTGGCACGCCGTGACCAGAAACTCGGAGTCGATTGCGAAACTTAAACTACAGCCGAATCATCTAGAGTTTTGCTCTGTTTGGCTCACATAGCACATCATACCTTCGGGTGCTGAAGCTCTCAGAGGAGGAAAAATATTCCAAAAAATAACACACGAATGCCATTCCTCGCTCCAAAACTTAAGGAAGATAGCACATAAGATCGTCATCATCATTTACTATCTTAACACTCGAGGATTCGAAACAAGTTCAATATCATGCAAGCCGAAATGAACCGAGTCTGTAAATGACCGAATGTCAGTTTCAAAAATAAAGTACCCGGTACCAGTATTGATAGACTGGGAATGTTCAAAAAATCACTTCTAGATAGATGAAAAAATAAACTTTTTCAAAAACTGAACTCATCTATCACCCCTCCGCACCTTGAAAGAATCGGTCAAAAAAATCGAAAAAGGGTCGTCTATATACATGACCTAATGCAAGAGTGGGAACTGTAGACAGATGTCAGGAGATGTAAGGGGCCGCAGATGAGCTCATAAAATCGATTCTGAGCCGAGTTATGGCCGGTCAAAAGTGCGGTGGTTCCACGGTGGTTCGAAAGCTCCACAGGACCACCGTGACCAAAAACGGAGGGCGAAGATTTTTTCGGTTTCTGAAGTGCTCTTCAGCTTCAGTGTTTTATTACCGGCAGCGCATGGAACACTGTTCAACCCCTTTGGAAAGGTGAGGCCCGAAAAATTGAAAAAACCTCCCAAAATTAAACGAGCCAGTAACGTTTACCATTTTTTTCACCTTGCCTAGAGGGTCATTTTTTTAACCGAAACAAAATTTCTGTTATTTGTTGTTAAGGACGACCCGGACCACCGCTGTGCCTGACCCTGGGACAGAGTTATACCCTTGAGACATGCGGATTCTTTACCGCAGTGAGGGTGAGCGAGCGGCACCCAGCGAGAGCGGGCGTGAGCGCGCGAGAGCGAGCGTAAGCGCACGTCAGCGGCTGGCAAATCGTGTGTTGAAGGCACAGTCCAAGCTCAGGGATAAAATCGGAGATTTCCACATAACTTTGAAGCAGACCCACCCCGTAGAACACCTGCCAAGTGCGAGCTCCCAATTTCTTCAAATAAGCGAAATATAGGAGGAAGCCACCTTAGGGCACCCACATCAGGAAGCTACTTTGGCACGCCCCTTTTACGGTCTTTCGAGCTCGACAGTGGCGCGATAAGCGATGAGTCCCGATCAACAGCCCCGTTCTTCCCTTCGTTCTCAGCCTCTTTCTTTATACTGATGGGCTCGCATTTATCTGTTGCAAATGACTATGGTTACAAGCCTCGGACAACTCGTCCAAAATGCTTCCGCAGCTCAATTTTTGAAAGGCCATAACTCCAATCCCAGGGGGTCCTGTGTTATTCAAGAGAGATCACTGGAATCAGCGTGAGACGGTTTTCAAGATAGGCAGAAAACTAGGAAAACGATTCTGAGGTTGGACTGTGCCTTTATGACGACCATCGGTTTTGCACAATCGCACGCTGGACGCTGCCTTATGCAGTGTCTCCCGTGTTAATTTGCGGGCACGGGCTACTCCAGCGTTGAAGGGCGTTGACAGGCGCACAACGGCGGGAACGCGCGCTTCCTAATGCGGGCAAACACCCTTTACATCGTGCTCATTAAAATGGCGATGTTCAACCGGGTGATCAATACTGTATGCGTGTTTCCTGGTGGGACTATGGGAAACAAGGAAACATTGCAACAGATATAATGTCTTCTGCTTTAGAGATGGAGCAGTAAGCTTGAAACTCGCTGCTTAATTTCTTGAGCTGGCGTAAGCGCGCGAGAGCGAGCGGGCATGAGCGCAAGAGAGGAGCGCGCGTGAGCGAGCTTCTAGCAGAGTGTGCGCCCACAATGAACGTTCATTTTGCGTGATCGCAGGCTCCAGCAAGGAGTGCACACTGCCTTACTGGAGCGAACAAAAGGGGAGATTCAACATGTAAAGAAAAGATTGCATCAGACACCTCTTTGGTAAAATAGGACTGAGCCTAGAAATGAAGGTGAACATCATTTAAGTCCACGCCAAAATCACTCAGTCTTCCTCGAAAAAAAAAATAAACAAATGGACACCACATTCATGTTCTCACCGTTTAGCGTTATGAACAAAACCACTAAACATTTTTCTGAACTGGTGTTATCTGGGATCTCGAACATGAAATCAATGAGCTAGGAAAGATAGTAGCCAGCTCTTCTCCCGTTACAAGAAGAGGGGCGGTGAAGTAAGATATCCTGCAGATGTTGCTCCATTATAGACTTGTCCAGCTGGTCAGGGAGCGTGACGAATTCTCCTCCCTTATCACTGATGGAAAGGCGTATATCCTTAGACTCTACCAACCCCTGACATTGTCTCACGATGAGATTACAGGGCTGAGTGTTGGGAAAACCTGACGGGATCTTTTCTTAGCGAGCTCGGTCAAAAAGTTTGAAAACCTCATAAACCTCGTCGGCGAAAATGCGAAAAGAGATATAAGAGCCTAGGTTAGGGTCCTGTTGCTTGAAAAAAAAAATTGGAAAAGGGAATTTCGGGTAAAACTTAGCTTTATAGGGCAGCCGGTCTCGGAGTCCGTGAAGGCTACAAATTAAATCGCACGGTGATCTTGGAAATAGGTTAAAGGCAGTGTTCACGCTGGAAAAAAGTTTTCGAAATTTCACTAGGATTGGGTAGAGGAGGGACACTCTGTAACGTTAACGTCGAAAAAACGCATGAAAACGAGCCAGGAAGAGCCCCAAAAGAGCCCGAAGTTGCAACTTCGAGCGCATTGAAAACCCCAAAAGTGCATCACACGCCCACCGACGTGAACAAATGAATGCTCGAGATCGTGAGATGAGCGATGATTTCCAATGATTAGCACTGTTCTTCCCTTCATTCTCAGCTTCTCTCTTTACTCAGGTCAGCTCGCATAGATCGGCTGCAAAAGACGGAAGTTACAAGCCTCGGACAACTCGTCCACCACGTTTCCATAGCTCAATCTTTGAGGGACCATACCTGCGTTCACAGAAGGTCTTGTATGATTTCAGAGACACCATTGGAATCAGCATGGGGCCGTTTTCAAGATAGGCGGAAAAACAGAAAAACGATTTTCATCGTGAACACTGCCTTTAAGATTGTGAAAAACGGGAACCCATGTCCATAATTGAACGCGCTTTCTTGAAAAGCCCAATACCGTAGCTAGAGATTGAGTAGAAATAAACTCCGTGTCTGTAACGTTCATCGTGTGAGCATTAGAGTTCGATGAAGACAAGGCACTCGAAATCTCCCCCCAGGCTACGGCGCGAGATGTGATACAACCCAACATTGGTCCGACCCCACCTAAGTCAAGCGATTTGCTCAGTCAGCCCCCACCCCTGGGAAAAAGTGATGGCGACGACTGGGGGAGGGGGAGGTCCTCACTTCGAAATTTTTGATAGTGAATAGAGTTTTTCTTAGATCAAGACTACACTCATGCATCCATTGTATCAATTTATCCTGATAATACAATAAATAAATGTTTTCCACGAAAGCAGACAAAAACAACTCTCCTGCGAAAATCGCACATAGATGCGCATCCGAAACGCATCCAAAATTTAATGGACGGAGCTTTGAGCCAAACAGCACTACATAGGGTGGGCGGAGCCTATTTTCATGCCCTGAGGGCACATAGGTGCGGTTTCGGGAAAGAAAGCCACATTTGGTAACTGGCTGTTCGGATGTGAAAACGCACCCAAAATTAAATGGACGGAGCTTTGAGCCAAACAGCACTACATAGGGAGGGCGGAGCCTATTTTCATGCCCTGAGGGCACATAGGTGCGGTTTCGGGAAAGAAAGCCACATTTCGTGATTGGCTATCCGGATGTGAAAACGCACCCGAAATTTCATGGCCACAGCTTTAAGCCGAACAGCACTACATAGGAAGGGGTCCAAGAAAAAATCGATAGCTGTGAAATATTCACGAGTATTCAACGAAATTTGAATTAGGGAGTTCCCTGTTGCTACAACGTGCGGAAAACCTAGTGACGGACCCCTGTGATCAATTTCTTTCTTTCAACCGGTTAAAAACGGTCTCTGAAAACCCATTTTTAGGTGTGATACAATCGATTGTATCATACCTAAAAAAGGGTCTTCAAAGACCGTTTTGATCAGTAAAAAGAACCAAATTAGTTACTTTGATCCAGGACTAGGTTTTCCGCATGCTGTAGCAATGCGAAACCCCTGATTAAAAATTCGATAAATACTTGTAAATATTTAACTACAATCGCGAACAACATCTTTTCATGGACCCCGCCATATGTAGCGCTGTTCGGCTTAAAGCTTGCTATTCAAATTTTGGGTGCGTTTTCACATCCGGCTAGCCAATCACTAAAAGTGGTTTTCATGCCTAGAACAGCACCTATGTGCCCTCAGAACATAAGAATAGGCTCCACCCACCTTATGTAGTGCTCTTGGGCTTGAAGCTGCGGTCATGAAATTTTGGGCGCTTTTTCACATGCGGACATTCGTATTGAAAATGTGGGTTCCGCGCCCGCGCCCATGTGCCCTCGGGACATAAAAATCCTATGCTTCAGGCGATATCGAATTTTGGGCACGAGTCAATTTCGTGGAGTAGATTGCAAGAGAAACAACAGTGAACAATGCTCTACTAAAACGGTCAACTATCCATTATTTCTCAGAATTGCGAAATTTTTTACCTTTAGCGGGATCGAAGCTGTGAATACTAAATCGCCTGAAATTGCATCTTAGATTACGAAATTCCAGAGCATCTGTGTCATTTCGTTGACAGGATAGTCCGCTTGTAATGACCTCGATGACAGCGAATACTCAACACCACTGCTGCTGACATATTCAATAACGCTTTGGTGATCCACTTTACCTGGCCACGACTCCTTCTTCATGTCAGAGTCATTAACGATGGCCATGCTACTGTCGTCTATTGTCTTGCATGCCTTATCACCAGTGAATTGTAAGCTCTTCTTGTGTGTTCCTGCCTTATTTTTACATATCCATTTCATATCTTGCCTCAATTGTTTCTTCGCTGTTGTTTCTCACTATTCAGTTTCTTTTTTTATCTCTGCTCTCATTTCGCTCTCTCAGTACGATCTCCAGTTTTATTTTGACCTCTTAATGTGATCTCATTTTGCCGCCTCTGTTTGCCGTCATTTTTTACACTCACGGTATAGCTCTCAACCTCCCCCCCCCGCCCTGATAGAAGTCGATCTTGGTTCTTGGTTGACCGATTGTCCGACCCCACATCGCACCGGATGTCGACGGGTCCGACCCCCCCCCCCGGAATACATCGCACCTTACACCGAACCCTGTCTCCCTGTTTTGGCCACATGATTTACTCAAAAGTCTCTCAAACTTCGTTTGCAAAGTTTGTATTACATTATACCGAATAAAATCACAGGTCGCTTTTGATCCGTCCACTATTCTCTGCCAGATACGACTCTCCAAATATTCAAAGTGGTATTCATCTATCACATACACTTATTTACCATGAAAAACGTTGTGATATTGGAATCAGAAATGTGCCTGCCCGCCCAATCAGCAGATTTCCTTGACGAGTCGATAAAATTAAGTTGGGACGCTTCGCATAAGTCTCCATGCACAACTCTCGATGAACTTCGATAGATGAGATAGTCTTGTAATTTTTGTTGAAACTTATTACACTATGTTGACAAAACACTTTATTGGCTTACGCACGTTTCGGCGGGCTTGCTGTCTTCAGAGTATGGAAGGAGAAAATCAGAAACGTGCCTACCCGGCCAATCAGCAGATTTGAATCCGTCTTTCATCGCTCGCCTCAGAATTGACTCACCTGCTTGTCCGGTTTTATACCTGCTCGAAAAAAACGCTCATTGTTCCAACAGGAGAAGATCTGGGTACTATCTGGCCTGGCTCTATCAAAGTAAGGCCCATTTTCACCTGCGTGGGTGACCCCACAGATAGATTTCCCTGTTTATTAACAGCACCTGCGTGGGTGACCCCACAGATAGATTTCCCTGTTTATTAACAGCATCCTAAAGCAACTGCTAGACCACATCTCGGCCCACCTTCCCAACATCCGCGCATTCCTTGTATACCTCCGCAACACTCAAACCCTTGCACAATGGAGTCTTTTGGCATGGCCGCTGTGCGGCGATCACTATATTGGGGAACATAGGGGCCGCTCTATGTTGGAATTGAAGTGCACTCAGACGACAAGAATAAGCTGCCTGTGTCAACAGTTCTGGGGTGTCACCGTGTTACGCCTACGTGGCGATAATTGTCAAGTGAACGTCGAGACATTGGGGCGAGAAACCGATACCCCTACCAGCAAGACCCCGGAGGTAGTTTGGATCCATGCGAGCGACCCAAAAATCAATCAGAAAGGGTGAAGCCTATTTATAGCTGAAGAACTCGAGGCCTGCCTCAGACTCGCATTCTAGCGTTTAGAGGTAGCGGTCTCATCTTTTGCTTCGCTATTTACCAATCGTTCTCTGTGCTAATCCCGCTAGCGAGTTTCCTAGGAAGGTGCCGTAACTTCCTAGTTTCTCTCTTTTTTTCTACGTTCTAGAGAAATTCTCAAGTGTCAGTAAGGTTTAACCGACGTTGGGCAGGTATGCACATTCCTGATTTGCTTTTTCAACCTCTGAATTCGGCGAACCCCTAACGCGCGTCAGTTAATAAAGTGTGTTGCCAACCTTGTGGACAAATTTCCACAACAATTACAAGACTGTTCCATGATGCCCAGGTTCGCCGAGTCGTGATAGGAGACAACTGTGATGTTTTCTCCAGTTATCTTTTAACTTCATTTGCCTCATAAGAACTGATTGAGAAATGCAAGAAAACTTCTGTTACGACATCTACCACTTGGAGCCTTAGCAGTGTGGCCCAAAAATCGGCCTGGACCTCCAGAATCTAAAAATGCAGCCGAATCGCACGATAATTTAAAAAAAAGTATTGAACACGAAGGTAGGTAAAGTGTGTTGGAATGAGAATGGAGGGCCATGCGGCCGGCGTGCTTCGCAGGCGGCTGTCGCATCTGCCGCTCTCGGACGAGTGTTAGGCATACGTGAAGATCGAATTTTCATAATGCTCATTGAAGGGATGCTTGCTTATACACGAACAATCATAAATTGAATTCCTTCTTCAGGTGTTCCTGTCACTCTCTAATTTCAAAAACAACCTGAAGTGACGGTGATTAAAGAGCAGCTTTCCAAGCTCCTACGTTTTTTTTTTCATTGCAGAGCGCTTCTTTCGATCTCCCTTACCCCGGCTTCTTTGAGGTGCAGAGCGCGTGAATCTCATGCACCAGAAATCGTAATGTTGCTCAGCTGGTACGAGTCTTTTCCAAAGGGGATTTAGAATGAATGGAAACAATGAATGCGACCACTGGTGAAAGCTTTATTGACCAAGTGACGTGGTTCGCAAACAGCTTTAACAGGAGAAAACAACTTGCAAAAGGGTGGCACACGATTTTATAGTGACCAGCTATATCTGACAATGAGAAAAAAGATCCGCCATAGGAGAGAACCCGAGGCAAACCGAATTATTGAGCGTTTACATTATTAACTATGCTATTCTAACATCACATAGGGCCAAATCGTTTGAAAGTCGCTCCAGTTCTAATCGTAAAGCGATTACTTGCTCCACCATTCGCTCCACAGAATAAGAAGAACATAACGAATCTGAAATGAGAACGTATTACCATCAACCAAATCGTAGGCTACGGTACGTATACAGTGTGAGACCAATAGTTGAGATTTGGTCTCAACTTCGTCAAGCGGGTTCTTCGAGATGCTGATCACAAACCCAATGTTTTTTCTGATTTGAAATGATAAGTGAGCTTTAAGCACAGTCCAACCTCAGAATCGATTTTTCGTTTCTCTGCTTGTTTTTGAGATTTTTTTTACGCTGATCGCAATTTTGTCTCCAAAATCGCTCAGAACTCATTACGAACGCAGTGATGGCCCCTAAACGATTTCGAACTTGAACGGCGAGAAGTTCGCGGACGAGTTTTCTCGAGCCTGCTTTTTCTTGTTACTCGCATCCATCGCAATGAAGCAGGCAGACATATAAAGGTACACCAAAAACAGATGGAATAAGACAAATTTCGAACAAAACCAAATGCGCTTTCTCTTCGTCGTCCAGCATCAAAAGTTCCCGTCGAGGAACGAGGCTCACTTTTGAGCTTTTCCATCGACTTTTCTGCGGTTTTTTCTCCATTAAGGGGACAGTAAGAATCGAAAACTTTGATTTTTGGCCAAACCCCGATTTTCAGTGGACACTGCCTTTGAGGGCAGCGTTCACGACGATCATTTTCGGTGACTCTCTTTAGTATAATGATAGGCAAGGAGGATCTTAGGCTTTCAGTGTCGGATGAAAGGCAGAAAACGGGATCGGCACAACAACGGCTACCAGTACGTGATCCTGGTACTGCATCTATCGTCGACTCTTCGCAGCACATGTCCTGCCCATCTGTGCTTCGCAGGCTCATTATGGGATACTGCGTCTCGTATGCCAGACTGCTTTCGGAATTCGAAGCTGCTCAGCCCTTCTTGTCATTGTTTTCGACGATTTGTTCCCAATAGGCACCTTCCCTATGCCCTGTGTGTTGTTCTCAGGGCAACAGAAGTCCCCTTGGTGTGGGCCCACGTCTTGGTACCATAGCACAATGCAGGCAGTACCGTAGAGTCAAACAGGTGAGCACACAGCTTGCTATCCTGAATCTCGCTGGTCACTTCTCGGATTGTGCTCATCGCTGCCCACGCTGATCTTCTTCGTCGGTCAATCTAATTCGATAGATCGTTTTCCATATTGAGTTCTCGTCCTAGGTAGACATAGCTATCAACTCGATCCACTTCGTTTCCTTCCAGGTAGATTGGTCCGCCGTCGCACCATCGGTTGGTCATCGTCTGGGTCTTCCCCATGTTCATTGTCAAACCAGTCGCGCTGCCCACGCTATTCAACTGACTCAGCATTTCGTTCATCTCTTGAGTGCTGCCACTGATAAGCACAATATCGTCCGCGAACCTTAGATTGGACAGCTTCTTACCATCGATGTTCAAACCTTTCTCTTCCCAATCAAGTTCGCTCATCGCATGCTGTAGAGTAGTCGTGAAGAGCTTCGGCGATATTGAGTCACCTTGCCGGACTCCTTTCTCGATTGGAATGCGTAGCTTCCTTTCGAATAACTGCACCGTTGTTGATGTTCCTGTATTGCACAGCTGCAGAACGTTCACGTATGCAGAATCCACTCCGGCATGCAACAAGGCGTTTAGAACGGCGTTTGTCTCCACCGAATCGAATGCTTTTTTGTAATCAACGAACGTCAGGCGCAACGGCAGTTTGTATTCACGGCATCGTTCAAGTAATTGAGACACGGTGTGGATGTGATCCATGCAACAAAAACCCTTCCTGAATCCTGCCAGTTCTACGGGCTGGTAAGCGTCAACTGTGACCTCCAGACGATTGAGGATTATCTTAGTGAAGACTTTATACGGGATCGACAGCAGGGCAATAGGGCGGTAGTTTCCAATATCCTCCTTGTCTCCCTTCTTGAAAATCAGAACCGTCTTCGAGCATTTCCACTGATCTGGTATGGATCCCGCTTCGAGGTAAGAGTTTAAATGCTTCGCAAGAATTTTACACGTGGCTTCGCCTCCCACTCTCAAATCTGCAGAGATACCATCAGGGTCAGGAGCTGTTCCTTTCTTGAGCGACCGCAAGGCATTAGCAACCTCGGATAAGAGAATAGGTGGCACTGGATCTTCGGTTGGAGAGGAACATCTAGGGACCGGCGTAGTTGAGCGATAGAGATCCGTGTAGAATTCCGTAACAATGCGTTCCATATCCACTCTTGCACTTCTGGGCGTTCCATGTTTGTCTCTCAGGCACGTTGTTACATTAAGATAATCCGTGAGATCATTTCGACAGCGTTTGAAACTCCTTCTACGAGCGGTGGTCGATACCAACTTGTTCCTCCGGTGTTCACTGAGAGATTCTCTACTACTATGCGGCAGGCCTTGTTGATGACGATCTTCTCCACATGTGCTGCGGTTGGATCCCTTCTTGATTCACCTCGACGTTTGAGAAGTTCTCGAGCTTTGGAATTGAGTCTTCCCTCTCCTGGCTGTTGAGCTACCATTGCAGCCTTTCCACATTGAAGCAGACCTTTGGCGAGCTCTTCGAAGTCCGCCGTAGGATTATCAACCAGTCTCCAAGGGTAGTCATCAAGAGCTGCTTCCATTGCAGCTTCGTTGTACTGAGTAAAGCAAACAGGTGCAGGACGATGTGTATCCCTTTTAAAGACTCGTTTGTTGGGAAGGATCTTTGCCCGAAGTAGTCTGTGATCAGACCCTCAGTCGAAGGAGGGCACCACAGTGACATCCATCGAGCTCCACTTCCGATTAGCCAGAACATGGTTCAGCTCCGAATGCGTTAATCCATTGCGACTTTCTCAAGTCCATCGTCGGTGTAATTTCTTTTCAAACAATGAGTTTCCGTGGAACAAGTTGCATAATGACATCAGATCCAGAGTGCCATAGCCATTTCTCTTTCTGTTCCCATTCCCCATGTGGGCCAAGTCTCCAGTTACCGTCGCTTCCGTTGCCCAAAATGGCAGTGAAGTCCCCGCACACGAATTTGTAGTAAGACTTCTCCTTCCTGATTGCCGCCTCCAGTTCAGCGTAGAAACTATCTTTCTCCTCGTCTCCGGCTACATCGGTAGGAGCATAACAGTTCACGACGGAGATAATGGCCTTGTGTTCGGTCTTCAACCGCTGGATTGCTAAACGGGGGCCCTAAACTTCGTGAGCGGACGATGTGCTGAACTCCTGGGTGAAACAGAGAAAGCTGACTCCTCCAATATTCTTCGTAATAACCTTTTGTCCCATTATTATCAGCTTTCCTTTATCAGTCTTCCTCGTGTACGATTCCTTGACATTCGTTTCCTGCAAGCAGACGACATCGTATTTGATTCTTCTGGACTGATGAAGGAGAGTTCTGAGGTCTATTCGGACGCAGCTGTTCGGCAATTATACGTGCATATGTTTAGACACTGTCCGCGTTGGGCGTGGGGTTTTCCAATGACGCCCCGTCCTGATCCTCGTCCGTCATCGGTAGAGGCATCTCCGGGCGTCTTGGGAGAGCATATCCGATTTCGGGTCGGTTTCATAATATTAGCGAATGTGGGAGCAAGTTTGTGGTTTAGTTACTCCCGAGTGCAGAGCCGGTGCTATCGGAAGCCGCCCGCTCTCACATTAGATAAACTGATGTTACGGCGAACTGCGTGACCGTTTGTGCAGTTGGCCATTTCGCGAGACGAATCTCGTTCATCAATGTTCACCCCTTCACCACGATGAGGTGACACACAAAGGGGGGGGGGCGTAAATTAATACCGAAATTTCGTAAATTGTAAAACGTGATTGCGGTTAAAGGCAACAGACACGCTCAAAGATGGTATCGATTTTATAACATAAATCAAAGGTTTGGAGCTGGTTGTATTGGGAACTGACGAAAAAACGGACGAAAACTGCGTGCAAATAGGGGAATAACGGTTATTCTGTTATCAGGTGAAAGTGGACGAGTTTTACGGTGCACGGTTGAAACAGCGAATATTAGCAACAAAACGGTTGAAGTAGACAAGCCGATATACTCTTACAGCCTGTACCGGAACGCTCACCGCGTAGGAAGCATCAAAAACCAGCCAAAGTGGCCGTATTACTACTATCAATCTGGACGAGTTTGTATTTTGGGGCGGGGTTGCAGAAGTTCAGGGGCGGGGTTGCAGAAATTTTTCGACTTGAGTTTCTGAAATTTGGTAGTTTTGACTCGTTTTTGACGCTTCCAACGGCGTGAGCAGTTTACTAGGAGCCATGCGACTCCAGAAACGTAGTTATCTCAACAACTTTTTCGAGCGTGTCTGCTGCCTTTAAACCACCGTAGTCCGTTAATTAGTTTTGTTATTACTATGATCAAATATCCTACTCAGACGTTCGCCGCTGTCTACAGGACGTCGATCCGCCCAGAACGAGTCACCGCTGGCGAACAGGCAGCTCTACGCGGGGCCGTCCCGGTGTGCTGTTGAGCAGGGGGCGACGGGCTGTTGAACAGCCTATCGACCAGCAATCCCGCCGAGTGCCACAAATCGACCTAGACCGAGTTGTTGTCCACAGGACGTCGATTCGGGATGTTTACGGCGGTGTAGGTCGATGGGCTGTTCTACAGAACATTCGCGAGGGGTGTTGGTAGCGTCCATCAATCAATGTATCACGAAGATTGTGCCGTCCGAGTTCTCATTTTTGGTTATGTTAGATTCGCAATTCGTTTTTTTAAATGATGCTGTAGGCTTCTATAACAATTCTTTCTATTTTCTGATTATGTGAGATCTGTGATTCGTTTTTCAATAACGTCTTTCCGTGGAAGGGGTGTTGGTGTCCTGCCGAGAGGTGGACCTCGCGGAGTTCCCCGTGGTGGACCCGAAGGATTCCGTGGTTTACGGAGCTTTCAGCAAACGCCTTTGTAAGCAGATTTCTGATTTTTTTTCGTCCGTTTATGTGTGTCATTTGCGTCGTCGTTTTAAGATATTTGAGAGGAATCTCTGATCATTCGATTGGGTTTATTTACCCTGATTCCCATCCATGTTGTCAATACTCGGGGAGATTTAAATATAGCTAGAAAAAATGTAGATTTTCAAGAATAAGCGTAGTTAGTTTTTTACGAAGTATTCGAATTTCGAATATCATTCGGAAGTCCGTTTTCGAAATATTCGCATAATATTTGAAAATCAAAATTCTCGAATTTTGAATGATTCGAAATTCCAAAAAGCATTCGAGTAATTTTCGAAAATAACAATTCGGTCCGATGTGTACCAAATAGCTTACCTGTAAAAAATTTGGACACGAAGAAACATTTAAGTCTTGATGGTCCACCTACCTTTCTGAGATAGAAAGGTTTTATGATCTGCGATTAGGCCAGAGTCACTCACAGCTTTAACTACTAGTAGCGAGTATACTCTGACCAAATCGAGTGATTCGAATATTCATTCGACTGGAAAATTCGACTTCGAAAAGTCGAATATTCGAAAGGTGTTAATTTCCGAATAATTCGGAAAACCGAATATTCGAAAAGTCAAATATTCGAAGAGCTCAAATTTTCGAACTATTTGAAAAACTAAAATTTCGAATCATTCGAAAAGTCGAGTATTCGAAAAAGATTGAAAATGCCAAAGCATAATAGCGAGGGCATCCTCGCAAGGTACTCCATTTTGCTCATTCCGGATTACTCTAAAATGGCTTTCCCATCAAGTAGTAAATATAAAAATTTTTGAATTTTCGAATATATTTGAAAATCAAATCTTTCGAATTTCGAATTTTCGAATAAACTCGAAAATGGTATTTTCGAATTTCGGATTTTCGAATATATTCGAAAAACTGATTTTTCGAATTTCGAATTTTCGAGTATATTCGAAAATCAAAATTTTCGCATTTTCGAATAATTTTTTCTATTTTTCGGATAAATTTTCTCGAATCCACGAATGATAGTGCTATTTCGAAAAAATAGTTTTGAACTGCCATTTGCTGTGACTATCGTGACTGCTATGATAGTGATCGCAAGTACAGATTTTGTTTGCTCGGCAAAATTAGAACCCATTTTCATCCGCTCCGACATAGCGCCGCCGCTTGAGTATTTATAGTCTCCGTAAGCGCGTCACGCGCGTTTAGCACCAGACGCTTGGCTTCAGGCAAGACTTGACCACCACTATACCTTTCCGGGAAAGCGCCCTATCGCAGCCAAGCGCCAAGACCCTAGCGCCGCTCTCAAGACCTACTACGGCGCGGCGCGGCCTAAGCTAATTTGCTGCCGCCGAGTTTGCACGACTTCAGGTGGGGGACAGGGCTGAACACGCGAGCTTGAAACCCCTACGCCCTTTCGCAGTCGCGGAAAAGCCGCTTTTGAGCTACAATAAAACCAGTGTATTAGATTATTGAAAAATTAGCCGGAAGTTGGCAACTAGCTTCTTTCCACATTAGAATGGTGGCGAAATCGATTCGCGTGTGCTGCACAGTGACAGTGGCAACGACAGGAATAGGCACATTTGCAGTATGTGAGCCCTCCACGACACGTCGCTGCGACCGACGCGCGACAACTTCCTACGACGGCCAGTGTCATTGCTCCGATGCTGGTCCCGTATTTGTGCTAAATGCCATGACTGTCGATCATGGCAGCTGCAATGTGTACCATTGACCTTATGCGACATTTATACTCCAACCGTCGAGAGGCGCGGCGTATTGCGATCCTCTAAGTAGTAGTTTATACTTCCGCAGCAAAGCGGCGCGGCTAATGCAATCTTACAATATCAATCGTGCCACGCCGCTTGATCAATATTAAGGGTCGTTTATACTCACGCCGCCAAGCGGCGCGGCCAAGTGCATTACTGTAGTATTGATCACGCGGCGCGGTGCGACACGAACGATAATATAGTATTACACTTCCCCGCGCTGCTTAGCGGCGAAACTATAATGGACGCCTTACAGAAATGCGCCTCTCCGCGCCGCATGGCGGCGGAAGTATAAACTACCCCTAATATCGATCATGCCGCGTCGCGCAGGGCTGCGCGTGACTGAATTTTGTAATTTGGTAAATCGTAAATTGTAAGTTTTCAAATTCCTCGTAATTCGCAAATCGAAATTCACAAGGCCTGAGCAAAACCAAATCTTTCAAGCCGCGAAGACCACTCCAAACTAATGTTTCTAGAGTAGTCATTGTAGAATAGTGAGCTCAATCGCTCCCGCCCGTATTTCAAGTAACTTTTTCTCTGGAACGGGAGGGTTTTGGAAACTAAAACCATGGCACTATCCATATCTGGACAGCAACATAATAAATGCAAAACGAGAGAAAAACGGTTCGCGTTGGCTGGCCGTTCAAGCCAGCTTATCCCACCGATGGAGCACCTTGGACGGTGAAGCAATATTTCGTACGATCCAATCGCGTGAGAACCCCGATTCGGGCGTGGGGTGAATAGGCCAAGATGGTGCCTTGATAGAATGTGCTTGCAAAGGTTGATCAGAAAAAAAAGAACCAATGAAATGATGATTGTGCATTTCGATTATTCGAATTTCGAAAATTCGAATATGCTCTTAAGAAAATATTCGAATTTCGAATTTTATTCGAGAGTCTGTTTTCAAAATAATCGAATTTCGAATAATATTTGAAACCGCTTTTTACGAAGTATTCGAATTTCGATTGTTGACGTCATAAGGCTGCTGATCTCAGACGTTCGCTGTTGTCTACAGGACGTCGATCCGCCCAGAACGAGTCACCGCTGGCGAACAGGCAGCTCTACGCGGGGTCGTCCCGGTGTGCTGTTGAGCGGGGGGCGACGGGCTGTTAAACGGCCCATCGACCGGCAATCCCGCCGAGTGCCTTAAATCGACGCAGACCGAGTTGTTGTCCACAGGACGTCAATTTGGGATGTCTACGGCTGCGCAGGTCGATGGGCTGTTCTACAAAACATTCGCAGGAGGAGCGGTGGCAGCGTCCATCAATCGATGTATCACGAAGATCGTGCCGTCCAAGTTCTCATTTTCGGTTATATGAGATTTGCATTTCGTTTTATTTTTTGATGATGCTGTAGACTTCTATGGTAATTCTTCTCTTTTTTGATCATAAGAGATCTGTGATTCGTTTTTTAATAACGTCTTCCCGTAGAAGGGGCGTTGGTGGCATGCCTTAGAGATGCACCTCGCGGAGTTCCCCCTGATGGACCCGAAGGTTTCCGTGGTTTACGGAGCTTTCAGCAACTGTCTTCGTAGGTAGAGTTTGATTTTCCATCCCTTTATGTGTGTCATTTGCGTCATTTTTAGTTGTTTGTCAGGAATCTCTGATCATTCGGGGGTGTTCATTTACCCTGATTCCCATCCATGTTGCCAATACTCGAGGAAAGGTAAATGGAGCGAGATGAAAAAATTGTAGATTAAAAAAATAAGCGTAGTTATCCGATATTACCTTTTCTGGTTAACAAGGTGAGCCGTTTTAGCGTAGTCCGGGATCAGCAGAATGGAGCACCTTGCGAGCTCAAAAATGTGCGTGCCGACTGCGTGTCGAATAGGTATCCAACTCGAGTGACCACTCCCATTGAAAGAGTGTATTGCAGGGACACGTGCTCCAAGAAACAGCGCGTGCTGCAAAATTTTACCGTAGGAGTACGTATTGCAAAATTTAATCGCAGGATCACGTGCTGCAAGCTAGTCCAGCGTTATCGTAGCTGCACATCGGCACGCGACGCGCCCGGCAAACCGACATGCGACTCGGCCAGCTCGCCGAGCACCATCTGGGGCCGCGATTGGTTGGACGAGGTCTCCTTCGGCTGGGCAAGCAAAGCACCGCAAATTAGTGTAATTGAACCAGCGAGGCTGCCGGCATCTGTGTCCCGCCTCAAGTGTTTTTCGCATTCTTTCCATTTTTGGGGAATCCTTTTTTCATCGAGTTGAATGTGTATCATGCACGCATTGAAAGTTTTATTTGTCGGGGCACGTGCTGTAATCTGAAACACTATAAGAGCACGTGCTCCCTAGCAGCACGTTCTCTGACTGTGCTCGACGAATTTTCGAACAAACGAAAAAAATATCGAAATTTTTTTCAAAAATTTCGTTCGTGTACAACTATGCCGTATACTCAACGTAATCTATCGTAAGCTGTCAAAAATTCATAAACTGACATCAGATTCGTGTTGAGCACTTCAAATAAACCCCAAAAGAACGATTTGAGCCACATCTTTAGACACATTCCAGAAATCGTCGAAAGTCGATTTTGCCGTCAAATTTTTCTGCCGGTGGGAAGTTTTGAACAAATTTAGTCGAACTTAGGAAAAACCACAGGTAAACCTCAGATTTGTGATCGGCACCACAAATCAACCCCAGGTTGAATTTTAAGTCAAATCTGGAGAATTTTTTTTTCAACGCCTTCTGTACCCCTTAATTGATATAACTGAACGCTGAACCGAAAATCCATGCAAGGCAAGAACGCCATCAGTCTGCACATAGCTCGGAGAATGCGCTTTCATCCAAACTTTGCCTTGGGAGGCTGTTTCGGGCCCTGAACACGATTATGAGGTCTGTTTCCGGATTTTCATAAAATTAATGCGCTTTTTCGAGGGTGCAATAGATACAAAAATCGGAGAAAAAAAAACTGCTATAACGTTTTCCACGGTGACTCTAGGCAGGTGCAAAGGGCATATTTGGACTCCACGTCCGAAACTGGCTCTAGAAAAGCACATTTCATTTGGAATGGTTTGTATAACTTATAGTAGTTCATTTGGAAGCAGTAGAGTGTAGTCCGCATAAGGACATCATTATTAAAATAATGTAACGTCGGTATAGATCCTAATGAGTCCTTGCGTTTACTCTCGAAGGTTGGCGCAAACTCGGTGTCATATGCTATTGCGTAGGTGCACCGAGTTTGCGCCATCCTCCAAAGAGGAACGAAAAGTCTCATTAGGATCCACGCCGATGTTAGTTTCTCTCTAGAAAATTTGGTTGAGAGGGTTCAATTTCTCTGCTCCGCTTGGATTAGAACTGAAATAAGGAAAATCGGGCCTCATCACCAAGTTTCGAAAGAAGGCATACCGCCGTTCGAAGGCAGCATACACGCTCACAAACCTGGTCGAGATAACAGCATAAATAGGACCGCACGGCCCCTACCCTGTCGTCAAATATGTTTGGAGCGCCAAAAACCATCCAGGATGGCAAGATCCTCTGGTTCCGAGCCGGATTTACTCTGTTCTCTCGCGCGCTTGTGCGGAGCGAAGGTAGAGACATCGAGAAATTGTGGGGAGAAGGAGACGCAGCGTACGCACGCAGACGCACGCGACGAACGGGAGTGAATCACACTCGGAAACAGGATATACTTGGCAATTTTTGAGCAATCTTGCCTTCCACGCCAGTGTTTTCCCACCCATTCGAGTACGAGAATGAGAAAAGAGAAGAAAAGAAAAAAGAAGATTTTGAGAAAAACATGTGATAAGTTAGAGTGATAGCATTAACAAATGGGAATGCACGAGAGAAACAACATTTCAAAAAGTCAGCCAAAGTAGAGCGGCATTCTCCAAAATGGACGAGAGTTAATTGGTATGCAGACATGTTACAATCAAGCAAATCAAGCTATTTCTCTCGTGCGCTCCCATGAGATAGTGCTATCACTCTATCTCATCACATGTTTTCTCAAGTTTCATTTATAATTCTCGTACTCTAACGGGTGGGAAATACAGACGTGGAAGGCAAGATTGCTCAAACATTGTCACATGTTGTCATCCTGGATGGTTTTTGACGCTTCAAACGTCGTAGACGACATGGTAGGAGCCGTGCGGTCCTATTTATGCTGTTTACTCCACCATGTTTGTGAGTGTGTATGCTGCCCTCAAGGGGTGGCGTCATAAAACGGTTGATGCTTCACTGGGATGGTAATATCAGGTCTACAGGGTGTTGATAGGATGTGAAAGCGGAATCGGGGAAGGAAATCCTCCTCCGATGGGATGTCTACAGCGAAAGCGTTCCCGCGGATAGGTTGTCTACGGCACCAAGGAGGGGGGCGACGGGCAGTTCTCGAGGGGCGATCCACGCCCCTTTAGGATGTCTACAGGGAGCATTGCGTGAGGTGACATCTCATCCGTGCCCTGTAGACAACGGCGAACGTCTGAGATGCTTCACTGGGATGGTAATATCAGGTCTACGGGATGTTGATAGGATGTGAACGCGGGATCGGGGATGGAGACTCTCCTCCGATGGGATGTCTACAGCAAAAGCGTTTCCGCGGATAGGTTGTCTACGGCACCATGGAGGGGGGCGACGGGCGGTTCTCGAGGGGCGATCTCTGCCCTTTTCGGATGTCTACAGGGAGCATTGCGTGAGGTGACATCTCATCCGTGTCCTGTAGACAACGGCGAAGGTCTGAGTACAAGAACTTGAATCCATTCTTTCGATAAGTAATAAATAGATGTTCCTGGTGTTTGCTGCTTTTGGGGCTTCAGATTCGGCTAAGAGTATGGAAGGGATGAAAAACAGTTTCGCAGATATTAGTGTTTAGCGCAGACTCAATATAGGCTTCACGCAATGCTAATTGTATGTTTACAAAAGACATCATAATAATATGTACTACAAAGAAGGGACTGTTCTTAGGCAATCTCACTGCGGAACCTCAGTCCCCGTTTTAGAAAGGTGATGAATTTTTCTGGTAAATTCTGGCACGCTTTCTCACAATCTGAGATTAGATTTTGACGAGGACACCTTCGAACGAATTTATGCGGATTTCTGGAGATTTACGAAAAGGTAAGGGTGAGGATCACCCATCAGGCAATTTTTCGGGGTGCCTGAAAAAGAGTTCTAGATTCGGGTCAAAACTCCCACTTGGCGGATATTCAGGGTGCTAAAAACGAATCTGGGGTCCTTGTGTCGATAATTTGAAGATTCCATACCGAAGGTTACGTTAGGTATAATGTCATTTAGAGGGTGTGATCTATGCACCTAAGCATTTTGGAAAACGACAAATGAACCTGGGATTCGCTAAGCATACAAAGCAACCCCCCCACAACAAAGTTTTTAGTCAAACTCTACAGAGATTCTTACCAAAACACCGTATACATATCGTAACCTAGCGTAATCTATCGAAAATCTATGAACGGGCTTCGGTTTCGTGTTAGGCACGGCAAGTCACCCCAGTAACAATTTTGAGCCAAATCTAACGTAGCATTTGAGCAATCCTGAAGAGCTCAGTTTGGCCTCCGAAACTCCCTGCCAGTGCGAATAGGGGGACGCCTTGACTTCAATCTAGCAAAATTTTACAGACCTATGACAAATGAACCTCGGATTCGTGATTAGCACCCTAAACAACCTTCGGACGTCTTCTGTATTCTAGGGACGGAGGGTACTCCCGCCACTGCGGCCAGGGGGATACGGGATTTACCTCAAATTTGGGTAATTGAACCGGCGAATATCTCGTCTAACCACACAGTGCAGTGCATCATAGTAGACGCGGGATTGGGCGAGCTCAAGGGGTACTTGAGCCCCGTAAGGGGTACAGACTGGAAAATTTGCCGCAATTTGGGCGTCGTTGAAACCGGACAGTTACGACACTGTGACGCGCTGTAGTCGACTGCAGCGCACGATTGTATGGCTGGACACCCTCCTATGTAGTGGTCGCCGTTGTGTTTGATCCCTCAATAAGTGGCCTTTTGTTCAGAACAAGAAACCCCCATTTTGTGAGATTTCTCGAGAAATTTTTTGATTTCCCTCTCGGATTCCAACCGAACCCCTTATCCGTTTCTATCCACCTTTTGTCAGGTTATCTGATCGGCCAATCGATTCCTTAAAGACAGTGTCCACGATAAAAATCGTTTTCGAATTTCCACCAGAAAACGAAGGTTTACAGTCTGACTGCTTCATCAGAAAAGAAAGAATCATGAAAAACGCTGCGAAACATCCAAAATTAGCCCTTTTTCTTGAAAGCCACATTTCAACGGTGGATGAGTTGCGCCGGCATGGGCCTGAACTAGACGGCGTGAGCAAATGCGCCCCAATGCCAAAACTCAGCCGCGCTCGCGCTCCAATGCTAATGTAGATGCGGACGAAACTGTTCCTCGGAAAACGACCGCGAGCGGAAGGGCTAGCGCGATCGGAATTCGGAGCCGTATGGAGCTCTTTCGAGCTTGTTTTCAATCGTTCTTTCGACCCCAGTGCTCCAATAAGACCCTGAACTTTCGATTTCCGGCCAAAAACAGAGGGCGAAATTTATCGTGGACACTGCCTTTAAATTTTTGCTAAACCTGATTTCAAATATTTTGAACTCTGCATTTTGACGCCTGGTTGAACTTTAATTGATCCCGAAGCCACCAGTCAGATGTAGGGTCGGATTTCGAATACATATCCACCCAGCTGAACAATCTGGCTAGATTTCCGCAAGCAACTCGGTTTAGTAGAAAGTACACTATGCAGTTATACTTGGAATCGACTCAGACCAGTTTAGCGTCTGAACGCCAAAAGGAGTCCAAAGTTGTTATAGTCTTCTGTGACAATCCAAGTTGTTATTGGTGAAACCGTTTATTCGGCCCAGGTAGAATGAACGGTTTCACCATAACAACCTGGATTGGCACAGAAGATTATAACAACACTGATGCCCAGGTTTAAAGAAGAGCGATCGTGGACATTACTAGGAGTCGAAAGTGCTGACAAAAGGCAACAAGGGTGAGTCAGTTTGCGCAACACAATTACTCCTGAACCCTACGTTCCAATTGAAATGGCTTGTGCATGACATCTAATGTTCTGTTTCAGTAGGCATGTAAGAACTAACATGAGCTTGTATGTGGAATCCGCCGGAATGATTCGATTGCACTTCGCTTTCCAGCCGATGGCCTTGTGGAAATTCGTCCAATGAACAGATTACTTCTGCAACACACCAAAAACGCGCACAAAACCACCACTTGTGTGGGAACGTGCATCACCCTGAAAGCTTCGATCATTGATACACGGCCTGCATAAACAAAGCAGATCTGGAAGCAGTTGACGGAAAAGAGTGTTCAAGAGCTACAAAAACGGTTATCTGTCTTCAGTATTAGCCCTACTTCCAACAATGTTCTGATCCATCTGGATCGAACCTTACATAGCCCGTGTCATTCAAATAGGAGGCCGCACATACATAGCTATTGGTCACGAAATCATTTGATCGATAGCCATCCTCCCTTTCTCACCCACCACTTTTCACGCACGCCAGTGTCGCTGCTTTCTAATTGAATGACAGGTACCGTACCCATATTCTCACCAATAAGGCAATATGGATCTGACAACGATTTTGTCGAAGATTTGGAAGTGGTACACCCACTGAGAAAAGCCATTTACGACCCTTACATCCTCGTTTTTCATTTTTTACGGCTGACATTTAGTTACGATAGCGTGTGAGATTGAGAAAAAATTGATATTCTAATGTAATGATAGTGGTGGAAACTTTTATTGAGAGAAAACAAAACCCAAACGACGATTCCCTTTTCAGAAACCTACAGGGCACCAAGAAAAGCAAATTGGCGAAGATTATTTGTCAATGTTCGCAATCTGCGACTTTTAGTCTCCTCTTGAGTTCGTTAACGTCCTTCATCGTATTCGACATTATCTTGGTGATTTGTATCTTTCAGGCTTGCTTGTTCCCTTAGAAGCAGAAATATTTTGCATAATGGCAGGAGATCTATGTATCACAAGAGGTCATGAAATGGGTCTATCAAATGCACTTTTTGGAAATGAGTCCGGGATCTCAATACTAGCCGTGTAAATTATTCTGAAAGTTGTTATTAGACATTTATTGGGACGAGAAGCTCGAGGATGGCTCTGTAAGATAAGAGCAATACTGGATGTCATCATGACACGTAAACTCGGACACCGTCGTGATGGGCCCCGCGGGCCTCGCTGCTTGCGTGCGGTCGAGGCACATGCTCACTTTTTGCTAGATAGCCTGCCTCAGGATAAATAATCAGAAGTCAAAGATTACTAGGAATTCATTTTCATGAGAAAATCGTGGGTGCCCCCCCCCCGTCTAGGATAGTCCCAAACGTGCCTCGGGCTACTGATGACGTCATCGGGACATCGTGAGAAGTGCTTCGGGCTTTCGATGACTTCATCGGGACGTCGTGAAAAGTGCGGAACTATCCTAGACGGGGGGGGCACTCAAGATTCAAGTCAGAAATGAATGAACCACCGATCTATAACGCTATCAATCGGAGCATTTCTACAGACCTTCATCAACAACAATGATTGATCTCCCAAGCAAAAGTGGTTTGGTTCGCGTTACAAACGTTTCAACAAAAAGGGAACAATAGGAAAGTGGAATGAGGAGAGTCTACAAAAAATGAACAATACCCTCTAAAAGCTCATTTCTTTGTCGAAACTTCTAAACAGCGGAACCAAACGTTGTGGTATTTTTCGAGGAAGAATTGAATGGTTCCCTAAAACAATTCGGCATTATCTCCTCATTTAATGATAGCTATTAGGTACACATGCATATACACACATTTTATCGGCACTCACATGATCAAAATCCTTTATGGAGCAAAAAGCGCTTCCTCATAGAGTATTTTTTGTACACTCTCCTCATTCCACTTTCCAATTGTTCCCTTTTTGTTGAAACGTTTGTAACGCGAACCAAACCACTTTTGCTTGGGAGATCAATCATTGTTGTTGATGAAGGTCTGTAGAAATGCTTCGATTGATAGCGTTATAGATCGGTGGTTCATTCATTTCTGACTTGAATCTTGAGTTCCCCCCCCCGTCAAGGATAGTTCCGCACTTTTCACGACGTCCCGATGAAGTCATCGAAAGCCCGAAGCACTTATCATGATGTCCTGATGACGTCTTCAGTAGCCCGAAACACTTTTCACGACGTCCCGATGAAGTCATCGAAAGCCCGAAGCACTTCTCACGATGTCCCGATGACGTCATCAGTAGCCCGAGGCACGTTTGGGACTATCCTAGACGGGGGGGGCACCCACGATTTTCTCATGAAAATGAATGGAAACCCTGATAAAAGGTGCTTGATGCTGCTATCAATCATTGTTGTTGATGATGTTCTGTAGAAATGCTTCGATTGATAGCATTACAGATCGGTGGTTCATTCATTTCTGACTTGAATCTTGAGTGCCCCCCCCTCCCGCCTAGGATAGTTCCGCACTCTTCACGACGTCCCGATGACGTCATCAGAAGCCCGGAGCACTTTTCACGACGTCCCGATGACGTCATCAGAAGCCCGGAGCACTTTTCACGACGTCCCGATGATGCCATCAGAAGCCCGGAACACTTTTCACGACGTTCCGATGACGTCATCAGAAGCCCGAAGCTTTTTTCACGACGTCCCGATGACGTCATCAGAAGCCTGAAGCACTTTTCGCGACGTTCCGATGATGTCATCAGGATCCCCACTCACCTACAAATCGATTACTTACCAGCCTACGTACCTCCTACCAACTTACCTGTCTGCCAAGTTGATTGCCTGAGATCATTGGCAGTGGCTATTAGCAGTGAGGACTGAAAAGCGTGACGGCCTACGGCCCACGGCCTACGGCCCACGGCCACGGCCCACGGCCTGGCCGGCCTACGGCCTACGGCCACCGGCCTACGGCCCACGGCCTACGGCTCACGGCCTACGGCGCACACCATGAAATTTTCTTAAGCTTTCGGACTCACAACTTTGTTATTTGTGAACCGATTTTGCTGAAATTCGGACAGCAGGTGTCTTCTGGACCCATTCACTCATATCCAGAAGGAAATCTTCAGAAATTTTGTTTCAAAGATTCTATAAACTATTTTATAAAATTCTAAGTGATCACAAGGCCTAGGCAAAACCAAACCTCACCAGCCGCTTCGCGGCTGGAGCGATAGTTGCAGAATGCTTGCGAGATAAGAAAATCATCCTATCGCAGGCTATCTAGCAGAAGTGAGCGCTCGGTGCGACCATACGTAACAAGTGAGGCTGGATCACGTGGCCCACTACGGCGGTGTCAGAGTTTACCTTACACGACATTTCAAGGCTCAACGGTCAGGGCATCAGAGAAGAACTTGAGGAATTTCATGAAATGCGGGTGATTCTGTGGCTTTATTTCCCAGGAAAGTTTCATTTGGAGGTTCAACAGATATCCATCGCTATTGCGAAACATAAATCACCGACCAGCGGGGTTTCGGTCGGGTGCGGCGGTCTACCGTCAAGCCCGTCCATTCGCTAGACTGAATTGATTGAGTGGACTCTACAGGGCCAGCCAACAAGTTTGGTTCTTATCTCAGCATGACTGCGCTGCGTATTGGTCTTTCCTGTTTATTCCGCTTGAAGGCACGGGACACCCGAACAATTAATTTTGAGATTTCATGCTTATCTTTGAGAGAGTCACACGTTGATCACAGTGGTATCTCTGAAATCGTCCAAGACCCCTTTTGAACAGAGTTATGGCTCTTCAAACATGCCTAGATTTTGAAGGTGAAAAATTGGTGGACGAGTTGTCTCGAGCTCGTTTTTCTCTTCATTCGCAATCGCTGCGCGAGACCGATCCAGGATAAGGAGACAGTCCGGCAGTGGACTGAAGAGCGACGACTCGTTGGAATTCATCCATCCATTTAGCCGCTATCGACCTCGGAAATCTGCTAGGGGGTAGGGCCTGTGGCGGTCGCTTATATCTAGCTTTTTTGGAGGAATTGAGATCTCGCATTTGGCACGTGTCATACCTGAGGGGTCTTCTACACAATTACATGAAAATCTTAAAATTCATATCTGAGGGTGTACTGTGCCTTTAGAGGCAGCATACACGCTCGCAAAAATTGTTGAGATAACTACATTAGTGGGGTCTTACGGGCCCTAGAAGAGCCCTCACAGAGTCGAAAGAGTTGAAAATGAGTTAAAATGACCGTATTCGAGCCGTATTGAGTCACAAAATCATCCTTTCTCCGCCCATCGATACGGGCTCCGTTCCTCAATACAAATGTTCAATGCTCGATAAGGGTCATTTAGGCTCATTTCTTACGCTTCCAACGTAGTAAGCATTCCAGAAAGGGTTGTGCGAGTACATTAGCGTCGTTATCCTAACAAATTTGTCGCTAGCTCCGCTATTTCAGCCAATGCGGTACAACTCGTCCAAATCTGGGCCAATATAGAACGAACCGTAATATCTTCATTTCAGTCGATTTTTTCCCGGTTTTTTCGTTATCTCTGACTATTAACAGCTTCAGACCTTCGATTCATTCCATAAAATTGATATCATTTTTGAGCGTGTATGCTGCCTTCAATGGCACAGTCCAACCTCGGGATCGTTTTTTTGATTTTTCGCCTATCTTGAAAACAGTCCCCCGCTGATTCCAATGATGTCTCTGGAATCGTACAATACCTTCTGGAAACGAAGTTATGGTCCCTCAAAAATTGAGCTGCGGAAGCATTGTGGACGAGTTGTCCGAGGCTTGTAACTTCCGCCAATTGCAACCGATATATGCCAGTCGACCTGAACAACGAGAGAGGTGGGGAATGAAGGGAATAAGGAGGTCATCGATCGGAAAACATCGCTCCTCTCGAAAGATCGTTAAAGGGGCGTGCCAAAGTGGATTCCTGATGTGGGCTCCCCAGGGCGGCTTCCTCCTATAACTCGCTTATTCGGAGAAATTGAAAGCTCGCACTTGGCAGGTGTTATATGGGGTGGGTCTACTTCACAATTATGTGGGAATCTCAGATTTCGTCCCTGAGCTTGGACTGTGCCTTTAAGTTGCATCTTGCTCAATTTAGTTGACTCCTTAAATGTCCACCTCAGGTCTGTAAGCTTCCATAGGGCTTGCGCAGTGCATGATAGCATGTTGTGGAAAACAATGAAAAATTCATAGGAATCGTGTAGGCCAGCATATCCGCAGATCGCGTCGCACATAAGACAAAAAACACTTTGGAAAATTTTTGAAAAAAAAATAAACAACCAGCTTTCAAAGGAAATAATCTCATTGGTGAGGCATAAATAGAGCATGCGGAAATCAGAAGTTCAAAGCAAAATATTTCACCACCAAGCCACCCCATCTGATAGATTGACAGCAAACCACCAATTGCCCAATAGTGCGAATGAATAACAGCTTGGAATTGCAACGCTATTTAAAGACAGTGTTCACGATAAAAATCGTTTTTCTGTTTTCCCGCCTATCTTGAAAACGGCCCCATGCTGATTCCAATGATAACTCTGAAATCGTACAAGACCTTCTGGGAACGGAGTTATGGTCCCTCAAAGATTGAGCTAAGGAAACATGGTGGACGAGTTGTCCGAGGCTTGTAACTTCCGTCTTTTGCAGCCGATGTAAGCGAGCTGACTTGAATAAAGAGAGAAGTTGAGAATGAAGGGAAGAACGGGGCTTTTGATCGGAAACCATCGCTCATCTCTCGATCTCAAGCATTCATTTGTTCACGTCGGTGGGCGTGTGTTGCGCTTTTGAGGTTTGCAATGCGCTCGAAGTGGCAACTTCGGGCTCTTGTGGAGCTTTTCCTGGCTCGTTTTCATACGTTCTTTCGACGTAAACATTACAGTGTGCCCCTCCACTACCCATTCCTAGTGGAAACTGAAACACATTTTTTTATCGTGAACACTGCCTTTAAACTGCGCCTGCGAACTCGGCACAGAAAAGACGAGCAAAAATGTGTACGCAATCTATGAGCTACGGGCAGCTGAGCCAAGCTAAATTTGTCATAGTTGCACTCGGAAGAGCTATGAAAAACTTCAAACTGGTATGAGATCTGTACTGATCTGGTTCACTAAACGAAATTAATGCAAACACAGTGACGCCTCCACAACGGTTCAGCACGCTTCCGTACTTCGGACTTTGTGCACGTCATCCCTTTTCTCACAGCGTTTTGCAGATGCTATTCCTCAGCATTTCTATTTTCTACTCTAACAAATACACCGTATTTATTGTAATTGAGCACCCAGGTGTATTATTCTTCAACCTACTCCAAATGGGGGGTCCAATTAGTGTGAGGGGTTCAAATAGAGGGGGAGGTTCTAATTCTCAACCGACAATTCAAGAGTCAGTATGAGCAAACGAAGTTTATCAAGCAAACCACAGTGGGACAATAACGAAATACTCGGCGAGCTTCAAGTAATCATCCTCAAAAAAGTCATTATTTAAGTTCTTCTCAAGATAAATATTTTCGAAAATGTCAACAAGCTTTTGGGTGTCGACATCTTGAGCAGCGCGTAGCAGTTCACGTCCGGTAGGAATGGGTCTCCAATGTCTTTTCAGCTAAAGGTTGGGGCTCTAGTAGAGGGGGTGTTCCATTCTTCATTCTCCACCGAAAAGGGGGTTTAATCAGAGGGAGGGGTTAAAATAGAGGGGGAGGGGGTGTTCAATAACATGAAATACGGTATTATGGTTTTTAAAGGCAGTGTTCACGATAAAAACGATGTCTGATTTTTTGGTGGAGATCGACAGCTGCGGGGCCTAGCGCAACCCTAACGTTGAAAAAACTAAGAAAAATGAGCTCGGGACGGTCCCCTACGGCTCCAAAGTTGGACACCCGTCAGCTCGTCACACCCAGATGCACTTTCCACGCCCACCGACGTGAACAAATAAAAACTCGAGATCTTGAGATGAGCGATGGTTTCCTATCAATAGCCCCGTTCTTCCTTTTATTCCCAACTTCTTACTTTACACAGGTCAGCTCGCATACATCGGCTGCAAAAGACGGAAGTTACAAGTCTCGGACAACTCGTCCACCATGCCCCCTAGCTGAACTTTTGACGGACCCTAACTTCGTTCCTTGAAGGTCTTGTACGATTCCAGAGACATCATTGGAATCAGCATGGGATCGTCCTCAAGATAGGTGGAAAAGCAGAAAAACGATTCTTATCGTGAACACTGCCTTTAAGTTCGTCTGTCTAGAAAATTTTACTACAAATTAGTTATGAAATCAATAAAAGGTTTGTAGAGAAAACGATTTCAAAGAGCGAAAATGGACGTACAGTAGTGTTTGAAAACGGATCTGACAGGAGGCTACAATGCGACAAGAAAATAATCTCTGAAAGAACTACAAATCTCCAAGAGCAAGAAAAAGAGGACGGCGAAGAATTGTCATTTACGTCAGCTGTAAGACAAAAGTTGTCTCCTACCACATTCTTTTAGCTGAAGCCGACACTACTTATATACATACTCAGGTTGCTATGCGTTCGATACAAAGAGATTTGCAGCAGATTTCTGTCTCACCCACTGGAGGAGATGGACGACAACACAATAGGAGTTGCACCCCAGGGCCCATCGAGTTGAACCCCTCGTTGTCAGAAACATAGGCTGCTAACAGCAGAATGTGCTGCCAACACTTACCGGGTTTTGAGGGGGGGCAGCATTCTGGGTAAATGGTAGAGAATTCTGGTCACCAACATCTCTGCAGGTGGTAGATACTATTCCTGTGACGTTTCGCGGCATAGATTTCAACCTTTCTAAGGTCCACAGCATTAACGTCATCCTCGCCACGGTCCACAGCGAGGATGGGCAATGGGACGACCCCTCAGTGTCCTGAAATGACTGAAGGTCACCCTCTAGGAACGGCTTTAGAAAACAGACCGCCCTCTAGGTGAGAGTGGCCGCCCTTGTACGGAATACTGCTGCCGCATTCACTCGTATCAGGGAGATCAATGGAGGGCTGGAACTCCCCAACAAAGGCGTCGGCAGAACACTAGGCTGAGGAGCTGCTCGATTGAAGGACGAGCTGCGGACGCAGCAGGTGCTGCAAATGCGCTGCGAATCTTTCTGTCCGTGAGTTCAGTACTTTGGTCAACATCAACGATGAGTCCCCTCTTCCTTCCACTTGCGTTCTATCCACTTAAACTTCGTTGCAGCGCCGTTATAATCGACACCTACATTTCTGGCTGCGGGAAAAAATTGAAGCGAGCTCTCAACCGCGAGCTTTCAACCGCGCCAGGGTAAAATTCTCCGTTGATTTGTTCTGTGCGAGCCAAAACCTATACGAATTTCGTCGAGCACTCCGGTTGATTTTTTAGATTGTGTTGTAGGTATCTTCTTTGCAATAGTTTATCATCATTTTTTCCATAAATTGTTATCTTTTCCGTGTGTCCAATGCACAGAGACCGGTAGATGCCCGAAAATATCTTGTCTATTATCAACCACAATTATTTCTTTGGTGGAGTGAGTTCCCCAATGATCACTCCAAAAGCAAGATTTTCCTCCGAAAGCTGCCTGCGAAACTAAAAGGCGCTCTTTGCGCAGAAAGCCATTCTTTGTTCGTCCATGCTGTTGCACGCAACGAAACACATTGATACGAGACAGAATCAAAATTGAAGAGAGAAAAAATTACGCGAGGGAGGAGGATGTAGAAAATGAAGTGGTAGAGCTTGTTTTGCCTTTGGCTTAATTATAGGCATCGTACGCTCAAAAAACCGTGTCACATTTTTCAATGCTCTTGAACAAGCAATCCCTCGAGGTACAGTATAATAGCGAAAAGGCTACAAAGTCCCTCAACTTATAGAAAAAAATAGTTTCAAATGCACTGTCCACGAAACAATTCGCCTTCTTATTCTCGTCTAAAATCGAAACGCCGGTGGGTCATTGCAACACTAGCGTCGAAAAAAGCGAACAATAAAAATACGAATTTCGTCGTGGACACTGCCTTAAAATACTCTCGCCCCATTCGCTTCCCACCACCTCCGTCGACCTTGGTGTGCAAGGTGCGACACGTTTAAAGTTTTTTCAAACTTCGGTAGTGTTTTTTTTTGTTCAAAGGCAGCATACACGCTCGCAAAGATGGTCAAGATATAAGCATAAATAGGCCCGCACGACCCATACCATGTCGTCAACGACGTTTGAAGCGCTGAAAACCATCCAGGATGACAGTATTTGGTCATTCCTGTCACGCACGCCCGTATTTTCACACCCCTTCGAGCAACAGAATGAAAAGTTAAACTTGAGAAAACATGTGATAATTGGGAGTGATAGCAGTATCAAATGGGAGTGCACGAGACAAACAGCTCGATTTACCTGGATATTGCATGTTTGTGCACTGATGAAATCCTCCATTTTCAAAAGCCATCCAGAGTAGAGCGGCATTCTCGAAAGTGGATGAGAGTTTGAGGGTGTTTAGACAGATAATCACTTTTCTGCATGCCGCGTCGAATGCTGGTTGTGTGCTCTCTTCATAGACAGTGGAATCTGAGAGAACTTGGACGGAATGAGCAATCCGGCTTTTCTGGTGGGTATAGCTGAACGGAGGAATCGTGAAGAAATGGATTTTCATAATATGTCGACGATTCACGACTCTAACGTGCGTTTATCGGTATTCAATGTTGTATCGGCATGTGTCGTTGCAGTATTGCTAACGGCACTTATCATTATTCTTGTGGTGGCCTATATTAGGGCGAAATCGAGAGCTGGTATCAAGCCGTCTGAAGAGCCGTACTCATTGTTTTCTTATCGTGGTTTACTGCGGGTTCCTATGTACTGGTTTCACATTGGTCATTCATATGTTTTACCTGTAAGTGTATGATAAACTAATAATATCCAGGTAAATCGAGCTATTTCTCTCGTGCACTCCCATTTGATAGTGCTATCACTCCCAATTATCACATGTTTTCTCAAGTTTAACTTTTCATTCTGTTACTCGAAGGGGTGTGAAAATACGGGCGTGCGTGACAGGGATGGTCAAATACTGTCATCCTGGATGGTTTTCAGCGCTTCAAACTTCGTTGAGGACATGGTAGGGGCCGTGCGGGCCTCTTTATGCTGATATCTTGACCATGTTTGCGAGCGTGTATGCTGCCTTTAAACGCATTAAGAGAGTGAGCTTCCATATCTTTCTTTTACTGAAACTTTAAATGAAAACCACCCACTGCACGAATTAGGATGCTAAAATTTCCCGACATAAAAATGTTCAATACTAGATCGTCTGCGCCTGTGATGGCGCTTATTTGCCTCGTGCTAGATTGCGCTAGGTGACTGGCGTAGGGCCAATCTCTTTTTGCGAGATTTCGTCAAAAGAGACACAAAAAACCAGAAACCAGAGGTACTGAAATAGACTTCGATTGTGCTCCATTTGTTAGATATGCACGAGGTGTATAAGCTCCTGTTTCAGAGATCCACTGCCAATCTCCCATTTACCACGAGCATTAGTGATTCGTTCTCAATAGTCTCTAAGACACCTGCTCGATAAAGCAGAAACAGAGAGGTTGAGCTTAGCGTACTTCCGTCATCAGTTCCTCAGATATCGAAGCAATAATACGCCTTCAGAAAGAATCCTGATTTAGAAAAATCGATTGACAGCCCATATGCCATTTCATATGAAAAGTTGAGCACCGCTAGGCTCTTTTACCATCACATACATGCTGAGTTGCTGTAAGTGGCTGAGTTTGCAATATTTTCCCGTTCTCAAGGGCTCTAGCTGTTAGACACCTATCAACCTACAGAGTCCCAGAATTGGCTTCCAACTCGCGGAGTAAGCACTCCGCGAAACAAGGTGCATTATGTCCCTTCCCGAACTATCAAGATTGCTTGCTTCAGCAACAGGCTTCCTCGAAACATCGTCGGATATGAAGACTCGCTCCCAAAACTCAGGCAGATACACAGATCCTGATGCCTACTAGAATCATAGAAGAGCCCACAACCGTACGTGGAAAGTTTTGCAGAGCACTAGCGGTTTTTTATTCAAAAGGTATTAACCACCACGACGGGAACCATCGACCAGGTTCGAACTTAACTTATCCTAAGTTTAGCAAATCACAATCTCGAGAGCAATCGGACGCAACGGCAGCATTCTTATA
Organism: Aplectana chamaeleonis; assembly: GCA_029168955.1. NCBI lineage: Eukaryota > Metazoa > Nematoda > Chromadorea > Rhabditida > Cosmocercidae > Aplectana > Aplectana chamaeleonis. The sequence goes on along the minus strand of JAPDOI010000187.1, from coordinate 862,390 downwards.
GAAGTGATTTGATTTGATTTGATTTGATATGATTTATAACGATTTAGAGACAGCCTCATGAAAAATGAATGCAATAATATAGAAAAAGAAGAGAACACAAACAATACTATCAATAGAAATAAAAGAATGCAATTTCATTTCGATTTTTCTGCTTTCTCCGATCCTATCAATCACTACCCTTCAAATGTTGAGTAATTTTGCGCTAGCGAAACGTTTAAAGCGTGGTAAAGTGTTTATGTATGAAACGTTTTGCATCAATTGGCTGTCGAGAGAACCCGCTCTTATTACGTATATGTGTTCCGCAATATTTGATTTTGCTCGAGGTATTACAAGTTTGAACTGTTCTCCTCACGTTCTTGTGCCCCTAAGCTCAAAAAGTTGTGGGAATCTCACTTTAATTTTGTCGTTAAGAAGCTTGTAGACCATGCATACATCAAAAACTTTTTTCTTGACTCTAGCGTAGGTAAGTTGAAGAATTTATTCCTCATATGGGACCTCGAGGAGGACTTCAATGTCACTGACTAGGGACTGATTTAAATTTCCCGTGGAGATTCGGAAAATCATGTTGTTGTTGTTGTTGTTGTTGTAAGTCTGTGTAAGCACATAATTGACCCGCGCTTAGAATTCCATAAATGGCTGCGAGGGTTCCAAAAAATGCCATTTCCATTACCTCACTGTTAAGATTTTTTCTTTAGGAATCGGCTAAAAACTTTCAACAGGGGGTTATTTAGGGTGCTGAACCCGAATCTGAGAACTATTCCTCGCCAACCTTAGGGTTACTGTAGACTACGGTAGGCATAAAATATTTTAACACTTAAGAGACCGCGTGTCCACACTGTGCACCCACGCCTGTTTTGCCCCTCGGACCGCGTGTCCACACTGCGCACCCAAGCCATAAAACTTTTAATACTTTTTACATTTCTATGGCGTGGAGTCTTTCTTGATTACGGACAGGTTCTTTATTTTGTAACCTATTCACACTCACAGTGGTCAAGCATTTTGAGTGTTCCTAGTAATTTTACAGGTATTCCGAAAATGACAGTTTTCGATTTTTCGAGCTCCTTTGGTCGGAAAGAAATCGTTCCAAATTCGGCTAAGAAGGCTTATCAATGATGCTTAGCACTGAACTGATGTTCTATAGTTGATTGTCGAAAGAGTAGTGCCACCTATTTGATATAACTGTAGTAGGTCATCGTTTCAAATTTTCCTGCCTTGACCTCGAAGGTTATTCGAGTTGCTGCACAAAGTTCTGGTTTTTACTTTTCAATCTCCAATGAAACCTCTTTCCACTGCTGTATATTAGCCATCGGTCAACTTTGTTTAGAATTTCGCTAAATTTCGAGTGGAGGGTAACTTGGGGGGAAAGGGGTGAAAACCTAGAAATAGTTCAGTGCTCAAGATTTTATTGAAATTTAACTGCGGGGTATATTTGGAGGCGCTGAACAATGAAGTGATGTATATTTCACAGTTTTCTAAAGCTTCGCTGGCGTCTGTCGTTCGCTATCCGTTTGTAAACGATTCAGGTTTTGGTGCGACTTCGCTCACGTGGTCATTGGGAAGGATGGGGTGCTGATCATGAATCTGATTCCTATTTTGAGATTTCTGATAAAATTTCTGTCGATCGCATCAGACGATTTCTTAGATCAAAGTATTTGAGTTCGCCGAAAGTTCTACATGAGGTTTATTATGACATTACAAAGGAGAAGTTCGTTCATTTTTCGAATATTCAATACTCTGGATCGGCCTAGCACGGCTCGATCCTTACCAGGGATGAGGGGTAAAAATATGAATTTTTAGAAATCGGTTTTCGGGTTTCGGAACAAAAAATTTTTTTCGAGTTTCGGAAATCGGGCGCAAAACGCCTGAAAAGGCGCGGCAATGCGTTTTCGGAACGCGAAACGCGGAAAAATTCAGAGACCATCTAGTGCTTTCTTACGTCCCAGATTACCGATATTTTCGCATTCCGCGGCGTTTTCTGCGGTTTTCGGAAAGCGAAACGCGGAACTCCGCTCATCCCCGATCCCAACCACTAGCGCTAACCTGTAACCTGAAGAAAATCCTAGAAGTCGACAACCAACGCTTATTTCGTAACCAGCCTTGTGCATGTAAAGCTGAAATAACTTTTAAAAAAAAGCAGGTCCGTGAAAAAGCGGTGGATCATTGCTTCACCATGGCCTCACTCCAGATTTCTGTGGAGCGACATACTCTCAGGTGGGGTGGAAAAGGAATACTGGTTGTCTAAGTAAGAAAGCCTGCTCCGATCAAAATGGTTCCCAGCGGACCGCGTGTCCACACATGTCACCCACGGAAACGATTAGCCGTGGAGCGCACCGGTCGGCTGTGGAAATTAGCCGTGGAGCAGGCGATCTCTTAAGTGTTAACTGGCGTTGCTTGTCCTAAAAATTCGAAAACCAAAAAATGGACCTCAAATTTCTGCTCAGCGTTCTAAATAACACCCACAGTGAAATTTTGGGTCCAATCTGAGACTTTGACCGAGCTTCCGTAAACCCACCGTAACCTACCGTAATCTGGCGAAAATCGATAAACGGGTAGCAGATTCGAGTTACGCGGCCCTAATAACCCCTCTGAGGAAGTTTCAAGACGATTTGGTCGTAGCATTCTCGAATTCGTCAAAAGTCGCATTTTGCCAGCAAAATTTCCCCCATTTTGAAATTTCGGACCAAATCAGATGGAATTGTTCAAATATTGAGAAATGGGCCCAAGATTTGTAATCAGCACCGAAAACAACCCTCAGAAAAAAGTGTCAAGCTAAACTCGAGACATTTTTTGAACATCCTGAAAATTGGCATTCGTGTACTTCTTTTATCTACGCAAAGCTATAAAAATGCCCACTTTTGAAAATCTCCTGTAAACCTCTGGGGCATTTAGAGGATTTGGAAAACGGAATACCAATGCTGTGTCCCATACCTACAACTACTAACACATGGTTTCATCAAAGCCCACGGGAGATGTAAGGTAAGCCTTAGTGAGACTCTTGGATACCCGACTCAGCCACTTAAAAAAAACATGGTAACTGAAGGAATTTCCTGAAACTGGTCTGAAGTATCCCTGAAGCAATCAATCATTGCGCTCCTCTATTACGGCGTGTTGGTTGCGAAAGATTACAACTAAATGTATATTGATAATTCTTTCAAAAATGATGAGGCTTTGATGCGCTTTAGCGACGGCATCGCGCTCAACAGCTGCCATTATTCCGCGCTGCATATGCCATGACGCGCGATGATCTCGGCACATATTGCACTAGCGACTGATTGCAGCGATGGGGAGTACAGGCTATGAAAGCATGAACGTCACGTTGTTTTTTCGCATGTGGGTGCGGAGCGGAGGTTGGAGGCAGCGTGAGAGCGTATGGCAGGCATAGGAGCAGCATTGCGCGCACAGACAGCGCGTTTAGTGATGAGAATTTAGATTTTCCATATATAATTTGATTTCGGCCTAAACGACAAGAGCGGCGGCGATACATTTGGCACGTCAACGGCCGACCAGTGGCTGCATAAAGAATGGCAGCCACAAGTTTCCGTTCGGCCGATAAGGATCTCGGCGCTGGATGGCGCGGCAGCATGCAATCAATGAGAATTGATCATGTGGCGCTCCACAATCGATTCGCTGCGCCTTTGCGCAAAGAGTCTCTAATCGATCTTTTGAAAGTCGATTATACTTCCGCAGCCGAGAGGCGCGGCGCAGTGCGTTTCTTCAATATTGGTCACACGGCGCGGCACGATCAATATTATAGGATTGCACTTCACCGCGCCGCTCGGCAGTCGAAGTATAAACGACCCCTTACGCGACAAGTGGGGAACACAGTGGTAACCATCTATATTGATCGTTAATCAATGCCTGATATGTACTATCGCGCGTTGCGGAAAGTATGAATCCTGCTTCACGCACTTACTCAATTATCGCGCGTTGCGTTCCCGGCTCAGGTGTCAGCGACCAGTCGCTGCTGCGGAAAGTATAATTTCAGTCGTAAATTATGAAGTTCAAAATATGTCTACTCGGTCGAACGTCGTCTGAATTCTAATGAAGTTCATGGCTTGATTTCTCATTTCAAAATGTGTAGAAAGGCAAATTTTCACTTCTCTTTGCCTGAACAAACTGAACGCAGACGAAAAGTATGAAGGCGGAAGTATGTACAAGAATAGATCTTCTCTAGTAATCTAGGGTGCCTGAAGGCGGCGCTACCAAAACGTTTCAGCACAACGTGTTTGTTTTTGCTTCCACTGGAGCCATCTGCATGTGAAATGCGAAAAAAATCTTGGAAAGCGTAAAAATAGCATAGGTTCCAATTTTTGAGAGCGAATGTGTTTATCGCTAAGGGGTATGATGATTGTTATGCCAAGAGTCGAGTTTCTACACCCTTCAAAGTACGTTAACTTTTTCAGAAAAATGAGATAAGAAAACAGAAACATTGTGAAATCCAGAGATTAATCTACGTCAGTGGCACGTGTTATATAGGATGGGTCTATTACACAATCAAATAAAAATCACAAAAATCTGGATGGTTGGATCGTCTGGATGGATGGATGGATTTCAACCGAGCTTACGTTCTTCAGTCCATTACCGGTCTTTGTCCTTATCCTAGCTCGCTCACGCGGAATGGCTGCGAATGAAAAGAAATACAAGCCTAAGACCACTCGTCCCCCAATTTTCCGCTTCCAAGTAGTACGCTTTTTTGAGGAGCAATACCTTATTTCGTAGAACTTCTTCAACGATTTCAAAAACACCACTGTGATCAGTGTATGATTTTCTCGAATATGAGCATGAAAACAGAAAAATATTTTTCTGGGTATTCTGTGCCTTTGAAGGTACAGTACACCCTCAGATATGAATTTTGAGATTTTTATGTAATCGTGTGAAAGGCTCCTCCACGTGCCAAATGCGAGATCTCAATTCCTCCAAATAAGCGAGATATAGGCGACCACCACAGGCCATACCCCCTACCAGAACTCCGAACTCGATAGCGGCTCGATGGATGGATGATTTTCAACAGGTCGCCGTCCCTCAGTTTATTGCCGGACTGTCTCCTTATCCTAGCTCGCTCTCGCGCAACGATTGCGAGTGAAGAGAAATACGGGCCCGAGACCCTTTCAGGAGCCATAACTCTGTTCAAAGGGGATCTTGGACCACTGTGGTCAGCGTGTGACTCTCTCCAAGATAAGCATGAAATTTGAAAAATAATTTACTGGATGTCCTGTGCCTTTAAGTGCGTCTAGCCAAATTCAAACCCAAAAAACGGTGAGTGGTCATGAGCGCGTACGGTGCCTTTGAAGGCACAGTCCAACTTCAGGGGTAGTTTTTCAAATTTTACTCCGGCCGCCGCGCATAGCAACCCTGCCAAGCGCGAAATCTCAGTTCGTTCAATTAAAGGCAGCATACACGCTCGTAAACGTAATTGAGATAACTACGGAATTAGAAAGATATGGCACAGAACACAACGCCCACGCATTTTGAAGCGTCAAAAACGACCCACAATGACGCTACACTAGTGAGAAGTTGGCCCCGCCCTGAGTCTGCCCGCCCCCTGTATTTGCGTCCTCCTCCAAAATAGGGGTGCTGGGCCATTTCCACCGTCGGCGGGGTTTGTTGGTGGTAAAATAGGTACAATAGGTAAACCACGAGCGTCGCAGACGGTGAAAATGGCTCAGAACCCTTGTTTTGACGGAGGACGCAAATACGGGGGGCGGGCAGATACAGGGCGGGGCCAACTTCTCACTAGTGTAGCGTCACTGTGGGTTGTTTTTGAAGCTTCAAAATGCGTGGGCGTTGTGTTCGGTGCCATACCTTTCTAATTCTGTAGTTATCTCAATTACGTTTACGAGCGTGTATGCTGCCTTTAAGCGAGAAAAAGCCAGGAAAATGCCGGTCATGCCCCAGAAATGAAAAAAAAACGGGTAACGCCAACCGACAGGTTCCCTATCTTAGTAGGGAAAAGACGCGGGATGGATTCTAAACAAAATATGTATATGGTCTTTCATTTGTCATTAGTCTAGCTTCATATTGTGATCCGCTTCAGGGAGAAGGGTCCTCATCACGGGAAAAACAGGACCGAAACAACTCGCCCACGAAACTCCCGCTGCTCAAATTCAAAATGTATGAGGGGCCATAACTTCGTTCTGGGTGGGCTTCGAGCGATTCTGGTGCCAGACTCATCAACACGGCAGTCCTGGAGTGAGGTAAAGGCGTCGGCAAGTTTGATGTTTACCCTGCAGAAGCGGAAAATCGCTCACCGCCAGCGCCCCTGGCCAACTCAGTTAATAGGCTGGGGTAGCTGCGGAACTGATCGGGTTGGAGATCTTTTGCCTTTAAGGGGTAATCATCAAGCGTGCCGACGCCTTTACCCAACGACACGCGATGATGAATCCGGCCCCTATAGGCACATTATGATCGGTTTAGAAATCTCTTGAAGCTAAGCAGAAAAACTGGGAAACGATTCTAAGGTTGGGCTGTGTCTTTCAGAACGTGAACGATTTCCAACCGGTCCACGCTATCCACTGACTCTGCTCACATGAAGTCTGACGTTGGCGATCAAAAGATACTCGTTAAGCTGTCGGAACAGGGGGAGTCGATGCTCAACCTCGAGTAGTTTGTCGCAAATGTCAACTGCCTTCTTCTTAGTTCTCATATGGTGAATCCTCCAGTGGAGTATAGAACCAGAATCACTCGTGGGCGCACACGACGCAGCGCAGGTTACTGAGATGTTCGCAGCCATCTGTTTCTTGGTCACCGCAACTAAATATAAAGGAGACAAGAAACTCATCAAACGAACAAGTGGTTGAAGAGATAACTAGTGCTGAACAAATACTTATTTTACACTCGAATGGCTAACTTTTTGAGTGAGTTACCCGCACATTTTACAACACCAAAGGGTGAGATTTCAAATCTGTAAGTGCGTCCTCCCTATCAGGTAGTACAGCAGCCATCTTCCCCCGAATTCTAACCACTCAGGATGCGCTCGCATCAGGTTAGCATCAGTTGTCCTACTTAGCAGATCTTCGATGTTGACTATAAATAACTCGATTTGTCCTCGTTCATGCTATTTTTAGTGAGGGAAGCAAAACGTCAGCGAATGCGATTAATTTGCGGTTTCAATTAGAAGTCGAATTTTAGACTGTTGGTTTCTGAAAAATGGGTATCATCAAATTTCGTAGTAGGCGATAAGTGAGAGAGTGAAAACAAGTGGATTTCAACTTGGAAAACAGCTATGTTTCACATATATCAGCTGCAAGGGGTAGGCGGAATGGGCCATAGAGAAATCACATAGGCACTGAAAAATGGAAAACATCTGGCCAAACGCTGAGCAAGTAGGGTCTGTTGTGCAACATTTAAGGTGACGTCTAGCTGGCGAGTCATAAAGGCGGTGGGAGGAGCTTAGACAGCTCATAAAATGTCCTACTATGTCATTACAATTCAGAACAACCCTTTTGGAGGCGCCACCTTCTCGTTGAACTCACGTCATTGAAATGAATAGTCTACCAACTGGATAATGTTGGTATAAAAGAACCAAGCAACGAAATTTTTCAGAGTGTAAAGTATGGAATATCTCACAAGGGAAGTATACAAAACGTAAGTCGCATCGGCGAAAACGAATTGTATTGCCAGTATCTTTTGGGCATCTATAGTAAAGCTGCGCAATACCCCATCCTGAACTGCTGGTTCTAAAAAGGGACCACTTCGAACATAAAATGGAGTTTTGAAAAACGGTCTTTTGAGGGTTGTAGAGGAGTTAAAAAGAAACAATTTGAGATTTTAAAATTTCACTCAGTCCTCACGTGTAGATCAAAAACGATCAAAAAAGGAAAGAAACCAGAACGTTGGATTGGGAGGACGTAGCACAAATGTGAGCTATACAGTGGCCTTGAAATCTTCTGAAAAGGTTCTCCTAAAAGTTTGAAGATGAAATCTAGCTAGGTTCTCGAGTTATGACTTATTCATTGATCCCCTGAACAATGCTCGTTACATTCAAACCACCGATCACTGCAATGTGATAGTCGGGGTGAGCTAGCAGCACACCGTGGCTCAGTCGTTTAGGCGTTGGATTACGAAGCAATTGAGGGAAGGTTCGAATACTGTGGGTTCATTACTGCATTATGGCTGGTAGTAAGGACATTTCTATGTGTTCACTTTACTTGTTTTGAGTTTTAACAGTGTCTCTTGTTTTTTATACCTCTTTTCTTATATCGCAGAGGTAACGTGATATAAACGGAGAACGGTTCACATCAATGTTAGAAACTATAGAAATTCCGAGGTTTCGACAATTGCTAGAATATCAAGAATACCCTTACCCTTCTCCCCCACATATGTTACAGAAAAACCGTCCTTAATTCGGAGAAACACTTTAGGGGACTTATTTTGATATATGACACTGGAAAAAAGTTCGGACAAAATGAAACTTCGTGGACTTGTTCCTTGATCAATGATCAATCTTTTTAGAAATAATTGTTGTAAACAGAAGTGGGTTTACCTAAACTACAAAATCCATTGAAGCAACCTAATACTTTAGCGCATGGCTCGAAGACTCAAGAAAAGTGTTTCGTTATCAATTCCAAAATTTGGAGTAGAACAGAACCACTCTTTTGAAAACGCATCTTACAAGATAACTACTTTTATTCAGCCTGGCCATTCTGGTTTAAATGTAGTTTTCTGGTGCCATTTGGACGTAGAATCCGAGTATGCTCTCCGCAGCTTCTCCGAAAAATAGAGAAGCTTTTATGAAAAGAAGTTATAGTCGTTTTTTCAAGCCTCGCGACAAGGCAAGGGTACCCATCAAGGATTTTTTAGGGTGGTTTGGAGAAAATTTTCGGATTCGGCTCAAAACTTGTATGTAGGGGTAATTTAGGGTGCTGAACACGAATCTAGAGATCGTTTATTCGAAATTCTGAGGTTTACTGTAGTTTACGGTAGCTGTCATGATATAGGGGGCCTAAACCTACCTTAATAATTTGAAAATTGACAAGTGAACATCAAATTCGTATTCAGCACCCCGAATAACCCCTGTTCGGAAATTTTGAGTCAATTCTGAGACTTTCACCCAACTACCGTATACCCACCGTAATCTACCGTAATCTGTCCAAAATCGATAAACTGACCTCAGATTCGTTATGAGCACTTTAAATAACCTCCGAAAGCGAAGTTTGAGTCCTAAATTTTTTCTCGACCTTTGGAGCCCCATGAGGTAAGAAGCTCAAGACCATTTTTGGGTGTTCAGAGGTCGAAATTTTTTTTCGCCCAAACTCAGCCCCAGGAGGTAATTTGGGACGCTAAACACGAGTATGGGGTCCGTTTTCTGTTTTTTAGCGGATTTTGTCAGGTTAGGGTGCATTGAATGGCTTTTTACTTACCGCAACCCATTGTTTTGGTGGTTTTTGATCTACCCGTGAGGACTGAGTGAAATTTTAAAATCTTAAACTGTTTATTTTTACGCCCTCTACAATTCTCAGAAGATCGTTTTTCAAAACTCCATTTTATGTTCGAAGGTGTCCCTTGTAAGAGGTTACAAGCGTTTTCGAAGCTCCACGAAAAGACTAGGGCATTTTTAGGGTGTTTGAAAAAAATTCGGATTCCGCTCAAAACTTGCAAATTGAAGTAAACACTTAAGAGACCGCGTGTCCACACTGCGCACCCACGGCTGTTTTGCCCCTCGGACCGCGTGTCCACACAGCGCATCCACGCCATAAAACTTTCAATATTTTCTGAAGTTCTAATGCGTGAAGCCCTCCTCAAACACGAATAGGTTCTTCATAATGTACGCTATCTACATTCACAGTGGTCCAGCATTTTGAGTGCTCTTAGTAATTTTACTACCACCTCCGAAAATGGCACATTTCGAATTTCCGAGCTTCTTTGGTGAGAAAAAAATTGTCCAAACTCTGCTCAAGGGGGTTAATAAGGTGATGCTCATCACGCAACTGATGTCCTCTAGTTGATTTTCGGAATAGCAGTGACACCTATTCGAGATAACTGCAGTAGATCATCGTTTCAAATTTCGCGGCCTTGACCCGAAGGTCACTCGAGCTGCTGCACAAGGTTCCGGTGTTTACTTTGCAATTTTCAATGAAATTTCCGTCGATTGCGGTATGTTAGCCATCGTTTATCTTTGTTGCAGATTTCGCTAAACTGCGAGAGGGAAATAACTTGAGGGGGGGGGGGGTGAAAACCTGTGAATAGTTCTATGCTCGAAATTTTACTGATACTTCACTACGGGGATATTCGGAGTCCTCGAAGAACAACCGAATGATGTTTTATTTCAAGATTTCAAAAGCACCGTTGTTGTCTGCCGTTCGTTATCCGTTGACAAACGTTTGAGGTTTTGGTGCGACTGTGGGGGGGGGGGTAGTGATTGTAAATCTGATTCCCATTCTGAGATTTTTGATGAAATTTTTTCATCGGTTACATCTGACAATTTTGCAGGTCAAACTTTATGAGTCCGCCGAAAGTTTTCCATGAGGTTCAATAGGACATTGCATACTAGAAGTTCGTTCATTTTTCAAATTTTCAGTTCTCTAGGTTGGCTCCGCATGGCACAGTTCTGGCCGTTACCTGTAACCTGCAGAAAATTCTAGAAGTCGAGAAACAAACTTTTTTTTGTGACCAGCACGCCCAAAAATTTGCGAAAAGTGTGTCAAAGCACCTTGGACATGCAAAGTTGGAATACCTTCCCAAATCAAGGAAAAGCAGGTGCGTAAGAAAACAGTGGCTCACTGCTCCACTATGGCCTTACTTCAATTCTCTATTTACTCTCTGTACTCTCAGCTGGAGTGGAAGTGGAGTGCTGGTTGTCTAAGTAAGAAAGCCTGCTCCGATCAAAATGGTTCCCAGCGGACCGCGTGTCCACACATGTCACCGACGGAAACGATTAGCCGTGGAGCGCACCGGTCGGCTGTGGAAATTCGCCGTGAGGCGGTCTTTTAAGTGTTAAATAGGGTACTGAAGTCGAATCTGTGCCTCGTTTGCCGAAATTCAGAGGTTTGCTGTAGGATACGGTGATTAATATGCTATTCGATTTCCAAAATCGGCAAATGGACTTCAATTAAGCACCCCGAATAACCCCCACAGAGAAATTTTGAGACAAATCCGAGTTTTTGATCGAACTACCATAAACCAACCGTAATCTACCGTAAATTGTCGAAAATCAAGAGACAGACTTCTTTCGCTTGTCACCTACATAGATGGCATTTGTCAATGGTGCCTAGGAGGAGGAAGCAATAGCTACTCAGCACATGAAAACAGTTTCAAAACTCCGGGCATAGCAAACGAGGCTGCCGATGCAGTGATTCGTCCTAGGGCTTGATGAGAGATCACAGTGAAGCCCTACTGTTTTTTCAGGATCAGAGTAGGCGAACGCACTACATATAATGCCTAAATACATCAACTCCGTCGATTGAAATATTCATCAACGTGTTTCATCTTAAAACTTTTGATAATGTCAACAGCACCTTCGTATCACCAAACCCTATCTCGCGAATCCCCTGAAGCAGAGAAAAACTTGCCGTTTAGGTTGAGTAAGTGAATGTTATCAAATCTTGCTTAGGTAGGATGGCGTACCACAAGTCGTTGACCATCGTTTGAAGGAACAACCAAAATGATAAGTGTGAAAACTCTCGTTGTTCGTAAATCCATGCAACCCAGAAAATCTATTGATTAAGAACGCTCGCTCATTTACATTTTTTGCAGACAAGGGAACCACAATAAGTCATAGTGGCCATTCCAAATGAAATGTAGTTTTCTAGAACCCTTTTCGAACGAAAAGTCCGAATATGCCCATCGCAGCTGCCTAGACCCACTCTGAAAAAAGTTGTGAGCGTTTGTAAAGCTTCGCGGCAAGGTAAGGGTACCCCCATGGTATTTTCATTGTTTTTAAATTTTTCTTCGGATTTTGCTAAAAACATGTAAATGAATGGACGAGGCTGCGGCGGTAGATCATGCGCGAATCGAAACTGCATTCTCCATTGCTAACTACACGGCCAGCCGCCTGTATGTAAGGAAACGGAAACCATATGAGGTAATCTGGGGTGCTGAACACGAATCTAAAGTTTGCTTGTGGAAATTTTAAGGTTTACTGTAGGTTACGGTAGGGAACACGTCATTTAGGAAGCAAAACCTACCTCAATACTCCGATAATCGACAAATGGACATCGAATTCGTATTCAGCACCCCAAATAACCCCCACATAAAAACTTTGAGACAAATCTGAGACTTTGACCAAACTACCGTATACCCACCGTAAGCTGTCAAAAATCGATTAACCAAGATCAGATTCGTGATGAGCACTCCAAATAACCTCCAAAAGAACGATTGCAGCCATATCTGTCGCCACATTCCGGAAAATGTCAAAAGTAGCGATTTGCCATAAAATTCTCCCCCGATGGAAATCTGTGAACGAATACAGTCGAAAACTTCAGAAAATCGATAAATGAACCTCAGATTCGTGATCAGCACCCCAAATAACCCTTCAGAGCGAATTTTTTGTCAAATCTGGAATATTCTTCTAAAACGCTTCGAGAGCCCTCTAATTGGTATAAATAAACGCCCAAACGAACAGGTCCAAAACGCTGTTAGTCTGCGCAAAGTTTGAGAAATGTTCCTTCAACCAAACTCTGCTTAGTGGGGTAGATTTGGGCGCTGAACACGATTATCAGGTCCGTTTCCGGATTTTCGCAGAAATAATGCGCTTTTAGGAGGGTACAATATTTACGAAAATCAGAGAAAAAATCTCTATAACTTTTTTCAGAGTGGCTCTAGACAGCTGCGATGGGCATATTCGGGCTTTTCGTCCGAAATTAGTTCTAGAAAAGTGCATTCATTTGGAATGGTCACTATGACTTATTGTGGTTCCCTTGTGGGACGTGAATGGCGATCCTCCGACCCGGTGCTATTTTTATTTTCGAAACCAGCGAAAAAACCATTTGGATATATATTGAACTGAGGTAGGAGCAAAAAAGATCCAGATTAGTGTCAAACCAGCGTGACTTGCTCTTAGACAAGATTTTCTCTTCATTACATGAGATCACATTTCAACAAGAGTAGTTGTGACAGCACTTCGCAGAAGCGAATCTGCACCCACTTGTTATCTGCACTTGGTGCTGAAGCAGTGGTAGATAACTGAGATTCTGCGCCGAGGCTCTATTCAAAATAACGCCTGTTGTTCTGAAATCATCTCAGCACTGTGATTCTCCCCAAGGCAATAGTATAATGTATCCTACTTGTCGCGAAGAGCTGTGTTATCGCTTGTGAGAGGAGCCTGCGAAACGCTCGGCCCTACAACGAATGCCTGCGTACGCACTCCGACCGCGTCAGTTTGATTCGAACGGCGGCCGAGTGTGGTTGCTCTGTCCTTCACACAGTCGTTCCTTTCCTCAGTTTCTTGAATGTTTCGTTGTGAGGCCTCTGGCTTATAGGACATTACTATCCTGAAGTGCAGAACAGTTACCTTGTAATGATTATGCTCCGTGTACAGGCAACTTACGTATACCTGATGGAGCTTTTATTTTGTCGCCTTTATTATACTACCAGCGGCGTCGGCCGGCTAACGCCGGCCTCTGCCGCTCGGGTCCGGGTGCGCCGGCCCATTTGCCGGCTTCGCCGGCATCTTGAGTATAAGGCAAATGAATCGAAATCCGCTGTGATTCTATGCGAGATGACGTACAGAAGCTCTCACACTCGCCGGCTATCGAATGATTTTGCCGCTGGAGTTTGGTTGCGGCGCCTGTAAGCTGGTTTCGGCGACAACACTCGAGCAATCAGAAATTACAAAGCATTTCAAACCTTGCAAACCCTGCTAACCTCCTTTCTTGCGCAGTTGCACACCGACCCTTCTTCAGTTTTATGAGGTCTTTAAGTGGTAGTTCATTTATATTCATTTCTGTCATGATAAAGACAACCGCTGTTTGAGGTTTAGTAAACTCCTCCATGACCAAACGACACCCTGCTACCTTTTTTGCCAAATGAAGTATAATGATGTTTGTGTTTCATGGATGCATATTTTGATAAAATCACATTTCAATCGTATATAAACCCGATTTAAAAAGTCAATGCATATAAACAGCTGAGCAGTTGAAATGAGGGGTTAAAGGGGGGGGGGGACGTGGAGAAAGGGGTGGTATACACTCTCTTCTAGACGCACAAAACAATTTTGAAGTTGTGCGCTCTCCCACTTCGGTGCCTCACACTTTCTACGGCGTACGGCGCACTCTACCTTGGGTCCCACACACTTCCTACGGCGTCCGACGCATTTGAATTTGGGTCCCACAAACTTTCTACGTCGTCTAGCGCACTCTACCTTGAGTCCCACACACTTTCTACGGCGTCCGGCGCACTCTCACTTCGGTCCCGCACACTTCCTACGGCGTCCGGCGCATTTGAATTTGGGTCCCACACACTTTCTACGGCGTCCGGCGCATTTGAATTTGGGTCCCACACACTTTCTACGTCGTCTGGCGCACTCTACCTTGGGTCCCACACACTTTCTACGGCGTCCGGCGCACTCTCACTTCGGTCCCGCACACTTCCTACGGCGTCCGGCGCATTTGAATTTGGGTCCCACTAACTTTCTACGTCGTCTAGCGCACTCTACCTTGAGTCCCACACACTTTCTACGGCGTCCGGCGCACTCCCACTTTGGTCCCGCACACTTCCTACGGCGTCCGGCGCATTTGAATTTGGGTCCCACACACTTTCTACGGCGTCCGGCGCACTCTCACTTCGGTCCCGCACACTTCCTACGGCGTCCGGCGCATTTGAATTTGGGTCCCACACACTTTCTACGTCATCTGGCGCACTCTACCTAGGGTCCCGCACAGTTTCTAAGACGTCCTGCGCACTCCCTTTTGGGTCTCGCACACTTTCTACGGCTCTCTGCGAAATCCCACTTAGTACTCACACACTTTCTACGGCGTTCTGCGCGCTCTTTAGTCCGTACCCGTAAGGTCGCCCGTCTTGAAAGTCAAGCAGAATAAACGGTCAAACAAACACACAGAGAAACGCACACATCCTACTATATCTATTTTGGTAAATTTGTGTGTGCGTGTGTGTGCGTGTGTGTGTATGTATGTATGTGTGCGTTTCACTGTGTATTTGTTTGACCGTTTATCCGGCTTGACTTTCAAGACGGGCGACCTTACGGGTACGGGCTCAATAGCGCGCAGAACGCCGTATAAAGTGTGTGGGATCCAAGTGGAAGTGCGTAGGACGCCGTAGAAAGTGTGCGGTACCCAAGGTAGAGTGCACCGGACGCCGTAGAAAGTGTGTGGGACCCAAGGTAGAGTGCTCCGAACGACGTAGAAAGTGTGCGGGACCCAAGGTAGAGTGCGCCGGACGCCGTAGACAGTGTGCGGGACCCAAGTGGAAGTGCGTAGGACGCCATGGAAAGTGTGCGGGACCCAAGTGGAAGTGCGTAGGACGCCGTAGAAAGTGTGCGAAACTCAAGTGGGAGTGCGCAAGACGCCGAGGAATGTGTGCGGGACCCAAGTGGGAGTGCGCAGGACGCCGAAGAAAGTGTGCGGGACCCAAGTGGAAGTGCGCAGGACGCCGAAGAAAGTGTGCGGAACCCAAGTGGAAGTGCGTAGGACGCCGTAGAAAGTGTGCAAGACCCAAGTGGAAGTGCGTAGGACGCCGTAGAAAGTGTGTGGGACCCAAGTGGGAGTGCGCAAGACGCCGAGGAATGTGTGCGGGACTCAAGTGAGAGTGCGCAGGACGCCGAAGAAAGTGTGCGGGACCCAAGTGGGAGTGCGCAAGACGCCAAGGAAAGTGTGTGGGACCCAAGTGGCAGTGCGTCAGACGCCGTAGGGAGTGTGCGGGATCTAAGTGGGCGTGCGCCAAACGCCGTAGGGAGTATGCGGGATCCAAGTGGAAGTGCGCAGGACGCCGTAGAAGGTGTGCGGGACCCAAGGTAGAGTGCGCTGGACGCCGTAGGAAGTGTGCGGGACTCAAGTGGAAGTGCGCAGAACGCCGTAAAGTGTGTGCGTGACCCAAGGTAGAGTGCGCCGGACGCCAGAAAAAGTATGTAGAAGCCAAAGGCGAGTGCGCGGGACGCCGTAGACAGTGTGCGGAACCCAAGTGGAAGTGCGTAGGACGCCGTAGAAAGTGTGCGGGACCCAAGTGGAAGTGCGTAGGACGCCGTAGAAAGTGTGCGGGACCAAGTGGGAGTGCGCAAGACGCCGAGGAATGTGTGCGGGACCCAAGTGGGAGCGCGCAGGACGCCGAAGAAAGTGTGCGGGACACAAGTGGAAGTGCAATCACGCGTCAGAAGGTCCTCTGGCGAGCGAATGAAGACAGAAAGAAAACAATAATCTTCGGCCAACAATGCTGAACGAAACGTGACCTTATGGGCTAGAAATAAGGTTTTCGACTGTTATTCTGCCTTTT
This sequence comes from Aplectana chamaeleonis, assembly GCA_029168955.1. Taxonomy (NCBI): domain Eukaryota; kingdom Metazoa; phylum Nematoda; class Chromadorea; order Rhabditida; family Cosmocercidae; genus Aplectana; species Aplectana chamaeleonis. Next base: position 846,010 of record JAPDOI010000187.1, on the reverse strand, counting down.
CAGTGTAGCTCCCACTAAGATACCAGACCTCCCCTCACAGATTAGATAAATTCATGAAAACGAAATCTAACGCGAGTTATTAGCTACTGACGCTACGTCTCCGTGTCCTCAACGCTTTCACGGTTCACATTGTATTTAAGCCTTTTTTGGTGCTAGAGTTATTCTTGTTCCCATTTGATTCAATATGCGCTCCAAGAAAACCCCTTCTGACGCGTGATTTGACTCTGATAACTCATAGAGCTCCTGCCAAATCCGTTTGCAACAATTTCACTACATTTAATGATTATGTTGTCTGCATATACCAACAACAGCCAAATCGATTCAACAATTTCACTACATTTAGAAAATCAGTTTGATAGCCAAATCTATTGAAACAATTTCACGACCTTTTAGAGCAATGCCAAATCCTTGAACTTTTTTGCGGAGCCCAACTTTCAGAAATTTCACAACTTTTTCCAAGGGTTTCCCTTTTACTATATCGTCAAGCTCTAAAAGTCAAGTTTTTTTTTGAATGCATAGTGGTAGAAATGAAGAAACATTCGCTCCGCTGCTAAGACTGCAAGATAATAGATGCAACGCGGCTTTCTACAAATAAGATAGCATTCATTTTCGAGCTACTAGCAGTCGTATTATCACTATCGTAGATGCGAAGCGGTTGTTTTTCGAAAAAAAAGCAACTATCAAAATGAAGAAATCATTCTCAAAACCGCACCAGTCCTATGATAGTGAAGCCCAACCCTGCGAGTAGCAGGGAAATGGAGGATACTTTTTGAATTTGAAAGTCTAAAGAATAAAGAAATGAGTTTGAAAATGACCCAATTGTACAGGGTCTAGGCACTATCCTAGACGGGGGGGGGGGAGCACCCACCTTTCAAGACAGAATTGAAATGAGCCGCCAATTGGTAAGGGTACCAGTCAAAGTATTTCCATAGAGCTCTTATAAAAACAATGAATGTTAGTGCAGTGCAGTATCAGGCATCTTTTATCAGAGTTTTTCATCATTTCTATGAGTAAATCTTGGGTGGCCCCACCACGTCTGGAATAGACCCAGGGTCAGCAGCTCTAGCCAAACTTCACCGGTTCATGCTGATGTGGCTCGTCTGCGCCGGCTCATATGTTTGATTCGGAACAAGAACGATAGTTAAGTGCGCCAGAAGAGGACTACCGTAATCGTAGGAATGATGTTATTCGGCTCTCGTAAACAAATTTGATGATACCCAATTGATCAATGATAAAGTATAAAAGAAGTGAAGAGCGGTGTGTATTGACACACACACAGTCCTTCTCCAGAGTTCAGCAGTTGAGGATCTGCCTGGACTAAAAAGCAGAAAAACAACACCACCGATGGTGAAGATGTAGCGAATTCGGAGTCAGAACTTAGAAAATTTTAGAGCCAAAGAAAAATTTAGAGCCAACTCGAGTGAGATTACGATAGCCTTGTTCTGGCGCACTTACCTATCGCTCTTGTATATTCGGAGGCATGACTTGCATACGGTGTCCTAGACATTAAACTGAGGTCGTGCGCACGTCCTTTTATGTTCTGCACACTCCTACTAAGGTCCTGCACACGTTCCATGATGTCCTGCACTCTCCTACTGAGATCCTGCACACATTCTGCGACGTCCTGCACACCCCTTCTGGGGTCCTGCACAGGTCCCATAATGTCCTGCACACTCCTACTGAGGTCGTGCACACATTCTACCACATCCCGCACACTCTCTCTAAGGTCCTGAAAACGTTCCATGATGTCCTGCACACTCCTACTGAGGTCCTGCACACAATCTACGACGTCGTGCACACCCCTTCTGGGGTCCTGCACATGTCCCATAATGTCCTGCACACTCCTACTGAGGTCGTGCACACATTCTACCACATCCTGCACACCCCTACTGAGGTCCTGCTCACGTCCCGTAAAGTCCTGCCCACTCCTACTACGGTCCTGCACACGTTCAATGATGTCCTGCACACTCCTACTGAGGTCCTGCACAGGTCCCATGATGTCCTGCACACTCCTACTAAGGTCTTGCACACATTCTACGACGTCCTGCACACCTCTACTGGGATCCTGCTCAGGTTCCATGATGTCCTGCACACTCCTACTAAGGTCTTGCACACGTTCCATGATGTCCTGCACACTCCTACTGAGGTCCTGCACAGGTCCCATGATGTCCTGCACACTCCTACTAAGGTCTTGCACACGTTCCATGATGTCCTGCACACGTCCCATGATGTCCTGCACACTCCTACTAAGGTCTTGCACACGTTCCATGATGTCCTGCACACTCCTACTGAGGTCCTGCACAGGTCCCATGATGTCCTGCACACTCCTACTAAGGTCTTGCACACGTTCCATGATGTCCTGCACACTCCTACTGAGGTCCTGCACACATTCTACGACGTCCTGCACACCCCTACTGAGATCCTGCACAGGTTCCATGATGTCCTGCACACTCCTACTAAGGTCTTGCACACGTTCCATGATGTCCTGTGCACTCCTACTGAGGTCCTGCACAGGTCCATGATGTCCCGCACACTCCTACTAAGGTCTTGCACAGGTCCCATGATGTCCTGCACACTTCTACTAAGGTCTTGCACACGTTCCATGATGTCCTGCACACTCCTACTGAGGTCCTGCACAGGTCCCATGATGTCCTGCACACTCCCACTAAGGTCTTGCACACGTTCCATGATGTCCTGCACACTCCTACTGAGGTACTGCACAGGTCCCATGATGTCCTGCACACTCCCACTAAGGTCTTGCACACGTTCCATGATGTCCTGCACACTCCTACTGAGGTACTGCACAGGTCCCATGATGTCCTGCACTCTCCTACTAAGGTCTTGCACACGTTCCATGATGTCCTGTACACTCCTACTGAGGTCCTGCACAGGTCCATGATGTCCTGCACACTCCTACTAAGGTCTTGCACAGGTCCCATGATGTCCTGCACACTTCTACTAAGGTCTTGCACACGTTCCATGATGTCCTGCACACTCCTACTGAGGTCCTGCACAGGTCCCATGATGTCCTGCACACTCCTACTAAGGTCTTGCACACGTTCCATGATGTGCTGCGCACTCCTACTGAGGTCCTGCACACATTCTACGACGTCCTTCACACCCCTACTGGGGTCCTGCACACGTCCCATGATGTCCTGCCCACTCCTACTACGGTCCTGCACACGTTCCATGATGTCCTGCACACTCCTACTGAGGTCCTGCACAGGTCCCATGATGTCCTGCACACTCCTACTAAGGTCTTGCACACCTTCCATGATGTCCTGCACACTCCTACTGAGGTCCTGCACACATTCTACGACGTCCTTCACACCCCTACTGAGGTCCTGCACAGGTCCCATGATGTCCTGCACACTCCTACTAACGTCTTGCACACGTTCCATGATGTCCTGCACACTCCTACTGAGGTCCTGCACACATTCTACGACGTCCTGCACACCCCTACTGAGGTCCTGCACAGGTTCCATGATGTCCTGCACACTCCTACTAACGTCTTGCACACGTTCCATGATGTCCTGCACACTCCTACTGAGGTCCTGCACACCCGTACTGGGATCCTGCACAGGTTCCATGATGTCCCGCACACTCCTACTAAGGTCTTGCACACGTTCCATGATGTACTGCACACTCCTACTAAGGTCTTGCACACGTTCCATGATGTCCTGCACACTCCTACTGAGGTCCTGCACAGGTCCCATGATGTCCTGCACACTCCTACTAAGGTCTTGCACACGTTCCATGATGTCCTGCACACTCCTACTGAGGTCCTGCACACATTCTACGACGTCCTGCACACCCCTACTGAGGTCCTGCACAGGTTCCATGATGTCCTGCACACTCCTACTAACGTCTTGCACACGTTCCATGATGTCCTGCACACTCCTACTGAGGTCCTGCACACATTCTACGACGTCCTGCACACCCCTACTGAGATCCTGCACACCTTCCATGATGTCCTGCACATTCCTACTAAGGTCTTGCACACGTTCCATGATGTCCTGCACACTCCTACTGAGGTCCTGCACAGGTCCCATGATGTCCTGCACACTCCTACTAAGGTCTTGCACACGTTCCATGATGTCCTGCACACTCCTACTGAGGTCCTGCACACATTCTACGACGTCCTGCACACCCCTACTGAGGTCCTGCACAGGTCCCATGATGTCCTGCACACTCCTACTGAGGTCCTGCACACATTCTACGACGTCCTGCACACCCCTACTGAGATCCTGCACAGGTTCCATGATGTCCTGCACACTCCTACTAAGGTCTTGCACACGTTCCATGATGTCCTGCACACTCCTACTGAGGTCCTGCACAGGTCTTATGATGTCCTGCACACTCCTACTAAGGTCTTGCACACGTTCCATGATGTGCTGCACACTCCTACTGAGGTCCTGCACACATTCTACGACGTCCTTCACACCCCTACTGAGGTCCTGCACAGATTCCATGATGTCCTGCACATTCCTACTAAGGTCTTGCACACGTTCCATGATGTCCTGCACACTCCTACTGAGGTCCTGCACAGGTCCCATGATGTCCTGCACACTCCTACTAACGTCTTGCACACGTTCCATGATGTCCTGCACACTCCTACTGAGGTCCTGCACACATTCTACGACGTCCTGCACACCCCTAATGAGATCCTGCACAGGTTCCATGATGTCCTGCACACTCCTACTAAGGTCTTGCACACGTTCCATGATGTCCTGCACACTCCTACTGAGGTCCTGCACAGGTCCCATGATGTTCTGCACACTCCTACTAACGTCTTGCACACGTTCCATGATGTCCTGCACACTCCTACTGAGGTCCTGCACACATTCTACGACGTCCTGCACACCCCTACTGAGATCCTGCACAGGTTCCATGATGTCCTGCACACTCCTACTACGGTCCTGCACACGTTCCATGATGTCCTGCACACTCCTACTGAGGTCCTGCATAGGTCCCATGATGTCCTGCACACTCCTACTAAGGTCTTGCACACGTTCAATGATGTCCTGCACACTCCTACTAAGGTCTTGCACACGTTCCATGATGTCCTGCACACTCCTACTGAGGTCCTGCACAGGTCCCATGATGTCCTGCACACTCCTACTAAGGTCTTGCACACGTTCCATGATGTCCTGCACACTCCTACTGAGGTCCTGCACACATTCTACGACGTCCTGCACACCCCTACTGAGATCCTGCACAGGTTCCATGATGTCCTGCACACTCCTACTAAGGTCTTGCACACGTTCCATGATGTCCTGCACACTCCTACTGAGGTCCTGCACAGGTCCCATGATGTCCTGCACACTCCTACTAAGGTCTTGCACACGTTCCATGATGTGCTGCACACTCCTACTGAGGTCCTGCACACATTCTACGACGTCCTTCACACCCCTACTGAGGTCCTGCACAGGTCCCGTGATGTCCTGCACACTCCTACTAAGGTCTTGCACACGTTCCATGATGTCCAGCACACTCCTACTGAGGTCCTGCACACATTCTACGACGTCCTGCACACCCCTACTGGAATCCTGCACAGGTTCCATGATGTCCTGCACACTCCCACTAAGGTCTTGCACACGTTCCATGATGTCCTGCACACTCCTACTGAGGTCCTGCACACATTCTACGACGTCCTGCACACCCCTACTGAGGTCCTGCACAGGTCCCATGATGTCCTGCACACTCCTACTGAGGTCCTGCACACATTCTACGACGTCCTGCACACCCCTACTGAGATCCTGCACAGGTTCCATGATGTCCTGCACACTCCTACTAACGTCTTGCACACGTTCCATGATGTCCTGCACACTCCTGCTGAGGTCCTGCACACATTCTACGACGTCCTGCACACCCCTACTGAGATCCTGCACAGGTTCCATGATGTCCTGCACACTCCTACTAAGGTCTTGCACACGTTCCATGATGTCCTGCACACTCCTACTGAGGTTCTGCACAGGTCCCATGATGTCCTGCACACTCCTACTAACGTCTTGCACACGTTCCATGATGTCCTGCACACTCCTACTGAGGTCCTGCACACATTCTACGACGTCCTGCACACCCCTACTGAGATCCTGCACAGGTTCCATGATGTCCTGCACACTCCTACTAAGGTCTTGCACACGTTCCATGATGTCCTGCACACTCCTACTGAGGTCCTGCACAGGTCCCATGATGTCCTGCACACTCCTACTAACGTCTTGCACACGTTCCATGATGTCCTGCACACTCCTACTGAGGTCCTGCACACATTCTACGACGTCCTGCACACCCCTACTGAGATCCTGCACAGGTTCCATGATGTCCTGCACACTCCTACTAAGGTCTTGCACACGTTCCATGATGTCCTGCACACTCCTACTGAGGTCCTGCACAGGTCCCATGATGTCCTGCACACTCCTACTAAGGTCTTGCACACGTTCAATGATGTCCTGCACACGTCCCATGATGTCCTGCACACTCCTACTAAGGTCTTGCACACGTTCCATGATGTCCTGCACACTCCTACTGAGGTCCTGCACACATTCTACGACGTCCTGCACACCCCTACTGAGATCCTGCACAGGTTCCATGATGTCCTGCACACTCCTACTAAGGTCTTGCACACGTTCCATGATGTCCTGCACACTCCTACTGAGGTCCTGCACAGGTCCCATGATGTCCTGCACACTCCTACTAAGGTCTTGCACACGTTCCATGATGTGCTGCACACTCCTACTGAGGTCCTGCACACATTCCACGACGTCCTTCACACCCCTACTGAGGTCCTGCACAGGTCCCGTGAAGTCCTGCACACTCCTACTACGGTCCTGCACACGTTCAATGATGTCCTGCACACTCCTACTGAGGTCCTGCACACGTTCAATGATGTCCTGCACACCCCTACTGAGGTCCTGCACACGTTCCATGATGTCCTGCACACACCTACTACGGTCCTGCACACGTTCAATGATGTCCTGCACACTACTACTGAGGTCCTGCACAGGTCCCATGATGTCCTGCACACCTCATGGTCTTGCACAGGTCCCATGATGTCCTGCACACTCCTTACTGAGGTCCTGCGCCCGTTCCACGGTGTCCTGCACACTCCTAGTGAGGTACTGCACAGGTCCCATGATGTCCTGCACACTCCTAACAAGGTCTTGCACAGGTTCCATGATGTCCTGCACACTCCTACTGAGGTCCTGCACACATTCTACGATGTCCTGCACACCCCTATTGAGGTCCTGCACAGGTTCCATGAAGTCCTGCACACTCCTACTAACGTCTTGCACACGTTCCATGATGTCCTGCACACTCCTACTGAGGTCCTGCACACATTCTACGACGTCCTGCACACCCCTACTGAGATCCTGCACAGGTTCCATGATGTCCTGCACATTCCTACTAAGGTCTTGCACACGTTCCATGATGTCCTGCACACTCCTACTGAGGTCCTGCACAGGTCCCATGATGTCCTGCACACTCCTACTAACGTCTTGCACACGTTCCATGATGTCCTGCACACTCCTACTGAGGTCCTGCACACATTCTACGACGTCCTGCACACCCCTACTGAGATCCTGCACAGGTTCCATGATGTCCTGCACACTCCTACTAAGGTCTTGCACACGTTCCATGATGTCCTGCACACTCCTACTGAGGTCCTGCACAGGTCCCATGATGTCCTGCACACTCCTACTAAGGTCTTGCACACGTTCCATGATGTGCTGCACACTCCTACTGAGGTCCTGCACACATTCTACGATGTCCTTCACACCCCTACTGAGGTCCTGCACAGGTTCCATGATGTCCTGCACATTCCTACTAAGGTCTTGCACACGTTCCATGATGTCCTGCACACTCCTACTGAGGTCCTGCACAGGTCCCATGATGTCCTGCACACTCCTACTAACGTCTTTCACACGTTCCATGATGTCCTGCACACTCCTACTGAGGTCCTGCACACATTCTACGACGTCCTGCACACCCCTAATGAGATCCTGCACAGGTTCCATGATGTCCTGCACACTACTACTAAGGTCTTGCACACGTTCCATGATGTCCTGCACACTCCTACTGAGGTCCTGCACAGGTCCCGTGATGTCCTGCACACTCCTACTAAGGTCTTGCACACGTTCCATGATGTCCTGCACTTTCCTACTGAGGTCCTGCACACATTCTACGACGTCCTGCACACCCCTACTGGAATCCTGCACAGGTTCCATGATGTCCTGCACACTCCTACTAAGGTCTTGCACACGTTCCATGATGTCCTGCACACTCCTACTGAGGTCCTGCACAGGTCCCATGATGTCCTGCACACTCCTACTAAGGTCTTGCACACGTTCAATGATGTCCTGCACACTCCTACTGAGGTCCTGCACAGGTCCCATGATGTCCTGCACACTCCTACTAAGGTCTTGCACACGTTCCATGATGTCCTGCACACTCCTACTGAGGTCCTGCACACATTCTACGACGTCCTGCACACCCCTACTGAGGTCCTGCACAGGTCCCATGATGTCCTGCACACTCCTACTACGGTCCTGCACACGTTCAATGATGTCCTGCACACTCCTACTGAGGTCCTGCACACGTTCCATGATGTCCTGCACACCCCTACTGAGGTCCTGCACACGTCCCATGATGTCCTGCACACTCCTACTAAGGTCCTGCACACGTTCAATGATGTCCTGCACACTCCTACTGAGGTTGTGCACAGGTCCCATGATGTCCTGCACACTCCTACAAAGGTCCTGCACACGTTCTATGACGTCCTGCACACTCCTACTGAGGTCCTGCACATATTATACGATGTCCTGCACACCCCTACTGAGGTCCTGCACAGGTCCCATGATGTCCTGCACACTCCTACTAACGTCTTGCACACGTTCCATGATGTCCTGCACACTTCTACTGAGGTCCTGCACACATTCTACGACGTCCTGCACACCCCTACTGAGATCCTGCACAGGTTCCATGATGTCCTGCACATTCCTACTAAGGTCTTGCACACGTTCCATGATGTCCTGCACACTCCTACTGAGGTCCTGCACAGGTCCCATGATGTCCTGCACACTCCTACTAACGTCTTGCGCACGTTCCATGATGTCCTGCACACTCCTACTGAGGTCCTGCACACATTCTACGACGTCCTGCACACCCCTACTGAGATCCTGCACAGGTTCCATGATGTCCTGCACACTCCTACTAAGGTCTTGCACACGTTCCATGATGTCCTGCACACTCCTACTGAGGTCCTGCACAGGTCCCATGATGTCCTGCACTTTCCTACTAAGGTCTTGCACACGTTCCATGATGTCCTGCACACTCCTACTAAGGTCCTGCACACATTCTACGACGTCCTGCACACCCATACTGGGGTCCTGCACAGGTTCCATGATGTCCTGCACACTCCTACTAAGGTCTTGCACACGTTCCATGATGTCCTGCACACTCCCACTGAAGTCCTGCACAGGTCCCATGATGTCCTGCACACTCCTACTGAGGTCCTGCCCACGTTCCATGATGTCCTGCACACTCCTACTGAGGCACTGCACACATTCTACGACGTCCTGCACACCCCTAATGGGGTCCTGCACACGTTTAATAATGTCCTGCACACTCCTACTGAGGTCCTGCACACGTTCCATGATGTCCTGCACACTCCTACTGAGGTCCTGCACAGGTCCCATGATGTCCTGCACACTCCTACTAACGTCCTGCACACGTTCCATGATGTCCTGCACACTCCTACTGAGGTCCTGCACACATTCTACGACGTCATGCACACCTCTACTGGGATCCTGCACAGGTTCCATGATGTCCTGCACACTCCTACTAAGGTCTTGCACACGTTCCATGATGTCCTGCACACTCCTACTGAGGTCCTGCACAGGTCCCATGATGTCCTGCACACTCCTACTAAGGTCTTGCACACGTTTTATGATGTCCTGCACACTCCTACTGAGGTCTTGCACACGTTCCATGATGTCCTGCACACTCCTACTGAGGTCCTGCACAGGTCCCATGATGTCCTGCACACTCCTACTAAGGTCCTGCACACATTCCACGACGTCCTGCACACCCCTACTGAGGTCCTGCACACGTTCCGTGATGTCCTGCACACTCCTACTGGGAGGTCCTGCACAGGTCCCATGATGTCCTGCACACTCCTACTGAGGTCCTGCACACGTTCAATGATGTCCTGCACACTCCTACTGAGGTCCTGCACACGTTCAATGATGTCCTGCACACCTCCTACTGAGGCCCTGCACAGGTCCCGTGATGTCCTCCTCACTCCTACTACGGTTCTGCACACGTTCCATGATGTCCTGCACACTCCTACTGAGGTCCTGCACAGGTCCCATGATGTCCTTCACACTCCTACTAAGGTCTTGCACACGTTCCATGATGTCCTGTACACTCCTGCTGAGGTACTGCACACATTCTACGATGTCCTGCACACCCTATTGAGGTCCTGCACAGGTTCCATGATGTCCTGCACATTCCTACTAAGGTCTTGCACACGTTCCATGATGTCCTGTACACTCCTGCTGAGGTACTGCACACATTCTACGACGTCCTGCACACCTCTACTGGGATCCTGCTCAGGTTCCATGATGTCCTGCACACTCCTACTGAGGTCTTGCACACGTTCCATGATGTCCTGGACACTCCTACTGAGGTCCTGCACAGGTCCCATGATGTCCTGACCACTCCTACTACGGTCCTGCACAGGTTCCATGATGTCCTGCACACTCCTACTGAGGTCCTGCACAGGTCCAATGATGTCCTGCACACTCCTACTGAGGTCCTGCACAGGTTCCATGATGTCCTGCACACTCCTACTACGGTCCTGCACACGTTCCATGATGTCCTGCACACTCCTACTGAGGTCCTGCACAGGTCCCATGATGTCCTGCACACTCCTACTAAGGTCTTGCACACGTTCCATGATGTCCTGCACACTCCTACTGAGGTCCTGCACAGGTCCCATGATGTATTGCACACTCCTACTAACGTCTTGCACACGTTCCATGATGTCCTGCACACTCCTACTGAGGTCCTGCACACATCTCTACGACGTCCTGCACACCCCTACTGAGATCCTGCACAGGTTCCATGATGTCCTGCACACTCCTACTAAGGTCTTGCACACGTTCCATGATGTCCTGCACACTTCCTACTGAGGTCCTGCACAGGTCCCATGATGTCCTGCACACTCCTACTAAGGTCTTGCACACGTTCCATGATGTCCTGCACACTCCTACTGAGGTCCTGCACACATTCTACGACGTCCTGCACACCCCTACTGAGATCCTGCACAGGTTCCATGATGTCCTGCACATTCCTACTAAGGTCTTGCACACGTTCCATGATGTCCTGCACACTCCTACTGAGGTCCTGCACAGGTCCCATGATGTCCTGCACACTCCTACTAACGTCTTGCACACGTTCCATGATGTCCTGCACACTCCTACTGAGGTCCTGTACACATTCTACGACGTCCTGCACACCCCTAATGAGATCCCGCACAGGTTCCATGATGTCCTGCACACTCCTACTAAGGTCTTGCACACGTTCCATGATGTCCTGCACACTCCTACTGAGGTCCTGCACAGGTCCCATGATGTCCTGCACACTCCTACTAACGTCTAGCACACGTTCCATGATGTCCTGCACACTCCTACTGAGGTCCTGCACACATTCTACGACGTCCTGCACACCCCTACTGAGATCCTGCACAGGTTCCATGATGTCCTGCACACTCCTACTAAGGTCTTGCACACGTTCCATGATGTCCTGCACACTCCTACTGAGGTCCTGCACAGGTCTTATGAAGTCCTGCACACTCCTACTAAGGCTCGCACACGTTCCATGATGTCCTGCACACTCCTACTGAGGTCCTGCACACATTCTACGATGTCCTGCACACCCCTACTGGGATCCTGCACAGGTTCCATGATGTTCTGCACACTCCTACTAAGGTCTTGCACAGGTTCCATGATGTCCTGCACACTCCTACTAAGGTCTTGCACACGGCCCATGATGTACTGCCCACTCCTACTACGGTCCTGCACACGTTCGATGATGTCCTGCACACTCCTACTGAGGTCCTGCACACGTTCCATGATGTTCTGCACACTCCTATTGAGGTCCTGCACAGGTCCCATAATGTCCTGCACACTCCTACTGAGGTCCTGCACATGTCTTATGATGTCCTGCACACTCCTACTGGAGGTCCTGCACAGGTCCCATGATGTCCTGCACACTCCTACAAAGGTCCTGCACACGTTCTATGATGTCCTGCACACTCCTACTGAGGTCCTGCACACATTCTACGACGTCCTGCACACCCCTACTGAGGTCCTGCACAGGTTCCATGATGTCCTGCACACTCCTACTAACGTCTTGCACACGTTCCATGATGTCCTGCACACTCCTACTGAGGTCCTGCACACATTCTACGACGTCCTGCACACCCCTACTGAGATCCTGCACAGGTTCCATGATGTCCTGCACACTCCTACTAAGGTCTTGCACACGTTCCATGATGTCCTGCACACTCCTACTGAGGTCCTGCACAGGTCCCATGATGTCCTGCACACTCCTACTAACGTCTTGCACACGTTCCATGATGTCCTGCACACTCCTACTGAGGTCCTGCACACATTCTACGACGTCCTGCACACCCCTACTGAGATCCTGCACAGGTTCCATGATGTCCTGCACACTCCTACTAAGGTCTTGCACACGTTCCATGATGTCCTGCACACTCCTACTGAGGTCCTGCACAGGTCCCATGATGTCCTGCACACTCCTACTGAGGTCTTGCACACGTTCCATGATGTCCTGCACACTCCTACTGAGGTCCTGCACACATTCCATGATATCCTGCACACCCTACTAAGGTCCTACACAGGTTCCATGATGTCCTGCACACTCCTACTAAGGTCTTGCACACGTTCCATGATGTCCTGCACACTCCTACTGAGGTCCTGCACAGGTCCCATGATGTCCTGCACACTCCTACTAAGGTCTTGCACACGTTCCATGATGTCCTGCACACTCCTACTGAGGTCCTGCACACATTCTACGACGTCCTGCACACCCCTACTGGGATCCTGCACAGGTTCCATGATGTCCTGCACACTACTACTAAGGTCTTGCACACGTTCCATGATGTCCTGCACACCCCTACTGGGATCCTGCACAGGTTCCATGATGTCCTGCACACTCCCACTAAGGTCTTGCACACGTTCCATGATGTGCTGCACACTCCTACTGAGGTCCTGTACACATTCTACGACGTCCTGCACACGCCTACTGGGATCCTGCACAGGTTACATGATGTCCTGCACACTCCTACTGAGGTCTTGCACACGTTCCATGATGTCCTGCACACTCCTACTGAGGTACTGCACACGTTCCATGATGTCCTGCACACTCCTACTAAGGTCTTGCACACGTTCCATGATGTCCTGCACACTCCTACTGAGGTCCTGCACACATTCTACGACGTCCTGCACACCCCTACTGAGATCCTGCACAGGTTCCATGATGTCCTGCACATTCCTACTAAGGTCTTGCACACGTTCCATGATGTCCTGCACACTCCTACTGAGGTCCTGCACAGGTCCCATGATGTCCTGCACACTCCTACTAACGTCTTGCACACGTTCCATGATGTCCTGCACACTCCTACTGAGGTCCTGTACACATTCTACGACGTCCTGCACACCCCTAATGAGATCCCGCACAGGTTCCATGATGTCCTGCACACTCCTACTAAGGTCTTGCACACGTTCCATGATGTCCTGCACACTCCTACTGAGGTCCTGCACAGGTCCCATGATGTCCTGCACACTCCTGCTAAGGTCTTGCACACGTTCCATGATGTCCTGCACACCCCTACTGAGGTCCTGCACACATTTTACGACGTCCTGCACACCCCTACTGGGATCCTGCACAGGTTCCATGATGTCTTGCACTCTCCCACTAAGGTCCTGCATTACGTTCCATGAAATCCTGCACACTTTACGGAGGTCCTGCACAGGTCCCATGATGTTCTGCACACTCCTACTAAGGTCTTGCACACGTTCCATGATGTCCTGCACACTCCTACTGAAGTCCTGCACACATTCTACGACGTCCTGCACACCCCTACTGAGATCCTGCACAGGTTCCATGATGTCCTGCACACTCCTACTAAGGTCTTGCACACTTTCCATGATGTCCTGCACACTCCTACTGAGGTCCTGCACAGGTCCCATGATGTCCTGCACACTCCTACTAAGGTCTTGCACACGTTCCATGATGTCCTGCACACTCCTACTCAGGTCCTGCACACATTATACGACGTCCTGCACACCCTACTGAGGTCCTGCACAGGTTCCATGATGTCCTGCACATTCCTACTAAGGTCTTGCACACGTTCCATGATGTCCTGCACACTCCTACTGAGGTCCTGCACAGGTCCCATGATGTCCTGCACACTCCTACTAACGTCTTGCACACGTTCCATGATGTCCTGCACACTCCTACTGAGGTCCTGCACACATTCTACGACGTCCTGCACAACCGTAATGAGATCCTGCACAGGTTCCATGATGTCCTGCACACTCCTACTAAGGTCTTGCACACGTTCCATGATGTCCTGCACACTCCTACTGAGGTCCTGCACAGGTCCCATGATGTCCTGCACACTCCTACTAACGTCTTGCACACGTTCCATGATGTCCTGCACACTCCTACTGAGGTCCTGCACACATTCTACGACGTCCTGCACACCCCTACTGTGATCCTGCACTGGTACCCTGATGTCCTGCACACTCTTACTAAGGTCTTGCACACGATCCATGATGTCCTGCACACTCCTACTGAGGTCCTGCACAGGTCCCATGAGGTCCTGCACACTCCTACTAAGGTCTTGCACACGTTCAATGATGTCCTGCACACTCTACTGAGGTCCTGCACAGGTTCCATGATGTCCTGCACACTCCTACTAAGGTCTTGCACACGTTCCATGATGTCCTGCACACTCCTACTGAGGTCCTGCACACATTCCACGACGTCCTGCACACCCCTACTGAGGTCCTGCACACGTTCCCATGATGTCCTGCACACTCCTACTACGGTCCTGCACACGTTCGTTGATGTCCTGCACACTCCTCCTACGGTCCTGCCCACGTTCAATGATGTCCTGCACACTCCTACTAAGGTCCTGCACACGTTCCATGATGTCCTGCACACTCCTACTAAGGTCTTGCACACGTTCCATGATGTCCTGCACACTCCTACTGAGGTCCTGCACAGGTCCCATGATGTCCTGCACACTCCTACTGAGGTCTTGCACACGTTCCATGATGTCCTGCACACTCCTACTGAGGTCCTGCACACATTCTACGACGTCCTGCACACCCCTACTGAGGTCCTGCACAGGTTCCATGATGTCCTGCACACTCCTACTAACGTCTTGCACACGTTCCATGATGTCCTGCACACTCCTACTGAGGTCCTGCACACATTCTACGACGTCCTGCACACCCCTACTGGGATCCTGCACAGGTTCCATGATGTCCTGCACACTCCTACTGAGGTCTTGCACACGTTCCATGATGTCCTGAACACTCCTACTAAGGTCCTGCACAGGTCCCATGATGTCATGCACACTCCTACTACGGTCCTGCACACGTTCCATGATGTCCTGCACACTCCTACTGAGGTCCTGCACACATTCTACGACGTCCTGCACACCCCTACTGAGATCCTGCACAGGTTCCATGATGTCCTGCACACTCCTACTAAGGTCTTGCACACGTTCCATGATGTCCTGCACACTCCTACTGAGGTCCTGCACAGGTCCCATGATGTCCTGCACACTCCTACTAAGGTCTTGCACACGTTCCATGATGTCCTGCACACTCCTACTGAGGTCCTGCACACATTCTACGATGTCCTGCACACCCCTATTGAGGTCCTGCACAGGTTCCATGAAGTCCTGCACATTCCTACTAACGTCTTGCACACGTTCCATGATGTCCTGCACACTTCTACTGAGGTCCTGCACACATTCTACGACGTCCTGCACACCCCTACTGAGATCCTGCACAGGTTCCATGATGTCCTGCACATTCCTACTAAGGTCTTGCACACGTTCCATGATGTCCTGCACACTCCTACTGAGGTCCTGCACAGGTCCCATGATGTCCTGCACACTCCTACTGAGGTCCTGCACACATTCTACGACGTCCTGCACACCCCTACTGAGGTCCTGCACACGTTCCATGTTGTCCTGCACACTCCTACTAAGGTCTTGCACACGTTCCATGATGTCCTGCACACTCCTACTGAGGTCCTGCACAGGTCCCATGATGTCCTGCACACTCCTACTAAGGTCTTGCACACGTTCCATGATGTCCTGCACACTCCTACTGAGGTCCTGCACACATTCTACGAAGTCCTGCACACCCCTACTGAGATCTTGCACAGGTTCCATGATGTCCTGCACACTACTACTAAGGTCTTGCACACGTTCCATGATGCCCTGCACACTCCTACTGAGGTCCTGCAGAGGTCCCATGATGTCCTGCACACTCCTACTAACGTCTTTCACACGTTCCATGATGTCCTGCACACTCCTACTGAGGTCCTGCACACATTCTACGACGTCCTGCACACCCCTAATGAGATCCTGCACAGGTTCCATGATGTCCTGCACACTCCTACTAAGGTCTTGCACACGTTCCATGATGTCCTGCACACTCCTACTGAGGTCCTGCACAGGTCCCATGATGTCCTGCACACTCCTACTAACGTCTTGCACACGTTCCATGATGTCCTGCACACTCCTACTGAGGTCCTGCACACATTCTACGACGTCCTGCACACCCCTACTGAGATCCTGCACAGGTTCCATGATGTCCTGCACACTCCTACTAAGGTCTTGCACACGTTCCATGATGTCCTGCACACTCCTACTGAGGTCCTGCACAGGTCCCATGATGTCCTGCACACTCCTACTAAGGTCTTGCACACGTTCAATGATGTCCTGCACACGTCCCATGATGTCCTGCACACTCCTACTAAGGTCTTGCACACGTTCCATGATGTCCTGCACACTCCTACTGAGGTCCTGCACACATTCCACGACGTCCTGCACGCCCCTACTAAGGTCCTGCACAGGTCCCATGATGTCCTGCACACTCCTACTAAGGTCTTGCACACGTTCCATGATGTCCTGCCCTCTCCTACTACGGTCCTGCACACGTTCAATGATGTCCTGCACACTCCTACTGAGGTCCTGCACACGTTCCATGATGTCCTGCACACTCCTACTACGGTCCTGCACACGTTCCATGATGTCCTGCACACTCCTACTGAGGTCCTGCACAGGTCCCATGATGTCCTGCACACTCCTACTAAGGTCTTGCACACGTTCCATGATGTCCTGCACACTCCCTACTGAGGTCCTGCACACATTCTACGATGTCCTGCACACCCCTATTGAGGTCCTGCACAGGTTCCATGATGTCCTGCACACTCCTACTAACGTCTTGCACACGTTCCATGATGTCCTGCACACTTCTACTGAGGTCCTGCACACATTCTACGACGTCCTGCACACCCCTACTGAGATCCTGCACAGGTTCCATGATGTCCTGCACATTCCTACTAAGGTCTTGCACACGTTCCATGATGTCCTTCACACCCCTACTGAGGTCCTGCACACGTCCCGTGAAGTCCTGCCCACTCCTACTACGGTCCTGCACACGTTCAATGATGTCCTGCACACTCCTACTGAAGTCCTGCACAGGTCCCATGATGTCCTGCACACCCCTACTGGAGTCCTGCACACGTCCCATGATGTCCTGCACACTCCTACTACGGTCCTGCACACGTTCAATGATGTCCTGCACACTCCTACTGAGGTCCTGCACAGGTCCCATGATGTCCTGCACACTCCTACTAAGGTCTTGCACACGTTCCATGATGTCCTGCACACTCCTACTGAGGTCCTGCACACATTCTACGACGTCCTGCACACCCCTACTGGGGTCCTGCACACGTTCCATGATGTCCTGCACACTCCTACTAAGGTCTTGCACACGTTCCATGATGTCCTGCACACTCCTACTGAGGTCCTGCACAGGTCCCATGATGTCCTGCACACTCCTACTAAGGTCTTGCACACGTTCCATGATGTCCTGCACACTCCTACTGAGGTCCTGCACACATTCTACGATGTCCTGCACACCCCTACTGGGATCCTGCACAGGTTCCATGATGTCCTGCACACTCCTACTAAGGTCTTGCACACGTTCCATGATGTCCTGCACACTCCTACTGAGGTCCTGCACAGGTCCCATGATGTCCTGCACACTCCTACTAAGGTCTTGCACACGTTCCATGATGTCCTGCACACTCCTACTGAGGTCCTGCACACATTCTACGATGTCCTTCACACCCCTACTGAGGTCCTGCACAGGTTCCATGATGTCCTGCACATTCCTACTAAGGTCTTGCACACGTTCCATGATGTCCTGCACACCCTACTGAGGTCCTGCACAGGTCCCGTGATGTCCTGCACACTCCTACTAAGGTCTTGCACACGTTCCATGATGTCCTGCACACTCCTACTGAGGTCCTGCACACATTCTACGACGTCCTGCACACCCCTACTGGGATCCTGCACAGGTTCCATGATGTCCTGCACACTCCTACTAAGGTCTTGCACACGTTCCATGATGTCCTGCACACTCCTACTGAGGTCCTGCACAGGTCCCATGATGTCCTGCACACTCCTACTAAGGTCTTGCACACGTTCCATGATGTCCTGCACACTCCTACTGAGGTCCTGCACACTCCTACTAAGGTCTTGCACACGTTCCATGATGTCCTGCACACTCCTACTGAGGTCTTGCACGCGTTCCATGATGTCCTGCACACTCCTACTGAGGTCCTGCACAGGTTCCATGATGTCCTGCACACTCCTACTAAGGTCTTGCACACGTTCCATGATGTCCTGCACACTCCTACTGAGGTCCTGCACACATTCTACGACGTCCTGCACACCCCTACTGAGGTCCTGCACAGGTCCCATGATGTCCTGCACACTCCTACTAAGGTCTTGCACACGTTCCATGATGTCCTGCACACTCCTACTGAGGTCCTGCACAGGTCCCATGATGTCCTGCACACTCCTACTACGGTCCTGCACACGTTCAATGATGTCCTGCACACTCCTACTGAGGTCCTGCACAGGTCCCATGTCCTGCACACTCCTACTGAGGTCCTGCACACGTTCGATGATGTCCTGCATACTCCTACTGAGGTCCTGCACACGTTCCATGATGTCCTGCACACTCCTACTAAGGTCTTTCACACACGTTCCCATGATGTCCTGCACACTCCCTACTAAGGTCTTGCACACGTTCCATGATGTCCTGCACACTCCTACTGAGGTCCTGCACACATTCTACGACGTCCTTCACACCCCACTGAGGTCCTGCACAGGTTCCATGATGTCCTGCCCACTCCTACTAAGGTCTTGCACACGTTCCATGATGTCCTGCACACTCCTACTGGGGTCCTGCACACGTCCCATGATGTCCTGCACACTCCTACTGAGGTCCTGCAAACGTTCCATGATGTCCTGCACACTCCTACTACGGTCCTGCACACGTTCAATGATGTCCTGCACACTCCTTTTGAGGTCCTGCACAGGTTCCATGATGTCCTGCACACTCCTACTAAGGTCTTGCACACGTTCCATGATGTCCTGCACACTCCTACTGAGGTCCTGCACAGGTCCCATGATGTCCTGCACACTCCTACTAACGTCTTGCCCACGGTCCATAATGTCCTGCACACTCCTACTGAGGTCCTGCACACATTCTACGACGTCCTGCACACCCCTACTGAGATCCTGCACAGGTTCCATGATGTCCTGCACACTCCTACTAAGGTCTTGCACACGTTCCATGATGTCCTGCACACTCCTACTGAGGTCCTGCACAGGTCCCATGATGTCCTGCACACTCCTACTAAGGTCTTGCACACGTTCCATGATGTCCTGCACACTCCTACTGAGGTCCTGCACACATTCTACGACGTCCTGCACACTCCTACTGAGGTCCTGCACAGGTCCCATGATGTCCTGCACACTCCTACTAAGGTCTTGCACACGTTCCATGATGTCCTGCACACTCCTACTGAGGTCCTGCACAGGTCCCATGATGTCCTGCACACTCCTACTAACGTCTTGCACACGTTCCATGATGTCCTGCACACTCCTACTGAGGTCCTGCACACATTCTACGACGTCCTGCACACCCCTACTGAGATCCTGCACAGGTTCCATGATGTCCTGCACACTCCTACTAAGGTCTTGCACACGTTCCATGATGTCCTGCACACTCCTACTGAGGTCCTGCACAGGTCCCATGATGTCCTGCACACTCCTACTAACGTCTAGCACACGTTCCATGATGTCCTGCACACTCCTACTGAGGTCCTGCACACATTCTACGACGTCCTGCACACCCCTACTGAGATCCTGCACAGGTTCCATGATGTCCTGCACACTCCTACTAAGGTCTTGCACACGTTCCATGATGTCCTGCACACTCCTACTGAGGTCCTGCACAGGTCCCATGATGTCCTGCACACTCCTACTAAGGTCTTGCACACGTTCCATGATGTCCTGCACACTCCTACTGAGGTCCTGCACACATTCTACGATGTCCTGCACACTCCTACTAAGGTCTTGCACGTTCCATGATGTCCTGCACACTCCTACTCAGACCCTGCACACATTCCACGATGTCTTGCACACCCTCACTAAAGTCCTCCACACGGCCCATGATGTCCTGCCCACTCCTACTAAGGTCCTCCACACGTTCCATGATGTCCTGCACACTCCTACTGAGGTCCTGCACACGTTCAATGATGTCCTGCACACTCCTACTGAGGTCCTGCACAGGTCCCATGATGTCCTGCACACTCCTACTAAGGTCTTGCACACGTTCCATGATGTCCTGCACACTCCTACTGAGGTCCTGCACAGGTCCCATGATGTCCTGCACACTCCTACTAAGGTCTTGCACACGTTCCATGATGTCCTGCACACTCCTACTGAGGTCCTGCACACATTCTACGACGTCCTGCACACCCCTACTGAGGTCCTGCACAGGTTCCATGATGTATTGCACACTCCTACTAACGTCTTGCACACGTTCCATGATGTCCTGCACACTCCTACTGAGGTCCTGCACACATTCTACGACGTCCTGCACACCCCTACTGAGATCCTGCACAGGTTCCATGATGTCCTGCACATTCCTACTAAGGTCTTGCACACGTTCCATGATGTCCTGCACACTCCTACTGAGGTCCTGCACAGGTCCCATGATGTCCTGCACACTCCTACTAACGTCTTGCACACGTTCCATGATGTCCTGCACACTCCTACTGAGGTCCTGTACACATTCTACGACGTCCTGCACACCTACTGAGATCCTGCACAGGTCCCATGATGTCCTGCACACTCCTACTAAGGTCTTGCTTACGTTCCATGATGTCCTGCACACTCCTACTGAGGTCCTGCACAGGTCCCATGATGTCCTGCACACTCCTACTAACGTCTTGCACACGTTCCATGATGTCCTGCACACTCCTACTGAGGTCCTGCACACATTCTACGATGTCCTGCACACCCCTTTTGAGGTCCTGCACAGGTTCCATGATGTCCTGCACATTCCTACTAAGGTCTTGCACACGTTCCATGATGTCCTGCACACTCCTACTGAGGTCCTGCACAGGTCCCATGATGTCCTGCACACTCCTACTAACGTCTTGCACACGTTACATGATGTCCTGCACACTCCTACTGAGGTCCTGCACACATTCTACGACGTCCTGCACACCCCTACTGGGATCCTGCACAGGTTCCATGATGTCCTGCACACTCCTACTAAGGTCTTGCACACGTTCCATGATGTCCTGCACACTCCTACTGAGGTCCTGCACAGGTCTTATGATGTCCTGCACACTTCTACTAAGGTCTTGCACACGTTCCATGATGTGCTGCACACTCCTACTGAGGTCCTGCACACATTCTACGACGTCCTTCACACCCCTACTGAGGTCCTGCACAGGTTCCATGATGTCCTGCACATTCCTACTAAGGTCTTGCACACGTTCCATGATGTCCTGCACACTCCTACTGAGGTCCTGCACAGGTCCCATGATGTCCTGCACACTCCTACTAACGTCTTGCACACGTTCCATGATGTCCTGCACACTCCTACTGAGGTCCTGTACACATTCTACGACGTCCTGCACACCCCTAATGAGATCCTGCACAGGTTCCATGATGTCCTGCACACTCCTACTAAGGTCTTGCACACGTTCCATGATGTCCTGCACACTCCTACTGAGGTCCTGCACAGGTCCCATGATGTCCTGCACACTCCTACTAACGTCTTGCACACGTTCCATGATGTCCTGCACACTCCTACTGAGGTCCTGCACACATTCTACGACGTCCTGCACACCCCTACTGAGATCCTGCACAGGTTCCATGATGTCCTGCACACTCCTACTAAGGTCTTGCACACGTTCCATGATGTCCTGCACACTCCTACTGAGGTCCTGCACAGGTCCCATGATGTCCTGCACACTCCTACTAAGGTCTTGCACACGTTCCATGATGTGCTGCACACTCCTACTGAGGTCCTGCACACATTCTACGACGTCCTTCACACCCCTACTGAGGTCCTGCACAGGTCCCATGATGTCCTGCACACTCCTACTAACGTCTTGCACACGTTCCATGATGTCCTGCACACTCCTACTGAGGTCCTGCACACATTCTACGACGTCCTGCACACCCCTACTGAAATCCTGCACAGGTTCCATGATGTCCTGCACACTCCTACTAACGTCTTGCACACGTTCCATGATGTCCTGCACACTCCTGCTGAGGTCCTGCACACATTCTACGACGTCCTGCACTCCCCTACTGAGATCCTGCACAGGTTCCATGATGTCCTGCACACTCCTACTGAGGTCCTGCACACATTCTACGACGTCCTGCACACCCCTACTGAAATCCTGCACAGGTTCCATGATGTCCTGCACACTCCTACTAACGTCTTGCACACGTTCCATGATGTCCTGCACACTCCTGCTGAGGTCCTGCACACATTCTACGACGTCCTGCACTCCCCTACTGAGATCCTGCACAGGTTCCATGATGTCCTGCACACTCCTACTGAGGTCCTGCACACATTCTACGACGTCCTGCACACTCCTACTAACGTCTTGCACACGTTCCATGATGTCCTGCACACTCCTACTGAGGTCCTGCACACATTCTACGACGTCCTGCACACCCCTACTAAGATCCTGCACAGGTTCCATGATGTCCTGCACACTCCTACTAAGGTCTTGCACACGTTCCATGATGTCCTGCACACTCCTACTGAGGTCCTGCACAGGTCCCATGATGTCCTGCACACTCCTACTAAGGTGTTGCACACGTTCAATGATGTCCTGCACACGTCCCATGATGTCCTGCACA
The DNA here is from genome assembly GCA_029168955.1 of Aplectana chamaeleonis. Classification (NCBI taxonomy): domain Eukaryota; kingdom Metazoa; phylum Nematoda; class Chromadorea; order Rhabditida; family Cosmocercidae; genus Aplectana; species Aplectana chamaeleonis. The sequence continues at coordinate 822,420 of JAPDOI010000187.1, read as the reverse complement.
CTCCTACTAAGGTCTTGCACACGTTCCATGATGTCCTGCACACTCCTACTGAGGTCCTGCACACATTCTACGACGTCCTGCACACCCCTACTGAGATCCTGCACAGGTTCCATGATGTCCTGCACACTCCTACTAAGGTCTTGCACACGTTCCATGATGTCCTGCACACTCCTACTGAGGTCCTGCACAGGTCCCATGATGTCCTGCACACTCCTACTATGGTCTTGCACACGTTCCATGATGTGCTGCACACTCCTACTGAGGTCCTGCACACATTCCACGACGTCCTTCACACCCCTACTGAGGTCCTGCACACGTCCCGTGAAGTCCTGCCCACTCCTACTACGGTCCTGCACACGTTCAATGATGTCCTGCACACTCCTACTGAGGTCCTGCACACGTTCAATGATGTCCTGTACACCCCTACTGAGGTCCTGCTCACGTCCCGTAAAGTCCTGCCCACACCTACTACGGTCCTGCACACGTTCAATGATGTCCTGCACACTCCTACTAAGGTCCTGCACAGGTCCCATGATGTCCTGCACACTCCCACTAAGGTCTTGCACACGTTCCATGATGTCCTGCACACTCCTACTGAGGTCCTGCACACATTCTACGATGTCCTGCACACCCCTATTGAGGTCCTGCACAGGTTCCATGAAGTCCTGCACATTCCTACTAACGTCTTGCACACGTTCCATGATGTCCTGCACACTTCTACTGAGGTCCTGCACACATTCTACGACGTCCTGCACACCCCTACTGAGATCCTGCACAGGTTCCATGATGTCCTGCACATTCCTACTAAGGTCTTGCACACGTTCCATGATGTCCTGCACACTCCTACTGAGGTCCTGCACAGGTCCCATGATGTCCTGCACACTCCTACTAACGTCTTGCGCACGTTCCATGATGTCCTGCACACTCCTACTGAGGTCCTGCACACATTCTACGACGTCCTGCACACCCCTACTGAGATCCTGCACAGGTTCCATGATGTCCTGCACACTCCTACTAAGGTCTTGCACACGTTCCATGATGTCCTGCACACTCCTACTGAGGTCCTGCACAGGTCCCATGATGTCCTGCACACTCCTACTAAGGTCTTGCACACGTTCCATGATGTGCTGCACACTCCTACTGAGGTCCTGCACACATTCTACGATGTCCTTCACACCCCTACTGAGGTCCTGCACAGGTTCCATGATGTCCTGCACATTCCTACTAAGGTCTTGCACACGTTCCATGATGTCCTGCACACTCCTACTGAGGTCCTGCACAGGTCCCATGATGTCCTGCACACTCCTACTAACGTCTTTCACACGTTCCATGATGTCCTGCACACTCCTACTGAGGTCCTGCACACATTCTACGACGTCCTGCACACCCCTAATGAGATCCTGCACAGGTTCCATGATGTCCTGCACACTCCTACTAAGGTCTTGCACACGTTCCATGATGTCCTGCACACTCCTACTGAGGTCCTGCACAGGTCCCATGATGTCCTGCACACTCCTACTAACGTATTGCACACGTTCCATGATGTCCTGCACACTCCTACTGAGGTCCTGCACACATTCTACGACGTCCTGCACACCCCTACTGAGATCCTGCACAGGTTCCATGATGTCCTGCACACTCCTACTAAGGTCTTGCACACGTTCCATGATGTCCTGCACACTCCTACTGAGGTCCTGCACAGGTCCCATGATGTCCTGCACACTCCTACTAAGGTCTTGCACACGTTCAATGATGTCCTGCACACGTCCCATGATGTCCTGCACACTCCTACTAAGGTCTTGCACACGTTCCATGATGTCCTGCACACTCCTACTGAGGTCCTGCACACATTCCACGACGTCCTTCACACCCCTACTGAGGTCCTGCACACGTCCCGTGAAGTCCTGCCCACTCCTACTACGGTCCTGCACACGTTCAATGATGTCCTGCACACTCCTACTGAGGTCCTGCACACGTTCAATGATGTCCTGTACACCCCTACTGAGGTCCTGCTCACGTCCCGTAAAGTCCTGCCCACTCCTACTACGGTCCTGCACACGTTCAATGATGTCCTGCACACTCCTACTGAGGTCCTGCACAGGTCCCATGATGTCCTGCACACTCCCACTAAGGTCTTGCACACGTTCCATGATGTCCTGCACACTCCTACTGAGGTCCTGCACACATTCTACGATGTCCTGCACACCCCTATTGAGGTCCTGCACAGGTTCCATGAAGTCCTGCACATTCCTACTAACGTCTTGCACACGTTCCATGATGTCCTGCACACTTCTACTGAGGTCCTGCACACATTCTACGACGTCCTGCACACCCCTACTGAGATCCTGCACAGGTTCCATGATGTCCTGCACATTCCTACTAAGGTCTTGCACACGTTCCATGATGTCCTGCACACTCCTACTGAGGTCCTGCACACATTCTACGACGTCCTGCACACCCCTACTGAGGTCCTGCACAGGTTCCATGATGTCCTGCACATTCCTACTAAGGTCTTGCACACGTTCCATGATGTCCTGCACACTCCTACTGAGGTCCTGCACAGGTCCCATGATGTCCTGCACACTCCTACTAACGTCTTTCACACGTTCCATGATGTCCTGCACACTCCTACTGAGGTCCTGCACACATTCTACGACGTCCTGCACAACCCTAATGAGATCCTGCACAGGTTCCATGATGTCCTGCACACTCCTACTAAGGTCTTGCACACGTTCCATGATGTCCTGCACACTCCTACTGAGGTCCTGCACAGGTCCCATGATGTCCTGCACACTCCTACTAACGTCTTGCACACGTTCCATGATGTCCTGCACACTCCTACTGAGGTCCTGCACACATTCTACGACGTCCTGCACCCCTACTGAGATCCTGCACAGGTTCCATGATGTCCTGCACACTCCTACTAAGGTCTTGCACACGTTCCATGATGTCCTGCACACTCCTACTGAGGTCCTGCACAGGTCCCATGATGTCCTGCACACTCCTACTAAGGTCTTGCACACGTTCAATGATGTCCTGCACACGTCCCATGATGTCCTGCACACTCCTACTAAGGTCTTGCACACGTTCCATGATGTCCTGCACACTCCTACTGAGGTCCTGCACACATTCTACGACGTCCTGCACACTCCTACTAACGTCTTGCACACGTTCCATGATGTCCTGCACACTCCTACTGAGGTCCTGCACACATTCTACGACGTCCTGCACACCCCTACTGAGATCCTGCACAGGTTCCATGATGTCCTGCACACTCCTACTAACGTCTTGCACACGTTCCATGATGTCCTGCACACTCCTGCTGAGGTCCTGCACACATTCTACGACGTCCTGCACTCCCCTACTGAGATCCTGCACAGGTTCCATGATGTCCTGCACACTCCTACTGAGGTCCTGCACACATTCTACGACGTCCTGCACACCCCTACTGAGATCCTGCACAGGTTCCATGATGTCCTGCACACTCCTACTAACGTCTTGCACACGTTCCATGATGTCCTGCACACTCCTGCTGAGGTCCTGCACACATTCTACGACGTCCTGCACACCCCTACTGAGATCCTGGACAGGTTCCATGATGTCCTGCACACTCCTACTAAGGTCTTGCACACGTTCCATGATGTCTTGCACACTCCTACTGAGGTTCTGCACAGGTCCCATGATGTCCTGCACACTCCTACTAACGTCTTGCACACGTTCCATGATGTCCTGCACACTCCTACTGAGGTCCTGCACACATTCTACGACGTCCTGCACACCCCTACTGAGATCCTGCACAGGTTCCATGATGTCCTGCACACTCCTACTAAGGTCTTGCACACGTTCCATGATGTCTTGCACACTCCTACTGAGGTCCTGCACAGGTCCCATGATGTCCTGCACACTCCTACTAACGTCTTGCACACGTTCCATGATGTCCTGCACACTCCTACTGAGGTCCTGCACACATTCTACGACGTCCTGCACACCCCTACTGAGATCCTGCACAGGTTCCATGATGTCCTGCACACTCCTACTAAGGTCTTGCACACGTTCCATGATGTCCTGCACACTCCTACTGAGGTCCTGCACAGGTCCCATGATGTCCTGCACACTCCTACTAAGGTGTTGCACACGTTCAATGATGTCCTGCACACGTCCCATGATGTCCTGCACACTCCTACTAAGGTCTTGCACACGTTCCATGATGTCCTGCACACTCCTACTGAGGTCCTGCACACGTTCAATGATGTCCTGTACACCCCTACTGAGGTCCTGCTCACGTCCCGTAAAGTCCTGCCCACTCCTACTACGGTCCTGCACACGTTCAATGATGTCCTGCACACTCCAACTGAGGTCCTGCACAGGTCCCATGATGTCTTGCACACTCCCACTAAGGTCTTGCACACGTTCCATGATGTCCTGCACACTCCTACTGAGGTCCTGCACAGGTCCCATGATGTCCTGCACACTCCTACTAAGGTCTTGCACACGTTCCATGATGTGCTGCACACTCCTACTGAGGTCCTGCACACATTCTACGACGTCCTTCACACCCCTACTGAGGTCCTGCACACGTCCCGTAAAGTCCTGCCCACTCCTACTACGGTCCTGCACACGTTCTACGATGTCCTGCACACTCCTACTACGGTCCTGCACAGGTTCAATGATGTCCTGCACACCCCTACTGAGGTCCTGCTCACGTCCCGTAAAGTCCTGCCCACTCCTACTACGGTCCTGCACACGTTCAATGATGTCCTGCACACTCCTACTGAGGTCCTGCACAGGTCCCATGATGTCCTGCACACTCCCACTAAGGTCTTGCACACGTTCCATGATGTCCTGCACACTCCTACTGAGGTCCTGCACAGGTCCCATGATGTCCTGCACACTCCTACTAAGGTCTTGCACACGTTCCATGATGTGCTGCACACTCCTACTGAGGTCCTGCACACATTCTACGACGTCCTTCACACCCCCACTGAGGTCCTGCACAGGTCCCATGATGTCCTGCACACTCCTACTAACGTCTTGCACACGTTCCATGATGTCCTGCACACTCCTACTGAGGTCCTGCACACATTCTACGACGTCCTGCACACCCCTACTGAGATCCTGCACAGGTTCCATGATGTCCTGCACACTCCTACTAAGGTCTTGCACAGGTCCCATGATGTCCTGCACACTTCTACTAAGGTCTTGCACACGTTCCATGATGTCCTGCACACTCCTACTGAGGTCCTGCACAGGTCCCATGATGTCCTGCACACTCCTACTAAGGTCTTGCACACGTTCCATGATGTGCTGCACACTCCTACTAACGTCTTGCACACGTTCCATGATGTCCTGCACACTCCTACTGAGGTCCTGCACACATTCTACGACGTCCTGCACACCCCTACTGAGATCCTGCACAGGTTCCATGATGTCCTGCACACTCCTACTAAGGTCTTGCACACGTTCCATGATGTCCTGCACACTCCTATTGAGGTCCTGCACAGGTCCCATGATGTCCTGCACACTCCTACTAAGGTGTTGCACACGTTCAATGATGTCCTGCACACGTCCCATGATGTCCTGCACACTCCTACTAAGGTCTTGCACACGTTCCATGATGTCCTGCACACTCCTACTGAGGTCCTGCACACGTTCAATGATGTCCTGTACACCCCTACTGAGGTCCTGCTCACGTCCCGTAAAGTCCTGCCCACTCCTACTACGGTCCTGCACACGTTCAATGATGTCCTGCACACTCCTACTGAGGTCCTGCACAGGTCCCATGATGTCCTGCACACTCCTACTAAGGTCTTGCACACGTTCCATGATGTCCTGCACACTCCTACTGAGGTCCTGCACAGGTCCCATGATGTCCTGCACACTCCTACTAAGGTCTTGCACACGTTCCATGATGTGCTGCACACTCCTACTGAGGTCCTGCACACATTCTACGACGTCCTTCACACCCCTACTGAGGTCCTGCACACGTCCCGTAAAGTCCTGCCCACTCCTACTACGGTCCTGCACACGTTCTACGATGTCCTGCACACTCCTACTACGGTCCTGCACAGGTTCAATGATGTCCTGCACACCCCTACTGAGGTCCTGCTCACGTCCCGTAAAGTCCTGCCCACTCCTACTACGGTCCTGCACACGTTCAATGATGTCCTGCACACTCCTACTGAGGTCCTGCACAGGTCCCATGATGTCCTGCACACTCCCACTAAGGTCTTGCACACGTTCCATGATGTCCTGCACACTCCTACTGAGGTCCTGCACAGGTCCCATGATGTCCTGCACACTCCTACTAAGGTCTTGCACACGTTCCATGATGTGCTGCACACTCCTACTGAGGTCCTGCACACATTCTACGACGTACTTCACACCCCTACTGAGGTCCTGCACAGGTCACATGATGTCCTGCACACTCCTACTAACGTCTTGCACACGTTCCAAGATGTCCTGCACACTCCTACTGAGGTCCTGCACACATTCTACGACGTCCTGCACACCCCTACTGAGATCCTGCACAGGTTCCATGATGTCCTGCACACTCCTACTAAGGTCTTGCACAGGTCCCATGATGTCCTGCACACTTCTACTAAGGTCTTGCACACGTTCCATGATGTCCTGCACACTCCTACTGAGGTCCTGCACAGGTCCCATGATGTCCTGCACACTCCTACTAAGGTCTTGCACACGTTCCATGATGTGCTGCACACTCCTACTGAGGTCCTGCACACATTCTACGACGTCCTTCACACCCCTACTGAGGTCCTGCACAGGTCCCATGATGTCCTGCACACTCCTACTAACGTCCTGCACAGGTCCCATGATGTCCTGCACACTCCTACTGAGGTCCTGCACACATTCTACGACGTCCTGCACACTCCTACTAAAGTCTTGCACACGTTCCATGATGTCCTGCACAAGTCCCATGATGTCCTGCCCACTCCTACTACGGTCCTGCACACGTTCCATGATGTCCTGCACACTCCTACTAAGGTCTTGCACACGTTCCATGATGTCCTGCACACGTCCCATGATGTCCTGCACACGTCCCATGATGTCCTGCACACTCCTACTAAGGTCTTGCACACGTCCCATGATGTCCTGCACACTCCTACTGAGGTACTGCACACATTCTACGACGTCGTGCACACTCCTACTAAGGTCTTGCACACGTTCCATGATGTCCTGCACACGTCCCATGATGTCCTGCACACTCCTACTAAGGTCTTGCACACGTTCCATGATGTCCTGCACACTCCTACTGAGGTCTTGCACAGGTCCCATGATGTCCTGCACACTTCTACTGAGGTCCTGCACACATTCTACGACGTCCTGCACACTCCTACTAAGGTCTTGCACACGTTCCATGATGTCCTGCACACGTCCCATGATGTCCTGCCCACTCCAACTACGGTCCTGCACACGTTCCATGATGTCCTGCACACTCCTACTAAGGTCCTGCACAGAATCTACGACGTCCTGCACACTCCTACTAAGGTCTTGCACACGTTCCATGATGTCCTGCACACGTCCCATGATGTCCTGCCCACTCCTACTACGGTCCTGCACACGTTCCATGATGTCCTGCACACTCCTACTAAGGTCTTGCACACGTTCCATGATGTCCTGCACACTCCTACTAAGGTCCTGCACACGTTCCATGATGTCCTGCACACTCCTACTAAGGTCTTGCACACGTTCCATGATGTCCTGCACACTACTACTGAGGTCCTGCACAGGTCCCATGATGTCCTGCACACTCATACTAAGGTCTTGCACACGTTCCATGATGTCCTGCACACTCCTACTGAGGTCCTGCACACATTCTACGACGTCCTGCACACCCCTACTGGGGTCCTGCACACGTCCCATGATGTCCTGCACACTTCTACTAAGGTCCTGCACACGTTCGATGATGTCCTGCATACTCCTACTGAGGCCCTGTATACATTCTACGGCGTCCTGCACACCCCTACTGAGGTCTCACATAGTCAACCGACACTTCAGCACACCCTGCGACGCCTTCTTATCGATATTGCGCTTGGAACGAATACGCGGCGCGGTCAAGTACATCAATCCCGCACAGCGTCCTCTTCCGAGCCGGGCGTTTAAAGTACACCACCCTGGAGAGCAAGGGATTTTTTGGAGTCTAAGAAAAGAATGACTGATAACGAAAAACCCACCATTTTTATAAACTAATCTTGAGAGGCCGGTTTCCGAGTTTGAAACGCCCGTTAGGGGCCCAGAAGTCATTATGGTGAGTTCTGACATTCATTTTCGTCATTCCCGTGGCCGATTACCTCTAATCACAAATTTTCGAGCGATTTGGTCCACGCCTTCCAAAAAAATGGTTCTCGACGGACGGAGGTGGAGACGGGGGCGGTGGCGGTGGCGGAGGCGGAGGCGGAGGCGGTGGTGGAGAACGTTTTTGCGTACTTTGAGAGGTCATAACTTTAGAAAGCGGGGACCAGTTGGGATGAAAAGTTGCACACATATGTAATTTCTTGCAGCGCATCGAATGGTGTACAGCTCATACCTCTGGTGACGGTATGAATAGGTGATCTCATTGTAGGGCATCCGCGCGGGAAGAGATCAAAGCCAAATCCTGGTGCGCGCTTCGCGCGCACCACAATTCATAAAATCCAGTTCACTATCATAGTGAAACCCTAAGTCTCTAACCGAAGCCACTGAATTCAAAGCTTGATCAGCAAGTTTATAAAAACTTGGGAAGCTTGGAACTCCGATCCTCATATAAATAGTCTTTTCAGGGGCTAAAGGTAGCTCCCAACTGAGTGACCAGCTGTAAATCTTGTCTAAAGCTGCTTGCATCTTGACATGGTCATCGAAACTTTCAATCATTCTTTAAATCTTGACATCATCTGCAAATTGTTTGCGTTTGACTCCGCATCTCTCTAAAATTGTAGGGAGCTCAGCAGAGTACAATGCAAACAGGATTGGAGACAGTACTCCGCCCTGTGGCACTCCGCTGCTAGCTTCTCTGACCGTTGAGAAGCATGAACCTATTCTCACCTGGAAACTTCTTTTCTCAAGGTAACCCCTCAACCACTCTATAACCAGGGGATGAGATTTCAGTTTGTTGATTTTGTGAATCAATTTAATACAATGATCTACACGATCGAACGCCTTGGCAAAATCAAAACTACTAAGTACTACTAAGTACTCTGCCTTTCAGCCGTAGTATGTGGACAACACAAGGGTTGTGATAGCGTTGAGCTCGTTGCGCTTGAAGGTCGTCGTAGAGCTCCGTCTCGAGAGCTGCTCATTGAGAAAGATTCAAAAACAAATTCGATGACAACGTTTAGAGAGACTAAAGTTACGTTGCAGACACCGGTTGGCTACAATTACCGTGAATCCTATAAAAGTTATCTTCTTGTATGTTCTGAATTGGAATACATGTAACCCTTTTTGCGAGCTTTTTCAAAAGGTTTTCAGTATCACTATCAGACCTCACATGCTCATCATCTAAGCAGTTTGAGCTACGAGATTCTATTTAGGAAAACAGCCCAGGCATCACAATTTTCTCGACAATGAAAAATCACCGCCATAATGGATTTTTCACGTGACACGAATGCATTCAATGGAACAGCTCAAATAATTCATGCTGGCAAGCAGCAAATTAAAATAGTCCGACTATACAATTAACTGCTCCTGAGATGAGAAATCTACAATAGCGTCTCCATTGACGTTTGATGAGACGACTTGACGAACCGCTTGTAATAACATGTCGGACAGTGGCAATTAATATTTTAATCCTTTTAAATGATGCAACGCGGCCCTAGTTCCGCGTAGAACTGTTCTTTTAACGGTTCTGCTAAGTCTGCATGTACATGTGCCCATGAAGACACAGGTTTTGGCAAGTACCGCTTCTCAGCCTCTCCGGACGCTGTTGCACACTTGCAGCAAGTCCTACTAGAGCTCTAATGTCTTCATCCAGTGTCGGCCAGTAGTCGTGACTTTGTGGCAGTATCCTCATCCTTGTCTGTCCAGGGTGGGCCTCCGCGTAGTCGAACATTTGTTTAATCAGACCGTATGCTAAGAGATTCGGCAGAAAGTAGAAGATGACTACGGTTTTCTGCAAACTTTGCAGTGGCAGGCATCATCGGCAGCAGCTATCACGTAGCGTTCCGATTCCAGAAAAAGAGATGTGATGCTATTAGACGTGAAAGAGCATCGACTTCGCTCGTGTCGACGTACTGAACCGTGGACTCGTAGTTGAGTAGTGTAGTGGTCCAACGTTGAAGACGGCAGTTAGGCGCCGCCACACTGGTTGCTGACTGAGCGGTAGGGGCACCAATAAATCTATATTCGTGCATCGTATACAGCGCGGCCTGTCTGGGGTGTTTAATGCACCAAAGGCAGTGTTCTTGATAAAAACGGTCTCCGAGTTTTTTTTTTCAGGAAACCGAATGTACTGATGTCCATTGTAACAACATTGGCGGAAGAGCGGCTAAAAACAACACATATATAGCCCTATACGGACCTCTAACCTGGCTGTGCAATGCCAGCCCCGCCCACTCCATCATCGGCCAAAAAAGAAATGGGTGGGAAGGGCATGGCGCATACAGGTTTTAAGGTCATATAAGGCTATCAGTGACTCGTTCTTAGCCGTTCTTTCGCCGTTTTTGTTGAGTCCCGGTACATTTGATATCCCGGAAAAACTCGAAAACCGCTTTTATCGAGAACACTGTCTCTAAGCAGGCTATCGTCGGTCGTGTCCAGACGCAGCGAACCTGTCAACTGAAAATCGCGGAGCCGAGGGGTTTGCGGCAGACAGAAGGTTTGCTGCCGGATTGCTGCCGGTTGCGGCAAACTTTATGAGAGATGAAGGAAGCCATTCTTTTAGTCGAAAAGACCATTAGGCCTCTTTCAGAGTGCGATCGCTGATCGCCGCGATGACATGTTTTGAATACAGATCGACGTGCGATGCGATCTCGATCGATGCTCATGTTTATCATCCCATCGCGTCGCGCGGCGATCGAACTCTGAAAGAGGCCTTAGGCCTAGTGCATACCCCGTCGTGGGTGCGACGGCGTCGCCGCGACCCCGAGTGCTCGACGACGGGATGAGTCGCTGGCCCGTCTCTTGCAAATGGACTGCGCGCAAAATTACATCCCATTACGCCAATATCACGCCATTATGCAGACCAGAATGGCGCATAACTTTATTTTCTTTTTGCTTCCAAATTTCCTTTAAATTCTTATGCTTTTTCACTCATGGCATAATCTGGGGTGGAAAACATATTCTTCTCAATCCCACGCCTTTTTATGTAATGGCCGAAGTGTTATGGGTACTGACAAGGGAACTCCGTTTAGTCAAACCAGCCAATCCAAATGAAATGAACTTTACTAGAACCATTTTTGGACGCAAAGTTCGAATATTCTCATCGCAGCTGCCTAGACTCACTCTGAAAGGGCTTTTGAGCGTTTTTAAAGCTTCGATAAAAGGTATAACTTTTGGCGTGTTTTGAAAACATTTTCCGGATTTCGCTAGAAACATGTACAGTTCAACTGCGCATTGCCGTTCAGTCCGCTAAGTGCACGCTGATTGCGAAGGCGTGCTGCGGCGCGGTTGTGAGTGTCCTCAGACAGGGATATGGGATCACCCGGGAGGTGGGATCACCCGGGCACCAAAAGCAAAAACCGCTCGGGTGACCCCACATCCCTGTCTGAGGATACTCGCAACCGCGCCGCAGCATGCTTTCGCAATCAGCGTGTACTTTGCGGACTGAACGGCAATGCGGAGTTGAACTGTATGTAAGACCACTCAGAGCATTTCGAAACAATGATGTGGCTGGCTATTGCGAAACATCAATGGAACAGATACGAACTGGCACGCTGACTACTACAAATAGAACACGAGAGGAGTCGAAAATGAAGTGCTAAATCCCCATGCGGGACGGGTGACGGTCGACTGCGTTGCGGTGTCGCAGTGCAGTGCACGACGACACGGCACACATTCCAGTTGACGCTAAACAGCGCGCACATGATGGAAAAGTGTGGATTGGCCGCGACAGGGAACGACACCGTCGCGCGTAGCAGCCCCCACTAGTTTCACCGCGCGCGACGGCTATCAGCGCTGGGCGCGATCGATTGCAGCAATAGGCTCGGCGGTTGTACCAGTTCGTACACCGCGACCCCGTCGCCACGACGCAAGTATGCACTAGGCCTTACGGAATCATTCGTCAAGAATGTGAAGCATGACTGTGGACGTCGCACTTTTTCACGTAAATAGAACACATTTGATATATAATATTTGTTGTTCTTTTCTATATTCTAGATTGCCCACAAATTAGTCATTAGATTCCTTTTTCAGTGATTTAGATCGCTTTCCAATTTCTGGGTGCAGAAGGTTCTCGGTTTCGTGTGCTCTGTACAGTTCGCGTAATAACTTCAGTCTGATGAATGGACGGGCCTGTGACGGTAGATCACCCCGCGCGAATCGAAACCCCATTCTTCAGGTCCCGCACGGCCAGCCGCCTAGTATACATTGGATCCGAATCGAAAAAATTCGGATACTCGGATTTCGGATAACTCAAAAGTCAAAGGTCGCGAATATCCGACTCAAACGGATAGATTCAAAATAGCAACATCGGATAATCCGAGTCATTCGGATAGGGAGGCGAGACGGATAGTCGAATCTCGGATCAAACCGAAAATCACGTTTTTTTCGGTGATTCGGAATTTGGATCACTCGGATTTGGACCTTTTTTCGGTGATTCGGAATCCGAATATCCGAGTCGGATATACGGTCGGATAATAGATGGTATAATTCTAAAAGTCTATCGAAAATCGATAGTCTGGCGAAAATCCTCGATAAAAACATTTTTATACCTTACTTTGATGAAAGAATTAATTGATAATCATCTTTAGCTCGGAATATTTGCAAACCAAACATATACAATCACTTTTCACAATCTCTTCAAAGTGAGAGTAATGTTAAGGCATTAGTATAGATGAGTATCACGAGTATCAGTCCTTCCCATCAATTTCGTAGATACCCATGAATTCCTGTCTAATCAACTTGCTCGTTCGATCAATACACATGGTTTTTGGGAGCCAATCATACCTTCAATGCGCCATAATGGGTATGGTATACTTTTGCGACACACAGTCGAGTCGCTCTGCACAGCGACAGCCAGGGCCTGTCGCGGAGCTCCCACCCCTTAGGCCTAGTGCATACTCCCCGTGAAGAGCTACGCGACATAATGCTTGTCAACTAAATTGACCGAAAATCGATATTGTTAATTTGCACTGTCGCGGTCGCGGAAAGTATGCACTAGGTCCTAAACCTGTCGCTGTCGCAGTGTGCTGCAAGCTTCGGCCCCTCGACAGCGACAGGCTTCGGCCCATTCAAAGTATGTCAGCCCTTCGCGTCGCGTCGCTGTGACAGACGCGCGATAACTGTGCCTACGACGACCGATGCCGTGGTTACGATGCAGGTCCCGCAGCGATTTGCTCTAGATTGCATGCTTGTCGGTCATGACAGCGGCAAAGTATACCATACCCCCAAGAGCCTTCCAGAGTGGCGTCGCAGCAAGACTCGCTGTCGCGAAGACGGTGTGAGTGGGGGGAGGGGTGCTACGCAGCGCAAACTGCGCCGTGCAACAGGGGCGACCACCGCGCTTTCAGAGTGCGCGAGCTAGCAGCGACGGCAACAACGTCGCACAATGAAAATGATTTCGACCATTTTTGTCAATGTCGCTGCCGTCCCGCCGTAGTTTCTATTTGATATCTACCTTTCTATAAGATATTTATTTCCCCTATTTTACTGCTTTCTCAATCGAACAAACGGCGGTGAAGAGGTAAGAGACGCAGAGAAAGAAATATGATTCGGCAACAAGTCATGGTCACGCCCAATTTCTCTCGCTCTGGAGAGCGACGCCAAGATTTTTGCAGTGACGCCACTCTGAAAGACCTATACTTGCACAGACAACCCAAACGAAGAGGTTTAATGCCCATTATGCGCAAAATCTGCGCTGATGATGAGCAACAAAAAGAGGCGTAAATGCAGTGTAACTACGCACCTGTATGGCTACTATAGAATGGAATGTCGAGTCGTGTCATCAGATAGAGTTCGCGCAATCATTTTAGTCTGATGAATGGACGGGGCTGCGACGGTAGATCACCTCGCGCCAATCGAAACCCCATTCTCCACTGAGGCAGCCAACCCCGCAGGGTCAGCCGCCTGCTCCATGCGTCAGACTGAAATGAAAACGGAAACTATACGCTTGTTTGAGTAACAGGGCATGCCGAATCTACCCATATCCGGCTCGTTACCCGATTCGAATCATGAAATTTTTCGGATATTCGGTATCCGAATCATTATTCGACTCATGGCACATTTCGGTGATACAGATTTCGATTCAAACGGATTTTGGCGTTTGTTCGGTGAATCTGATTTTGAATCGTGAAAATTTCGGTTCATTTGGATGGATATCCGATAATTAGTGAGTCGGATTCAATGTATACCGCCTAGCCCATGCGTCAGACTGAATCGAAAACGGAAACCATAACTGCAACACGGACGCGCTTGGAAAATGCTGAAGCGTCTCAAATCTAAAGGTCCGACAGGCTGGGGAAAACCCATACGCTCAGCGTCTGCGACAAAAAAAGAAGCGGCCAACTCCAAGTTACTCATTGGAGCTATGTACCAGCATGAAATGATATCCCACAAGTAAGGCTGCACTACATAAATTGACAATTGTGATAAAAATAAATGCCCGTGAAACTGGTAACGTTGCGAAGTAATGGCGCACGAAGCACATTCCAGAAATGACTCGGTGTTTTCCGGATTTAGTGTAAATCTGATGTGAGAAAACCATATCGCTGAAGACCACGCACCACTAAACATGACGTTACCCACGTAATTTGCATTCCAAAAGCACGTGCTTGGCTGGGCTGTACTTCAGTAATGCTCATATAGTCCAACCAAGCCGGCCAATACGTTCTTTTTGCCGTCAAGGAAAGCATTCACGAGGAATTCCGATTCCGAGTTTTCCGTCGACTGAAAAAGTTCTACTACATACCTTGCAACTCATAAACCGTAGCTCCTCTATCGGAAGCGCACTTCTTTTTTACGAGCATCTCTAATAGAAATTCGCCGAAAAGGTCGGCTGAAAACAAGAAGTACACCCTCTACGTACTATATTAAGAACACCACTATTATAAGTATTTACATACGAAAAAGAGACCCGAAAAATAGAAGAACAGTCTCAATTTCAAGTACATCTATGAAAAAAGTTTAAAAAATAGGAGTGCGTGTCCTTATAGAAAAGAAACACGGTGTGCTGATCAAACCCACGAAAAAATCATCAAAAACCGCGTTTTTAGCCCACAGCAGGTTCACTCAACCTTCTTACAGGGGAGGTGTTTAGAACAATACAAACAAATTTTATTCTTAGTATCTCTTGAACCTCCACCTGAGACAAACCATCGCTCGGGATGGGACTGGCTCCTGCCAATCATGACGTCATCGCCTGCACAGCGGCTGAGAGTCGAAATGCCACCCGGTTGGGGAAGCAGCCTCGGCCGCTGTCCGGTGACTCTCGGGGCGACTGTGGTACCATGACAAGATATAGGGAGACGCAGGATTGGTTGTTCTTTGAGTGATAACGTGTGGGTCTCGTGGTCAGCGGGTATGAGAGGCGGCTCAGAGAGGCTCTTGAGAGGTGACTTCGGGTCACTCTCTGGAGGATATTTTCGGCGGCTGAGAGGACCCCCCCCATGGCCCGCGGTGAGAAAGGCCTCTTCAATCCGGACGAAGCCGGCATGGTGTCCTTGTTGCGGCCTGCGGCAGGATTAGCCTCCTTGCTCGCAGGTTGTGATAAGTACCCTATCCTCTTGAGGGGCTCCATCCTCCTGAGATGAAGCACGAATAACGGAAAATTAGTGGTTGGGAAAATTTCGAAAATTGCCCGGACAGCCGCCTTGGTCCGAAATGTGAGCGAATATTGCTCCGATCTGAACCGTGGTCGCTCGGAAATCGGCTGCTATCGCCCAAGTAGGTGACTAATGCTCGGAGCGGAGAGACAGCTTCTCTGAGTAAAACATTGTGTTGCTCAGAAATTTGTGTGGAAGTTCCCGAGGACAATGACCTGATTTGGTCGTCATCACTCGGTCGAGGGGAGAGGAGCGAGACGTTCTCCCGGAGGGGGACGTCTCGCCCCTCTCCCCTCGAATTGTACACAACGTTAAGGCGTTCGAAGCAGTCAACTCGGGGGGATAACTAGGGAAGTTTGCATCACGGTTGTTCCCATGGCCTCCCCCCGAACATGATGAACGCGAAAACAAAGCCGCAGCGCATACGGTGATGCAGACGGGCTAGTCGCGAGGTGTTCTCGCACTTCGTAAGTTGAGGTGTAGATCTACCACTCAAGGACTACGTAAGGCATCTCTGTCTGGTTTTCAGAGAAGCTAATAAGCTTCTCTAAAACCTTTAGTCAGAGGAGAAAATTTTTGGACCGATCGCAGTTATTCAGGAACCGGAGACTGTCTAAAACAGCGAGTTCTAGCAAGCTGATTTTTGATCAATCATTGAACAATGGGAAGATCTGCAGTCAGAAGGTTGCGGGAAGACCTGCAGTCGGGAGAACAAGAGCACTCCTGTTGTGGGAAGTTCCCCCATTACTCTGCTGTCGAGACGTCCCCTTGGCCTCCCCCCGATTCGGGGGAAGTTCTCCAGTTGTTTCGTGGGAAGTTCTGCTGTCGTTCTCGGGAACTTCCCCACGAATATCTGAGTGGCCACCAAGTTTTACCCGAATTACGAAGAATTTACGAGAAACGGACCGAAAACGCCCTACTTTAGTGACATTTTTCGGTATGGACTAGTCCGATTAGATGATATTCTCGGTGGTTATGACCGGTGAAAAATGGGGTCAATCGAAATTGGAAGGAATTTCATGCAAAACAGTATTAGTTAGGGTTCCAAGGAAAGAACGGACCAACAGGGAGTAGAGAATTCCAAAGGACGGGTAAACAAAAGATTTCATCGTCACAACAACATCTCCACTGAAAGTACGGGAGCGGAGTGAGAGTTCAGGATTTCGTGCTATCCTGGTGCGCTTTTCCCAACTTCTTCGTCATTTCAGCTCTACCCTGGGGCCAAGCAATCAAGCAATTTTTTTCTGGCCAAAAGCAACTTTTGGCGGTTCCCTGAATGCTACGATGAAATTGCCCCAAATTTTCCCTTCAGAGGTTATCTGGGCTGCTTAACACAAATCTTTGGGTAACGAACGCTATGTGACGGAGAATATATGGTAGATCCGTTGAAGTCTCAGATTTGGCTCCAAATGGCTCCGTGGGTGTTATTTGGGACGCTAAACACGATTTCGAGGTTCATTTGTCGTTGTTCCTAACCTTAAGGAAGGTTACGCTAGTTAAAAGGCATTGCACCTCCCGCAACCTACAAGTACCCTAAGTGTAGCAGCAAACAGGCCCAAGATGGCTTCAGCGCCGTTCCACAAGCAATTTAGACGAATCTCGCAAGAACTTGTAGGTAAAGGCAAACTACATAATTCGATACCTCCAGCTGAGTCCATAGCAGCAAGTGCCGCACAGTTCGACAGCGGACAACTTTTGAACAGCTTTAGTCAGAGAATGAAGGAAATTACCTTAGCAAATAGCTCACACGTCTCACGAAGACATCTCCACTGGGTGTTTGACAAGATAGGAAGTGGTTGGAAAGATCCGGAGACCTGCGACGGATACTCCAGCAAAAATTCAGTCTCTGTTCTCGCCGTTGTACCTATATGTACCTCACATCACTTCCGTTATGGACACAGATTTTTTTGCACAACAAACGCACTTGTTGCGCTGCCCTCCTCTCAAAATTCAAATGTTTCCTGCTCTGAGCAACAATACTGTTACTTCCCCCAACGCATGTGCTCCGCACGAGTGGATTGTTAGAAAAACACAAAACCTTCTTCAACAACTTCAGATCAGAAAGACAAACGTGGCATTCTGCGCGAACGAAGCCCTCAAATGCACGGACCACTTAAAAGCAATGTTCAGGATAGAAATCGTTTTTCTGTTCCTCCGCCTATCTTGAAAACGGCCCCATGCTGACTCCAATAATGTCTCTGAAATCATACAAGACCTTCTGGGAACGGAGTTATGGTCCCTCAAAAATTCAGCTAAGGAAACCTGGTGGACGAGTTGTCCGAGGCTTGTAACTTCAGCCTTTTGCATCCGATTTATGCGAGCTGACCTAAGTGAAGAGAGAAGTTGAGAAGCAAGAGAAGAACGGGGCTATTAATCGGAAATCATCGCTCATCTCACGATTTTAAGCTTTCATTCGTTCACGCCAGTGGGCGGGCAATGCGCTTTCGGGGTTTGCCTTGCGCTCGAAGTGGCAACTTCGGGCTCGTTTAGGGCTCTTCCTGGCTCGTTTTCACGCGTTCTTTCGGCGTCAACGTTACAGTGTGCCCCTCCACTACCCATTCCTAGTGGAACTTGAAACACATTTTTTATCGTGAACGCTGCCTTTAATCCTTTCTCAATGGAGTGGCGGTAGCCCGACTTATCTTATAACGAAGAAATGATTTTTGGGCAGCGAAAATTGATTCAAGTGTGAAAGCTCTTTACGTACAAGAAAGCACTCTAGCGAATGCAGAAAGGCGAAAACGTTTTATCCAAGGCATTTCTTAATCTCTTATCTAAGGCAGTGCCCAAAATGAACTTCGTTTCCTAGGGTGGTATGCCCCAAATATTTCGACGGAATGCAGACGGGAGTTCATTCGATGTATACTGCCTCGACGGGTGTTCATTCGATGTATACTATCTCAACCGCGCAAGATGGGCTTAAAACATTCGCCGCGATATTTAGAGCACACCGCTCATGACCATCCACAGGGTTTACGGAGAATTTGTCCGAATGCCCGGAGAATTCGCCCGATGCGTAGCGCGTGGAGAAAATGTCCGCATTAAAAATACAATTCTTCCACGACCCTGCCTTATGATTAATTGTCTACCGCAACCTGTTAGAATGCCAACACTAATATCAGCCCACACCCTGGGATTACCTTTCTTGCCTGACGGTGCAGCCGAAGTCCATTCTGGGTTTCAAATGATTTAAACCACTCCGAATTCCGGTACAAGGAGCAAAAAATAGAGAAACTGCAAAAAGGAGCAAAAAAATGGAGAAACAGCAGCAGAGAAGTGAACGGAGCACCACTTATTGCTAGCATGATGTTTTCTAGCGGAAGTGAAACCTAGCCTTCGGGTCGGAAATTTTCTGCCCTCCTTGCGGGTATTTTCTCTCCCCTCGAGGGCGAATTCTTCCCTCCAGGCAGGCATTTTCTCCTCTCTCACGTGCAAATTCTCCTGCTGAAATATACGCGTGAGGCTCGGGCAAAATCTCACGTTATCCGTCCACAGGGGTCGTAATGAGAGGTCTAGTCTTCCTTATGAAGGTGGAATGTTGCTGAGATGAACGGAGCCAAAAGTTCTTTACGAAAAGTTAAGCAAACATTATCAATAGAGCGGTGAGGTTTTTTGAAGACAGGAAAATGCAGGCGGAAACCGTAGCCAGCTGCGAGTTCGAAGTACATTTTTCTTCAAGGGCGGCATGTGTAAAAGCCACATTCTGGGCTATGCTGCTGCAGGCGACCGTCACAGTGAAGTGTTTATTCACAAGTTCACAAGTGATGGATGCACACCGAGCTAAGGCCCCGGTCAGAGTTGGTGCTATTTGCCTCTGTAACCCACCGACTCCCCCCCAACACCACCCAACGCCCACCCGGTCGATACGTATGATTCAAATGAAGGGGTGAGGTTGAGAAAATCACTCGGTGTATCTAACTAGATATGACGATGATTACGTGGCCAACAGGATTGCACCTGCTCAGAGAAATAGTGAAGGAGAGTATAGTGAAGAAACGGAGGTAGCAATGTCGATGGCTTTCTAGTGATACGCAATGTTTCATCATCGGCCCGCCCACCCGGTGATTTTCTCATCCGCCGTCATCCACGTGTTGCATGAATATCGACCGCGTCGGATGCACCGAGTGATTTTCTCAACCTCACTCCATCATTTTAATCATACGTATCCACCTGGTGGGTGTTGGGGGGTGTTGGAGGGATACACCTGGTGATTTTTGCATCCCATTTCCAATGCTTTCAGTGTGTATCGACCGGGCTGGGTACGTCGTCTCATCCAACTATGACCGGGGCCTAACGCTTTCATAGGGTAGGGCTTATTATCACATCAAAACAATAACAAAGAATGAATGATAATTGTATCACGTTGCAAAAGTTTGTTCTTCAGTGATATTACTTCATTGCGAAGGAGCACGGTTTTGCCCGGTCTCCCCTACTCAGAAAATGAAAACATGTTACATGTAATATAAAATGTAATATAAAGTGTGCCCGAATGAGAATGGCGACCCACGCGGCCGGCGTACTTGGCAGGCGGCCGTCGCATGTGCCGCCCTCGGACGAGTGTTGGATTTCAACGACAGCCGTTCCCTCTCCTCTCGTCTACAGAGCTGATTGATCGGCGCAGTGCTTGCTGCCAGCCGGTGCCGGCCCTGTTCGTAGTCGATGGCGGTAGGGACTTTTCGCATGCTCGTCCGAGAGCGGCGAACGCGACGGTCGCCTGTCAAGCACGCCGGCCGCGTGGGCAGCCATTCTCATTCGGACGCACCTTACTTGAGACATTCAAGTATCTTACCTTTATGTGGCATATAACCTACACTTATATTACATGTAAAATACACTTATATGACACGTAACATACAGTTATACTTCATGTAACTTAAAGGCAGTGTTCACGATGATTCTAGTTTCCGAATTTTCCACTCAAAACAATGTGTTGGCAACCAAGTGTTACCAAAATCACGAAGAAACGGCGAAAAACGCACTAATTCGTCTTATTTCAGTGACATTATTCTATGGCCTGGACTAGTTGACTGGTTGGATGAACATGTTCACGGTGGTTGTCACCGGTAAAAAATGGGACTAATCGAAAATGGAAGAATATTCTGTTCAAAACAGTATTAGTTAGGGCCCGAAGTAAAGAACGGAGCAATACAGAATGGAGAATTGCGAAAAACGGGTCCACAAATGATTTCATTGTCACAACGAACAGTTCCGTTGATACTTAAGAGGCGGGCTGATACTTGAGGATTTCGTGCCCTTCTGGTGCGTTTTTCTCGGCTTCTTCGTCATTTCAGTTCTACTCGGGGGCCGAACAAACGATTCAGCGATCAATCTCAGAATCGAAGATTATCATGAACACTGCCTTTAATTAGAGTTGCAAGTGGAAGCTCGATGCTTCAAGGGCTGAAGCTGCAAGTTCCAGGTTGCTGCTTCAGGTACGAATCAGCAAGCTTTTAGATCTCTTGGTCATCCCAAGAGC
Source organism: Aplectana chamaeleonis (assembly GCA_029168955.1). NCBI lineage: Eukaryota > Metazoa > Nematoda > Chromadorea > Rhabditida > Cosmocercidae > Aplectana > Aplectana chamaeleonis. Next base: position 801,036 of record JAPDOI010000187.1, on the reverse strand, counting down.
TTAAAGCTTGCTGCTCCATAACTGAACTAGCAAGCTTGGAACCTACAGCTTCATACATGAAGCAGTGGGCTCAGGCTTGCTCCAAGAGTACTTAATATCGCTCCCTCTATTTCTCCCCACGATTAAAACGAACCATGAGGGGTGAGAGATCAACGACTCGACCAGGGCGAGTGACCACCCAGTCGAATTTCAATACAATCGACCTGCTTTCGCCGCTAAGATATGCGAAGGCCCGTATGGTGTGCAGGTTTGGAGGTGCTCAGCATGGGCCTCAATTGCTGAGGGTATTTGAATTATGGTACACTTATACTACATGTAATTTACTTGAGTAGAGATAATTCAATTAACAAACTTACAACTAACAACTACTTGTAACTTACATTGACGGAGATGTATTACAAGTATATTGTAATCGTCTATGATGTTACAAGTATTATGCTTTCACCATCAAAAACATATTACGTGCGTCATTTGGCCTCCGAGCGAGGGACCGATATATCACAATTAACATACATCGTTCGAGATAATTCGCAAGTAATATATATTGGCCAAATTAAATTACATGTATATTGATTCAGGCCTTTTATACTACATGTAATATGTTTTTCTTTTTCTGAGTAGATCTTCTCCTTGTTGTTCTCGCGATAGCCGCGATAGCATGCGCACTCAAAAAGGATATCGATTTTATGACATCAAACTATCTTGGTTGAGTATGGCTCTAATTTTGGCTGATTTTTGATGCTTCTTACGTACGGCGTGAGTGTTTTAATCCGGGACGTACGACCCCAGTAATGGCATACAACACCCAAAAAATATTTTTCCTAGTTTATACTGTCTTAGAGAGGGCCACACTCTGATCACAATGATATCTCTGAAATCTTCGAAGACTCCCAACGAGCGAAGATACGACTCCTTGAAAATGCCTGTATTTTGAGGGTGAAAATTGGACGAGTTGTCTCAGGTCTGTATTTTTCTTCATTCGTAGTCGCTGCATTAGAGCGAACCAGAATGAGGAGTCGGTCCGGCAAGAGAGGGAAAAACGAGGAGGAGAACGAAATGAATCCATCCATCTAGTCGCTACTGACTAGGGAACCTCGCGTGGCCAACCCCACCATTCAAAAGCTGATGAATGTTTTCTGGTCAATTCTGCTCCGCTGTCTCCAAATCTGACATCGGATTTCGCTACGGACACCTCTGAACGAAGTTATAAGCGTTTTTGAAGCTTCGTGAAAAGGTAAGAATACCCATCAGCCAATTTTTAGGGTGTTTAATAAAAACTCGGATTCGGCTCAAAATTTCCAACTAGGGTTTATTCAGGGCGCTGAACGTGAATCTGGGGTCTGTTTGTCGCTAGGCTTATGGTTACTGTAGATAACGGTAGGCATGAAGCCTTTTATCTGGCTTTGCCTACTATAAAATTTCAAAAATCAAAAAATGGGCCTCAAGTTCGTGTTAGGCGTCCCAAATAGCACCCACAGAGAAAATTTGAGCCGAATCTGAGACTTTGACCAAGCTACCGTATGCCCACCGTAACCTGCCGTAATCTATAAAATTTTGATAAACAGATTGCAGATTCGTGTTTAGCACTGCAAATAACCCCCAGAGCAACAATTTGAGCCATATCTATCGTAGCACTCCTGAAATCGGCAAACGTCGAGATTTGCCATCAGATTCCTCCCCCCATGGCAAGCTTCGAACGAATCAAGTCGAAAAGCTTGAAAAATCGGCAAATAGACCGCAGTTTCGTGATCAGCGCCCCAAATAACCCACCTGGAAGGATCTTGAGTGAAATCTGCAACATTTTTTTTGTAACGCCTTCAGAGGTACAAGTAAGCGCCCAACCAAAATCCGAACAAGTTCAAAACGCTGTCAGTATGTGCAAAGTTTGGAGAATGTGCCTTCAACCAAAATTTGCTCAGTGGGGTAGTTTTGGGCGCTTGACACAAGCATGAGGTCCGTTTCCGCATTTCGCAAACACTAATGCGCGTTTTTGATAGAAAAAAAAGCGGGAAATACGAATTTGACAGGCTATAACTTTTTTCGCAGGTATCCGTAGCAAAATCCGAGTTTACATTCAAAGGGGGCGTGCCAGAGTTGACTAGGAAACATTTATCAGTTCTCTGATCCAGGGGTATACCATGCGAGGTTTTCTAGTGAGTTCGAAAATCAGAAAGGTGTCGGGTGGTCGCGTACACCTCGTTTTTTTGAAGAAATTGAGATCTGGCACTTGGCGTGTGTCATACAGAAGGGGTCTCCTATGTACATAAATAGATGAAAATCTCAAAATTCATCACTGAGGGTGTTATGTTCCTTCAATGTCACTATCTCAACCACTTTTTCGAGTGTGTACGCTGCCTTTAATGACAGTAACCAGGATTTTCGTTCCCGATTTTTCCATTTGGAGCAATGCGTAAGCCGCCAAAAGTTGAAAAAATCACGAAAATGGCAAAATGTTTTATTTCTTGACTGGACCAGCATCTCAGAGGATCGCGGGGTCGTAATGGAGCACAATAGACTTTCACCTCAACGAGGATAGCGAGGGCAGCACGAGGGAAGAGCTGCTGCTCGAGCAGCACGTGCTGCCTTTGTGCCGCTCTTAGCGGCACGTGCTGCCCACGTCCTCCATTTGTCGCCTCAGCTGCTGTTCTTTGTTGTGGCAATTGAAGTGTGGTAACATTGCTTGGAGTGGTCCATTTGGACAGCTACGAGCATATTCACAATCACCATGGAGAGCTTTTGTTTTGAGCATGCACATATAGACATCTGATTAGTTATATGTCAATTCAACATTTCTCTTTTCTCCCAAACAAGGTGTATGGAATTGAAGCAATCGATTGATTATCATCTCAGACGATCGTAAGCTGTCAAGGAGCACAACTAGCTCTCATGTTTACTGGAATAGCGATAGCAGCACAAGGGGACGAGCTGCTGCTCGAGGAGCACGTGCTGCCCTCGTTCTCCATTCGTCGCCTCAGCTACTGCTCTGTGTTGTGGCCACCACAGTGTGGTAACACTGCTCAAAGTGGTCCCTTAAGTAATTACGACCTTACTCATAATCAACTTAGAGAGTTCTTTCCTTTGAAAGAAAATGAACATGCCCACTCCCTGGGAAGTTGTATAGAGTTAACACAACCAATTGATCTCCAGAAATATCACACGGAATACCTTGAAGGCAGTGCCCACGATCAAAACAGTTCGGATTTCTAGCGTAAACCGGAAGAACCAGGGCTCACTGCATCAATAATGTTGAAAAACGGCTAAAAACTATCACTAAATAGCCCTATACGACCCTAAACTTGAATGTCCGCTCACGCCACGCACACTTCCTCAACGGCTACCGATAAAAATGTCTGACTGAAAATTCGGCTATAAGAAGGCAACCGATTATCAAATGGGGTAAGTTTTGTTGAGCGGAGTGGATTGCACCTCTTGGGGGTATGTTGTTACCCCTAAGGCCGGGTTTTCAGTAGTTTACGGATCGGTACCGGTTGAAAGGAGTGGGCGCGAGCGGAACACTCAGGTTTAGTGCCGCACAGGTCTTTTTGTGCTCGTTCGTAGCCATTTTCTCCGACATTGCTGATGTTTTCGAATTTCTGGTTCAGTGTGTGCATCTGAATGATTTTTGCACACCTTCCCGGGTGTACGCTTTTTCGACAGTCCTGTCATCATGTGGACTGTACTAATATCTATTGCTCGCAAAAGACAATAGAGGGAGTTGAAGTCAGACGATCCCTACTCATGATTCTGAAGCAAAAGTTTGTCAATTTAATGCCAGTTGGTCTTCAGTTTGTCTTCGAGTCAAAGACCAGGCGCCGCCCGCTCGCCGTCGACCAAGACACGCTGCCATCCCATCGCCAAATCACCGCGACCTGACGCTACTAACTGCCAACTGCTCGAAGCCATTTTTCGGAACTCTGATTTCATCTCCGACTGGTTGCCTTTCTATGACTCAATCTCAGGTTAAACGCGCGGTGGCGGCCAATGAATCGCGCGGAGAGCTCACCTCTCAAACGTGGTACTTTTATGCAGGATTCGCATTTTCGTTGCATGGAGTCTTCAAAAAAAACTTTTGGTATTTTATTGATTATCAAATCAAACGTCGTTTTACTCTGAAGAAAATGTCATGTAAAAATGACAGCCTCGAGAAAAGTAGTTAGTTGAGAGCAATTTGAACGGTTCAGCTCGGCTAAAAAACTAATGAATTGTTCTGGAAAAAGGAATAATTCGTCATTCTCATCGGATGGTGAATGTGTGGAACCGACCGAGAATTCAAGAGGCGGTCGGCTCTTCTAAAATAATTTATTTAGCGTGTTTTTCCATATTTGCAACAATTTGCCTTTTAATCAGGAAGGTGTAAGTCGGAAATTTCAAAAATCACCTCACTCTAAAATGCGTTTCTTTGAACTCAAACTTTACTCGCATTTTTCCAAAGAAACCAATTGTTTTGGTTTGAAGAATTGTATTTTTTAAGTGCTGAGTGGCGATGGATTGCCAAAATTGAGCAAAATGGAGAATACATTTTCTCACGAAAAGCACAATGCTCACAGAATTCAAAGCCGACAGTTCTCAAAAACAACTTTCCAATGAAACTAGTAATTTGAACACTTCCAAAAAATGTTCACGACAATAATTTAGAAATAAGAAAAAATGTTCAAGAAATTCGAAAATTGTCTTTTTTTGGAAGAGAAGAAATCACCATTTGCAGGGAGATCAATAAATGATGAAAACTCTGATATTTCACTTCCGTTTAACCCTGGACATTCATCTAAACAGTGCAAATTTCGGCGATTGAAGAACAATTTCAGGAATCTTCATCCTTGGAATATGTAGATATAATTTTTACCAAGTAAAGCCATATTTCGTCTTTAAAATCGAGAAAATAGATTATCGCACTCAATTCTTATCTCTACAGTCACAAAACCGAGTGAAAATAGATTCTTGTTTAGGGAATAGAGAAATTCTCTGTTGAGGAATGTTTTGGGACACTCACATTCACTACAGACCGAGGCCTGTGTTGAACGGCCCTCGCAAACTCGTGCCAGATACGAGGCAGTCTTTGGTGGGCATGAGACAGTCGGCAATGCGAGCATCATTTCCTCGATCGGTGGCGAAGATCAATGGATAGAAGCAAGGATGGAAAACCCGTTAAGGATATCAATGATCTTCACCGGGGTCTTTATTTTTGATAAGTCACTGCAGCGCTGCTGCTGCACTCGAGACATCCCTCCCGAGAGAAAGATTATAAGAAAAAGAAAAGATCAAAAATGAGGAGCAGCAGTTGGGGCGAGAATAAAGAGCAGCAGTTGGGGAGAGAAGAGCAGCAGTTGGGGCCACAATGAGGAGCAGCAGTTGGGGCCACAATGAAGAGCAGCAGTTGGGGCGACGAATGGAGCAGTTGGGGCGACTGTAGCAGCAGGTGGGGCAACTGTACGAGCACCAGTTGGGGCAGTGAGCGGAGCAAGAGGACACAACGTGCTGCCCTGGGCAGCAGTTGGGGGAACGAAAGGGGCTTACACCTCGACGAGTAAATGCGTTAGTAATCCCCTCGTGCTGCCTTACTAAGCCGCGAGTATCTGAGATAGCTTCGAAACCCCACCTTCTTTCATTGTTACGGTTCTCAACCGTTCAGTCTAAAAATCAGTGAAGAGAAGGATTTTGGAAGCTTTGGAGATCAAGTTTTAGCACCGGGGATAAACAGAAGGGACGAGCTAGGCGAATTAGTACGGCTCATCGCAAGAGTACAGTACCATATTAGCTTTTTCCTTCTCAGTAACAGTAAAATCATTATCCATAACGAGTAACCGCTACTTAGGCACAAGGTAGTTACATAGCTGGGATAGCTTTACTATTGTTTTGGCTGCTGTCGGTCCGGAGGTTCCATTCTTCTAACTGAGCCGCGAAGCAGGTATATTTCATTGCTCGAGCTTCTAAAGTTTCAATTTACATGTTTCTTTTAGTTCTGATGAATGGGCTAAGTACCGGAAGCAAAATTTTCGCAGTCGTTTGAAATTTTTGGGGTCTCGTTTTAGCTGTCTCTCAACAAATCCTTTAAGACTAAAACTTTTGTTCAATTATGGTAACTGAATCCGGGTTAGTGCCTTTTTTGAAGGACTTCATTACTACTCAGCCATTTTTAGTTCATGTGCTTGCCCCTGTTGGTGTTCAACATAAAAAAACGTGAAAGCGTCATTTCGGCATTTGGAGAAGGAGAGTTAATGAGTGTGGGGCTCTCTCATTCGAAGACACCAATTATAGCATTACTGTTGCAGGCTTTTTTTCAAAAGGTAGGAGACAATCCTTGCTTAATTGCTATGATAATCGAAACGATTCGGAAGAGATCCTTTCCTTTTTTTGTAATCTGAACAGACCAATCTAAGGAAACGTTCATGATGGGATACCTTATAGTTTTTTTTTGCGAACAATCAACGATTATTATGCAAAATAAAATATAAGTGGAAGAAAAGACTGATGAAAAATTCTAAAAGAAGCTTGCAAAGATTCAGGAACTACAGTCTTCAAATCCTCCTGTACTGTAACTTTGGCAAGGTAAGTTGACCTTGTTTGTTATGATAACGAAATCTTTTGTGAACCCGTCCTTTGCAATTCTCTACTATCTATTGCTCCTTTCTTTCCTTGGGGCCCTAACTAATCCTGCTTTGCATAAAATAATCTTATATTTTTGATTGACCCAATTTTCCAACGGTGACAAACACCATGAACATGTTTATCCAACCGGACAACTAGTCCAGGCCAGAGAAAACATGTCATTGAAATACGCTGTTTTAATGCGTTTCTCGCGGTTTCTTCGTAATTTTGGTAACACTTGAAGGCTAACGCATTGTTTTATGTGAAAAACTCGGGGACAAAAATCATCGTGAACACTGCCTTTAAAGGCAGCATACACGCTCGTAAACGTAATTGAGATAACTACGGAATTAGAATGGTATGGCACCGAACATAACGCCCACGCATTTTGAAGCGTCAAAAACGACCCACAATGACGCTACACGAGTGAAAAGTTGGCCCCGCCCCTGTATCTGCCCGCCCTCTGTATTTGCCTCCTTCTCCAAAACAGGGGTGTTGGGCCATTTTCACCGTCGTCGATGTGTGTGATTTACCTATTGTACCTATTCCACCGCCCACAAATGTCACCGCCGGTGGGAATGGTCCAGCACACCTGTTTTGGAAGAGGACGCGAATACAGGGGCGGGCAGATACAGGGGCGTGGCCAACTTCTCCCTCGTGTAGCGTCATTGTGGGTCGTTTTTGACGCTTTAAAATGCGTGGGCGTTGTGTTCTGTGCCATACTATTCTAATTCCATAGTTATCTCAATTACGTTTACGAGCGTGTATGCTGCCTTTAAAGGTTTATGGGGGGGGGTAACGTATAGAATTTAGTATAGTGAATGGACGAGTCTATGGAGGTAGATCGTCGCGCGATCGAAGCCACATCGACCTGTGTTGTTGCGAACGCCGCAGCAATGATCGCGCCTCATCCACTAACTAGACTAAACTTGACAAGGAGACCATACATAGCAGCCTACGCGCTGCTTTATTGGTGGTTTGATGTGTGTTTCCGTCTTTCAGTTGTATGTTGCGACGAGTTTCCCAAGCCATGGACGTTTTCGATGTCAGTTTGCCAAAGACCGCCACTCCACCCATTTTGATCAATATCGAGGGGAATCCTGACCACTTCCTCAGGCGGATAGCTTCTCGCTCCATTCTTGTCCTCTCCTCCCTCTAATTTTAATTGACTGCGTTTTTAGGGTTGCTTTTGAGAAAATTCACCATTCTTTGTTTGTTTCATGATTCATGACATCAATCTCAGCTGATGAAGGTTCCGCGTTCACTCGTCCGAATTGCACTCCTTGCGCCTCATCTCGTCCTGCCGTGAAAATGCTTTGCCTGTGACCCCACTTTCATCCAGTTTTGAGCGCTTCCCGCTGTTTTTCTTCCAATAAGGGTACCAGCAAGCTTCGAACCCTTCGCTTTTGGTAGAAACTCGGGAACGAAAATCATCAGATAAGTAGTGTGAGGTGTGTCATCGTAAATCATCGTGCAGTAGAGTGCAAGTGACAACACACTCGCGATCGGCACTGTATGCCACTTACTAACTCCAAGCTCTATTTAATGTCGTACTTAATTATAGTAAAAAAGCAAATAATCTCAGAGAAGGATGATAAATTAAATATATCAGCTAGAGTGAAGAATTCGGGTTCGAAGGAATTGTCACGCCATTTCAGCAGACTCGCAAAGACCCTATGGGATTTGCTTTGAAAAAAGGGCAGGAAACGCCAAAGATTGGTTCATCATAATCTGCAATTGACGTAACATGGAAATTGCCAATGTCTCCCTTTAGATCCATATAACTTGTTTACGCATCGGAGGTTTTGACCAACAATGACCAGTGATATGTCTTCGGGCTTAGCTAATAGTAATCCCATAAAACATGGATGACATTCAGCACTCTCTGTAATCTATCCTCTATCAAATTGGCTCAGCAAGTCAATGCGGAAGGGATTACGTTAAGGAAACTTCAAGATATATTCCAATATGGAACAGTGATTTTTCCGTTTACTAAGCGAACCATGGCCCCAATAGCGATGTAAGCAGCTAAAGTTTGTACACTGCAAGGGTCCGAGATCTGCAAATTACTAGTGATTCAAAGGAAAACGGAGAGAAGGTTGCTCGGAATAATGTGGATAGAACTTTGGAGCTGCACACGGATGAGGCACCTATAAGTAAAACTGCTTGACTGGAAAGAGCAGGGTTCAAGGAGAAAGCTGCTCTGGACCGAATCCTCAAGAGAAACGGTTGGGGTTCAATGGGTAGGAATCACAACATCTTGAATATCTTTGAAAAATACATTCACCAAGAGAATCAGGTCAAGCTTGGTGGCGCGATAAGTTAGCGAAAATCTAAGAAATTGCTGGAGGACTATCATTAAGGAAGGATCCAGCAAAATCAGAGAGCTGTATTGAGATATGAACCGACCCCGTGATGAACTCTTAGCGATCTGGTAAACTAGCTTTTACATAACAGTGAAAAAGGAATAGACCACCTCTCTGCGCTGAGAGCTTCGAACACGCCGGGAAATTTTCGATTTCGCATTGCGATACCTTGTTTTAATGAAAAGGAAGAGAATGTATCATTCCTTGAAGTGCCCCACAGCGCACGACGAAGTTAGCCCACGCATGTGTGAATCAGAATGGTGGGTATAAAAATAGTTCGAAAAAACAAGTGCGTAGCTGTAGTACGTCTTCACTGGAGCAGGCAATCGCATAACTTTATCAGGAGTTGGAGGAAATCGGGTAAGGAAACGGACGTAACATGCTAGGAAAATTTCTCAGTGTAAACATTCGGAGGCACGCAGCATAAAATTGCACTACCGATCTTTCATGTATACTGCTGAGGGCTCATATGAGCTATACAGAACGTGGATTAGGCCGATTTAAACTGGTGTAACCTAAGAGCACCTGCATCGACTGTTTATGTGTTTTTAGCGTTAGGATAAGGAATTAAAGGCAGCGTTCACGATAACTCTCCATTTCGATATTATCTGCTAGATCGGTTACTTGGTCTCGGGATAGAACTGAAACGACGAAGAAATTGGGAAAAACCGCGCCATACTCAGACAAAAAGGAGCTCGACGTCCAGGCCGATTCACATACTTTTCCCGAGACACGCGATAAGTATGTGCTCGCCTTTCTGATACGAGCGCGTGCTAGTTGCGGAGATAAGGGCGAGATGGTGCCTAGCATGTGCAAAGCATATGTACTCAGACAAAAACCCGTTCCACGCCCGCTGAAAAGCCGGCGTCGCCAGCGGAATAGTGGCGGTGAACCCCAAAATTCGAAGTTTTGTCGCCGGCGATAGTGGCCTCTGCAGGCGTGGTAGTGACTGTCGTGGGCGAGCAGCTGCCTATCGCCCGCACGAAAACCCCTCTGAGTTCATTTTTCCCAAACATATAAACACGCACCGGTGCGCAACGCGGCTGGCAGAATGACACGCACAGGCACGCACACGGAAGGCGGCCAGTGCGCCGAGCACCAACTGGGGCCACCAGCGGTTGAGTGGGGCCTCCAGCGGCCAGGTGAGGTCAAGATCCTCAAACTTGGGTGATTGAACCGACTGCACTGTAGTCGTCTGAGTTCTGGCTCAGAAGCGCGTCGTATGCTTTCCTTGGAAATTAACGTCTTGGGCGTCGAGCCTCGTTTGAGGGCACGCTTCGCCCGTGATAGGCGCCATCCCGCCCTTCTCCTCGCGATAGGCACGCTCTCTTGTCAGGAGGGCGAGCACATGGCTATCGTGTGTCTCTGGGAAAGTGGGCGGATCGGAGTGGGCGTCGAGCTCCTTTTCGTTTGAGTACATTCAGAAAGGAGCTCGACGCCCTCCACGGTCCGCCCACTTTCCGCGAAGCACGCGATAGCCACGCGCTCGCGCAATGCACTTTTCAAGGGCAAAGGCTGGAGAGAGTGCGCTAGTGTCGGATGTGCGGTCGAAGAGGGCGAGTAACAGAGTCTGCCACTCGGTACCTTCATTTATCGACCGAGTGCGGATAAAGTGTGTTACTAGTGCGTTTTTTATGATTTCACTGTTCTCCTCGAACGATTACTCTCGATTGTTGCCTCCCTCCACGCCTCATCTGTTGTTTATATATGTTCTCAGGTGGCGAATCAGGACGTGATTGAGGCGCGGCGTGTGCGTTTCAGAGCTATTTCTAATTCCTGCTCCTGAGTCACACTTCCCATCAGACCCAAAAAAAAACGTGAATTGAGTTCATTCGGCTAATGCAGTTCTTTCCCTACATTTTTTTCCTCTCCTCCCCCCCCCCACGCCACCTCTGTCATGTTTTTGCTGTTGTGGTAAATTAGGTCGTAAATGAAGGGTATTTTGTATGACTGCACTTCACAGCCTGCGATTTCAATTTTTGGTGCCTTTTGAGTCACACACTGTCTTGTCAGACCGCGAAAAAACACGAATTAGGCATGAAATGAGTTCATTGTGCAATTACACGCCAAGCTCTAAAACTTTAGAGCTGATGTTGGCTTGTACAGAGAAGCTGCAAACAAGCTGTTGCCGCGCATAGTCAGTTTTCGAAGTAGAAAAACGCGGGAAACAGGAATAATCGGTATAACTTAAAATTTTAGAAGAAGAGGGACGTTGGAGAAGCCGTGCAGAATGAGCCCGACGAAGCTGTTGAAGAATGAAGACATCCAATGGGAACGCTGATATTTTGTTGTGTTTCATGGTACACTGCATGTATATATACACTTCATTGTTGAAATTTCCATTGTTCCGGTCACTGTTTCTCTAATTGCTAGCTTATGCTTCAACTGAAGAAATAAATATGCTAGAATGAAAGTAAGGTTTACAAAGCATACTCAGGCCTGAGTGGGATGCAGTCTGCATCCAAGTAGAACAAAACCACCTTTGTGCATAAAAGAAGGGGGGGGGGTCGAAATAAAATTGCTCAAAATGGACAACTTTGGACGAGGTCGTGAGAAATTTTATCTGAACTGAAAATAAATGCTGGGTTTTATCGTAATATTTCACGTACAATTTACTGTATCCGCCTACCTACTGATTTTTACTTCTGTTCTTATTTCATTGCAATCAAAAAAACAAGTGAAATGATTTCTCTGTAGAGCGACAGGCGTAGGAAGCAGTGCAGTGGAACTGGAACGCTAAAAAGTACCTAAGCGGCCGTAATTTCAAAGGCAGCGTCCACGATAAAATCAGTCTCCGACTTTTCCCCGGAAATCAAGAGGTCCGGGCCCTATTTAACCAGAAACGTTGAAAGAACTGCCAAGAACGAGCACGAGCGAGCCCTACATGGCCCGCTCACGCAACGCCCACTCCTTCAACGGCTACCGATAAAGTTGTCCAAGTTAAAATTTCAGTTTGAGAAGATAATCGATAATCAAATGAGGTACTCAGACAGTAGGTGCGGACTGACCGCTGGCAATCAATGCCTCTCCGGGAAGTACGCCGGCAAGTTGCGGGCGGATCGCTGCTCATCGTGGCCTCGGCGGGCGGATCGCTGCCTCTCGTGGTCTCAGCGAGCGGATCGCTGCGTTTTGGCGGGCGGATAGCGGCACCTGGGAAAGTTGATCACGCTAGAAAGCGGATCGCCGGCAATCTATGAAGCGGCGATCCGCCCGCAACCTGCCAGCGATCCGCCCGTTAGAGCTTTGATAGCCAGCGATCCGCCCGCTGAGCTATGAGATGCAACGATCCACCCGCAACCTGCGAGCGATCCGCCCGCCACTGCCTTGATAGCCAGCGATCCGCCCGCTCAAATTTCACTCGATGAAACTCGTCCATCATTGACGAGTTCTTTTCTGTTATCAGTATCATGCTCAGAGTAAACAAACCGAAGGGTATAAAAGGCGCTCCATGGCACTGACTGCTCACTCGGCATTTCGAGGCCGATCCTGAATGGTGACCTAAAGTCACCTCTGAAGGATCACTCAGAGGCCGAAGGATAATTTTTGGCAGCTAATGGGATGGTCCCCACGGCTAGGGGGGGGGGTGGTCCCGCACACGGAGACCGTGGTGGGAACCACCGGAAACAAGCATGCGGCATCAAGGGCGGATCGCTGGCTACTGCCGGGCTGATCGCTGGCTACTGCCGGGCAAATCGCTGGCTACTGGCGGGCGGATGGCGGGGAGGGGGGGGGGTGTTGATCCGCCCGCCAAAAGCCAGCGATCCGCCCGCACCTACTGTCTGAGTAAGTTTAGTCAAGTGGAGTGGACCATAGCCCCCTGAGTGTATGCTGTGTCCTTAAAATGTTTTTTTTTCAGTTGTTTATGGTTCAGAGGCGGTTGAAAGGAGTGGGCATTACGTGAGCGGAACACTCAAGTTTGATGCCGTATAGGGCTCTTCTGTGCTTGTTCCAAGCCGATTTTTCAACATTACTGGTGAAGTTGGACTCAAACCTCTCGATTTCCGGTGAAAACCCGGAGACTGATTTTATCGTGGACACTGCCTTTAAAGGCACAGCTCCATCCTTGAAACCGTTTTTCTGCTTTTCTGCCTGTATTGAAAACGACCCTACGCTGATTCCAATAATGTCTCTGAAATCGTACAAGACCCTCTAAGAACGAAGTTATAGCCTCTCAAAATTGAGTTACGGAAGCATGGTGGACGAGTTGTCCGAGGCTTGTAACTTCCTTAATCCCTACGTAATTTGCAACCGATATATGCGAGCCGACCTGAATGGATAGAGAGGCTGAGAATGAAGGGAAGAACGGGGCCAGTCATCGGGAATCATCACTCATCACGCGACATTCGAGCTCGAAAGATCGTTAAAGGGGCGTGCCAAAGTGGCTTCCGGATGTGGGGGCTCCAGGGTGGCTTCCTCCTATATCTCGCTTATCCGCAGGAAGGGAGAGCTCGCACTTGGCAGGTGCTATATAGGGCGGATTTACTTCAAAACTATATGGAAATATCAGATTTCGTCCCTGAGCTTGTACTGTGCCTTTAAAGGCAGTGTTCACGATGATTTTCGTTCCCGAGTTTTCCACTCAAAACAATGCGTTGGCCCCCAAGAGATACCAAAATTACGAAGAAACGGCGAGAAACGCATTAAAACCCCGTATTTGAGTGACATTATTCTATAACATGGACTAGTTGTCCGATTGGATGAACATGTTCATGTTGGCTGTCACCGGTGGTAAATTGGATCAATTGGAAACAGAAGAATATTTTTTTGAAAAACGGGGTTAGTTAGCGTCCTTAGGAAGGAAAGGAACAGGATAGAGCAGTGAATTGCAAAGAACGGGTCCACAAGAGATTTCATTGTCACAACAAATAGTTCCTTTGAGAGTAAAGAGGCGGGGTGAGAGTAGAAGACTTCGTGATCTTCTGATGCGTTTTTCTCGATTTCTTCGTCATTCTAGTTCTAATTGGGGGCCACTTAATTGATATAGCGACTAATCTCAGAACTGAAGATTATCGTGAACACTGCCTCTAAGTGAGGCGGGTCCATAGGCATAACTAAGTGTGCGGGGCTGGTAGTAGACTGGGTGGTCTTGTAATTTTGTGGGCTCGACGCCTAGGCGATAAAAATCGCAGGGGCTCGTCGCCCAGGCTCCTCAGAATCAACGACTTGTCTTGAGAGAGGATTGTTGCAAAGGCGCGAAGCAGCTGCTTGCCCAGTACAGTCACTACATAATGAGCCCGCAACCGCGGACGACAAAACTCCAAATTTCGGGCTCCACGTCCACTATACCGCTGGCGACGCCGGCTTTTCGGCAGGGTTTTTGCATGAGTAAGTGCGCGACTTGCTACTTTACCCCACCCTCGTTCTCCCTGTTGAACTGTTTGTTGTGACAGTGAATTCCTTTTTGCACCCGTCCTTCAAAATCGTCAACTCTCTGTTGCTTCATTCCTCCCTCTGGAACCTATGTAACTAACACAGTTTTGCATAATATATTTCTCTAAGCCCGATTAATCCGTTATTTACCGGTCGCAATCACCGAGAACTCGTTCGTTTTGTCGGAATAGTCCAGGTCAGAAAATCCTTTCACTGAAATAAGGCGTTTTAGTGCGTTTTTCGCCATTTGTTCATGATTCTAGAAACACATGGCAGCCAACGCATTTTTTGAGTGGAAAACCCGGAAATGAAAATCATCGTGAACACTACCTTCAGAGGCACGGACCAACCTCAAGGCTGACTTTTGACTTTATAGTGTGCCCACCATGTATAGCAACCCTGCCAAGCGCAAGATCTCAGTCCGCTCAAATAAGTGAAAAACTACAAGGGAAAAGTTGGCCTCGCCACCAATACACCACAATAAAAACAAGTGTTTCGCCACTAAGAGGGAACCAAAATCTTTGCAAACGAAAAAATTGATACGTGCTGCAATACTCAATTGCGACGTGTACAGTGACAGAGTTCTTGGTTTCCTTCCCGGGGCGGTGTGCGTGGTTTGAGTTTTGGAGTATTGGGGGTGGGCCGACTTTTCCCTTGTATTTTCTTGTTTGAGAAATCCGAGATTTCAGGGTTGATACAGGGCTTGCCCCGGGATTGAAAAAATCGCCACTGCTGTTGGTTTGTGCCTTTAATTACACATCTGAGTCGCATTAAAGGTAGCACATACGCTGGCCAAAGTTTCTGAGATAGCTACGTTAGTGGCACCGCGCGGGCTCTAGCAGAGCGCTTAAGAACTTGAAAGTGTCTAAATTGGGTAAAAATTACCGTATCTGAGCCGTACTGAGTCACCAAATCAATCTTTCTCCGAACTCCGCCCCAGCACAAATATTCAACTTTCGATTACGGTAATTTTGACTCATCTTTGACGTTTCCGAAGGCGTAAGCGTTCCAGTAAAGGCCGTAAGATTGTATCAGCTCCGATATCCCACCGATTTGTCTCTAGCTTCGCTTTATCAGCCAATGCGGTGTAACTCGTCCACTCCCGGACCAATACGAAAACAATCATTTGAATCGTTTTTTTTTCGGATTCTTCGCCCTTTCTGTATACTAACAGCTTCAGACCTTCGATTCATTCCATAAAATTGATATCATGCCGGTGGCCCATTGCAACACTAGCGTGGATAAAACGAACAAAAACAGGCCCAGAAGAGCTCTACACGGTCCCAGTTCCGCTCGCGCAAGCCCTTTCTACTCACAGTATACATCGCACAAGCCAAACGAAAACTCAATGAACACAGCGACTTCCCTAACTCCCAAGCATTTCCACAGCTAGTCACGACGAACTGTCCCCTGTCACATGGTAACACCAGAAATGAATGTAAGGCCCTAGTTATTTTTTGCGGGACGCTGCGGAAACGAAAAGACATCAATCACAATTGTGCACCTACACTGCGCCAAGGCACGTCAAAAGGAGCAATTTTGCAGAGCAAGAGGTAGAAAATCGCGCGGGTAGTGGCCGTAATATGTCCAAGCCGCAAAAAAAGCGAGGGGAAACGGGGAGCAGCGGAGTGCTTCGATTGGCGGTAACAAAGCCGCGACTCCCTCTTTACGTCTCTGACGGTTGCATCTACTTCTCCTGTGTGAGCCTGTGTAACCGCCAATCATAGCCCTCCACTCTTCCTCGTCGCCCCGCCCTTTTTGCAATTGGGACATATTACCACCACCACGAGAACCGCACCGACCTATTATACTGGCCTCCACACCGTATACTGCGTCGATGCGGGACCTAACCGTTTGCATCTTTGCCAGGTTACATCAGCTGTTTATTTTTCAGGGTACAACTTGTTAAACCACTACAAAAAATGTACAAGCAACACTGCAAAACCTGGAGAGGAAATAAGGGAAAACTGCTGCAAAAAATGTGCGATGGGAGAGAAAAACATCTGGAGAATGTAATTCGATTCCTCTAGAGTTCCTGATCTCTAGTATTGTGGCTTTGTGCACAAGAATGTGCATGTGCTTAGAGGCAGTGTTCACGATAATCTTCGATTTTGAGATTAATCGCTAAATCGATTGTTTGGCCCCCGAGTAGAACTTAAAAGACGAAGAAACCGAGAAAAACGCACCAGAAGGGCACGAGATCCTCAAGTATCAGCCCGCCTCTTAAGTATCAATGGCACTGTTCGTTGTGACAATGAAATCTTTTGTGGACCCGTCTTTTGCAATTATCCATTCTGTGTTGCTCCGTTCTTTCCTTCGGGCCCTAACTAATACTGTTTTGCCCAAAATATTCTTCCATTTTCGGTTAGTCCCATTTTTGACCGGTGACAACCACCGTGAACATGTTCATCCAACCAGACAACTAGTCCAGGCCATAGAATAATGTCACTGAAATAAGACGAATTAGCGCGTTTCTCGCCGTTTCTTCGTGATTTTGGTGACACTTGGTAGCCAACGCATTGTTTTGAGTTGAAAACTTGGAAACAAGAATCATCGTGAACACTGCCTTTAAATCACACATCAAGCTGCTGCAATTTACCCCCCACTGGATGATAGATCCTCAAATAATTTGTTCCCAAAAAAAACTGTACCATTCGTTTTCTTTCAATTGAATATACAAGCAAATATGCGATTTTAGATGAAGATCAAAATGTTTCAGTGTCGGAGGAAAAGTGTGAACTTCGCTTGAGACCAAAAAATTGTCGGTGACATGGGATCGAATGTAATATAACCTTTCAAATATGATAAACTGGGATATCACAGTGTTTGATTATTCAAGATCAGACAAAATCCTAATAGATCTAGTCCCTTTCAAGAAAAAAAACCCTGTGGACGATTGCAGATCAAAGTGTGGACGCTACACAGCAGTGTCAATGCTGTTGGCAACAAGTGCGACCCGAGGAGATGCAGCCTGGTTACTGAATTTTCCACGGAAAACTCGACTCGAAAACTAAGTGAACTGCGTCTTACCAATTAGAGCCTACTTCGCTCGGATGAGCCCGGGTGTAGTAAGTGGCGAAGCGGTCGATCGTAACAAAATATAACAGCTCAGACAGTCGTGGGTAGTACGTCGGCACAATAGGGATGGTATCCCAGGGCAATCATCGGATACAACCCCTACTTTGCCATGGTCCGCAACAAAGCTTCCCTCGTGATGGTCCATGGGGACGATCCCCTCAGCGTCGAAAATGAAGGTTCAAAAAGTGATGCAAGGCCGCCTTCTCGGACTTATAACTGTCCCCTTAGTGATACTGGCCGCCTTATATACCCCCGCCCTCGCATAAGAGGGTGCTGCAATGTTCGTTCGTATCAGACACATCAATGAGGGAGAAAGTCAGCAGAGAGGGGGCTGTCGAGGAGCTGCCGAACTCACGCGTGCCAGGATTAATAAAGGGATTGTATGCCAGCACAATCAGCAGGTGCTCCTGCTGTTAGCAGTAGCTACAGCAGGGGTGCTGCTAATCTCTTTGTACCCGAGTGCTATCCCTATTGGGCTGACGTGCTACCCCACGACTGTCTTGGAATGATAAGGAAGTTTTGGCATGATAAGCGCGACATCCCTCACCTCGACCGGCTCAGAATAAGGGGAGAAGGGCTGTATAGGACATATCATAACAACGATTCCTAGCTTTCAGTTGAACTTTCCGTGATCTAAGCGATGAATATTTGGCGAAAAAATCGTCAAGTAGTACCTTAGCCACTACTATCTTGGACACGGCTTCATTAACACTAAACTCATCAAGTAGTAGTTTGATAGCTATGCACTAGAACAGAAAATGTGTTATAAAAACAGGATCGTGTCAGTCTTCGCCTCGCCATATATTACCGATTTATTGGTTGATTCTATACTTAGCAGTCATTCATGTGAAAAACTATTAGCTCGTGTGATATAATTATTAGCTCAGTGGAGGGCAACGTTCTACAGGTATCATAAATCCAATTCGCATTATTCGTGTCAGATTAATGAAGAAATGATGTAATCAGGAATGGCAGCAGCGCATTACTGGATGGTATAAGCGTCACAACACTTCCGAAAGGCAGCAATTAGAGGTTTGTAAAGTTTGTTCTGAAGGAATCACTCTCAGTCTGTCGGAGCGGACCGCTCTGATGGAGAGCGCAGTGAATAGTATGTATGCGCTCCTTGGGGCTCTTGCGAAGAGTTTTGTATTGCTAACTTCACCACTAACAAGCGCTAGTGCTGAATGTCTTCCTTCGCTATTTTTGTAATAAGGGCTGTCGAAGCTAGGTAGTGATGACAGTCATGAAGTGCCACCATTCGCTACTAGCTTGTTTCTAAATGCAGAACTTTTTGGTGAGTCCCCCATAGCAGAACTAATTCGTGAACAAGCGCCACAGAAAATAAGTACGAGTCCCGAATTGAATCTGCCCACATTAAAATTCACCTCAAAACTTCTGCTGACCTCAGCGAAGGATGGACACACTTACCGCTGACTCTATGTTTTACTGTATACCATGATTTCGCAATGACAAATTATTATAATTATGATATGAAAAGGAAGGGAAAACTCAATTCATGATATGAAAAGGAAAGGAAGAAAAGGATAGTATAGTAAAGAGAGTCTGTCCGAATAAGACTGTTCGCCCAAGCGGTCGGCGTGCGTGTCTAGCAGCCATCGCAGAGGCATTTTTCGAATCTGTAACCCAGTTAACGAGAATATTGTTCGAAAAGTGAATGATCACACTCAGCTGTTTGTAGCCATGAGAAGGCTCGTCTGAAAAATGCCTTCGCAACGGCCGGTAGACGCGCAAGCCGACCGCGTGGGCGGACACTTCAACTCGGACAGACTTAATATTCTCTAGTTCCGAGCCAAATGTAGTCTCTTCCCGCGCGCGCTTGTGCGGAGCGAGGGTAGAGAGAGTGAGAAAGTGTGGGGAGAAGGAGACTCAGCATACGCGCGCAGACGCACGCGATGAACGGAAATAAATTTCACTCGGAAACAGATGATACACAATCAAATTCCAGGGTTTGATTAAGCAAAAACACTCATCAAGTCAACAGTGATTAACGACGGTAAACTGAGTAAAGCCCTGGAGTCAGTGTTGACTCGGCTCGAACTGAGTGTATGAATAGTAGATGGAAACAGAAAAGGGAAATTCAAGCTGAATTACATGAGCACTATTGTTGGTTTTGGTTTTCAGAGAAGCCAATTCATGTCACTCATTTCGGAATGACAAACAAGACTATTTCCACATTCGGAACCTCTGAATCCGCGTATATGATAAACGAACAGAAGTGTTTTAAAACATCAGCAATGTGCGATTCGGCTACAACAATCCTGGGGGTTTCTTGAACTGAGAAAAAACAGGGATTCGCATACACCGTGAAAAATTTAGACAATAAACCGGTGTTTTTGGAAGCAAATAGATGAGGTCCTTTCACAACGCCTTTACCATGCGATTATCGGAGTGTTCAGTGTATAATAGCACATTGACGTCATCCTCATTCGAGCAGATTTCTTCTCGTTAAAACGTTCTTGAGCGAAATTGGTGGCAGCAAAAAAATGTCTCTCCGATGTTCCTTTCCTACACATGGGACTAGCCAGGGTTTTATTGCTCATAAGGGGAGTGCAGCTTGTCGAATAGACCGTTTGCTCCAAAACATGTATATACCAATTGGTGTATTTGTAATGACCTTTCCAACCCAAGTTTGCAGCTGCAAAACAATTCTTCAATTGTGTTACGAAGGGGCTGCTTATTGCAGTCAGGGAAGAAGCACGCACAATTACTTTCCTTGCAGAATTCGGTCTAGTAAGTGGACGCTGAAGCGGAGGTAGACAGTCGCACGCAATCGAAACCCTATTGGCCGGCGGCGCCGCTAAGTGTGCAATGTTCTCGCCTGGTCTATTCTCTAGACTAGATCTGACAAGTATGGAGTATAGGGTAATATGGAGTAATAGGCGAGCCACACAATGCGTGTCATAATAATAGCAACACCCTTAAAGGCATCGTACGCGCTGAAAACCACTCACGGTTTTTTCGGTTCAAATGATTCTCTGGGCCCACCTAAGAACGTAGGGAGAGATTGTTCAATTGGAAACGCCTTATTGTGAAGAGAATTGAGGTTGAATGTCACAAATTCCGTCAAAAGATGCCGGCCCTCCGTCAGTCATCTGACACAATTTGCTGTCAGCCATCCTATAAGTAAATTTTCAACATTTGATACTGTGCAACTGAGTGGAAATTGGTGAAATATATTGTACGATTACGTGAAGAATGACTTTTCTACACACATTGATTAACCTTTTCCTCCCCGCGAATCACTTGAAATAAAGTAAAACTTCATTTGATCGTGAGACCGTCGGTCAAAACAGCCATCTTTAACGATAAACTCTTTCTTTGTCAAAAGTCGATTGAGATATTTTGGGTCTAAAAAGGAGGTTTTCAGTGGATTTTTCGCAATTTTTTCAACGTAGCTGTTATATTGGGAACTATAGCTCACATTATATATGGAAAACTCAAAAACGAAATCTATCGTGAACGATGCCTTCGAAAACACCATTGTCAATGTTCACACTAAAGCCATTTGTTCACTGCAGGTGGCCGTGCGAGGGACAACTGTTCCTTTTTCACAGTGCGTAATGTAAAGGCGCTCCAACTGTGATCGCTTTGTGGCGAACGTCCTACATCGATGGGTCGCGGCGACGAAATCCTATGTTTTACTGCTTCGGTGCTGGGAGACCGATTCTCGATGGTCGCTGATCATCGCTCCGATTGCCAGCGAATAACACGTTTCGTCTAGTGAAAGTTGACCCTTTCACATGACAAGATCAGTGTTTACCGGTCGAAACGTGTTATTGAAAACTAGCAGCCATTAATTTCACTGATTGAATGAATTTCTTCGATCATCCGTGAGGCTATGCACTATAAACAGAATCGCTGCCGCTGCCATGAAAAACAGCAGCGATGCAGTCAAAACATGACTTAAGGCCGGGATCATACTAACAGCGACGAGCGACGCGATCAGTATCGACAGAAAATCGATATGCTTGATATGCACTGTCGCCGTCGTCGGTCGCGGGAAGTATGATCCCGGCCTAACTTTCAACGAATGACGTGATTAAGATTCATCATTGCGTACCCGAAAACTCTTCCTTGAATTTTTATGGGAAAATGAGAAAAAGCACGATTTAATTGGTTTTCCACTATACAATTCGCCTTATCTCCTTCACAGTAATACTAGTCATCAAAAGGGTACTGAGTTGTGAGTAAATCTGCTGGGCATAGGCAGGATTGGAACCTGCACCAAACGCTTTCAGGTCGAGCATGTACCCACTTACACCGCCCCAGATCTGGCACTCGTCAGCTAGCTGACACACAGAGGTGTGTCACACATTAGCACTCACCCATCGTCGGATATGATCTAGCAGATCGCTTTCGGCATTAGATCCAGTTAGGCTGAGGCCTAGAAATTTTGTGGAAATTTAAAGCGTAAGTTATGCTTGTTTAAGGGTTAAGCCCTCAATTACGACATTGCCCTCAAACAGGCGTAATCTATAGAAACACCTATAGTATTCAGCTTCTTGTTGATAAACAAAAATCGCTGGTAGTACTTTGACAGCCTGCGGGTGATGTATGTCTTGAAACACTTGGAAAACCATTATAGCATGTAGCCAACCAATTGCCTTAGCACCTGACCACCCGAATCACTTCAGACATTGGTGATGACTCTCTTGAGGTTTCCAGCCAAATTCTGTGTTCATGCCTGACTAGTGAAGTGGCGTTTCGGCATTTCCTAGGGGCTTCCCATAAGATTAGCGTCGATATAGTTATCGTGTCGGTAATTAATGGTGACGTCCTGCCACTAAGACTGAGTTGGATGAGGTGCTTATTCTTGTCGAGTTTCAGGTCCATCGGTCCTGTTTGAGGCGACGTCGGGATTTGGAGTTATTTTCAGCCAAAAGCACCGAGGTGCCGCTAGGCTGGGAATGCCTCCAGACCGGTTGTTGCTAATTAAGAGGAACCTATACTAAGCGTAGTCGTAATCTCGGGCTTCAGAGCCTGAGCGATGGACGATTATTATGTCTACCAGGACGTCGAACAGGAGAAAAAAACGCTGTTTGGCAAATGTAAAGGTTGTGAAGAACCGAGTTCTCCGGATTGGGCTACTACAGCGCTATGTCGAGAGAAGACCACGAAAAATGTTATTGGCCGAGCTCCAGGTCGATAGGTCTTGTTCGAGCCAAGAACGTGACCAGGAAAGCGACCGAAATATTTAAACTTGAAAATGGGAGAAATCGAACCTTAAATCTCACCAATTCGTGGAACACCCATTCAGAATGTTTCACTGCAACATTCCCGAAGGTGAAATAAACACATTCAAACCTCGTACACCAGCTCTGCCTTCGCGTTTCGCGCATCCGATTGATTGTGTCACGCCTATATGCTTTGCTGCAGGGTAAGACATGTGAGGGCTCCAACGGAAGTGCTTTCAATGCTGATTCCAAATATCTCTTAGATTCTCAAATAGACCTTTTTTCACAGATTTATAAGAAAAGGGCTCAGAATACGCGTTTTCGCGTCTTTTTCGCCCAAAACGCAACAGATATGACGGGTATTGTACCGCCAGCAGTTTTCAACTCCCGACAAAAAGTCGAATACTAAAAGGCTTTTTGTTTCTTGAGCACGGCGAATTTGAAAACTATCCTATTTTTCCTTTTCTGTGGAGATGTGAGAATGCGGGTTTTACGAGCTTGAAGATGAGTGCTGACACATGCATCAGATGAATTTTAGTGTGAACCTCGAAAACGACTTTTTTGGGTTTTTCTCTTACACGATTCGCTCTGTATTTGACAAAACGTTTCATTGATGCTCCTTTCTTACCAAGCTCCGATGAATGCAAATAGGCCAAAAGTTCAGCTGCATTGAATCTTTTCGTCTTGGGACTGACTCTGCACAGGCCACATCACTGGCTTCGGAATGCCTTATCCTGCAAGTCTGGCTTCAGACCTCTGGCAGACGCCTACTCATAAACAATCTGCATACTATACTTGTGTACGTGTTAGCTCAACGATTTGTAAGCAAGAAATTCACCTGCTCGCGTACTGGCATCATTTTCACGCTTTCTGGGGATTCTATTTCACCTGCCTAATTCATTCGTGATTCAAACGCTTCATGAGCTCACAATTGAGAGCAAAAACTATATCCTTGATCATGTCAAAAAGAAACTTGTTCTTCGATATAGCGTGTGAGAAGGAGGAAACCCTGCCAGAAGTAAGGAAATGGACTTCCAATATGCATTTCGACACTCATTCTGCATGTTCTACAATAGGTAATTCGACTTAAGAAATCGAAAATTGAAGGCTTCGGCCAAGTTAACCTCTATCCTGAACAAGTATTGCAAGGGAAGGCTAAAGAACCCTTTTTGCTTTAAGTTTTTTTTTGTGTGTTGTTTGCCCTGGTGGAAGTATATTTGTAGATAAAGATATAGTGTTCCATGTTAGAATAAGGGTGGTGTGTATACAAGTCTGTTGGCACCTGCTCGTTGCTGCCCCGCTTCTACTGAGCCCAGCAGACGTTTTGGTGTACACAGGGAACGTTCGAGCGATATAGCGTGCACAACTTCATCGCGAAAGTATCCCGCACATTGGATAAAGGTGTCGCCGTCCGGCACACTAAGGCCTCTGGTCCGTAATACTTTAGGATCCGTACCTAAGGAGTTCATGGAGTCTTTGGCCACAAGCCACAATTTTGCCACCCTGAAATTCCGGTCATAGTAAAGTGATATCCAAAAAACTGCGCTATCCAGACTTCTGAGCTGTTTCCATGCACCGTTTGCTGCTTTGCAGGAAACCCGCCTCAAGGATAGACCCGTCATCAACGTCGGAGAGTACGCCATCTAGTGCAGTGACGCTGATGATAGGAGAGTGGGAGGCTGTGTGATAGCTGTAAGGAAGGGCTACAATGGTATGGTCGAGGAATTCGGCTCAACGCCGTGTAGGAATGCATTTGTGCAACTTCGGAATCACAGAGGATTCAAGCTGTGGATAGTGAGTGCTCATGCGCCCACCGAAACCGCCGAAGACAATTCCAAGGATGCCTTCTACGAGGAACTCAATACGTTGCTAGCCAGGATACCTTGTCAACATGCTGTTGTGGTGGGAATCGACGCAAACGCGAAGATGGGATTGATCAGGAATTCGAAGTACTCGGTAAATGGTTCTACCCAGTGGAGCAAACATCGGACAATGGCTACCGCCTTGTCGACTTGTGTGAACGCAGTAGTCTGGTTATTGCATCGACATTCAAGAGGAATCATCGCCGCCATCAGCTTACGTGGCAGGGGCCAACCCAGCTATCTCTGGAAGAGCAGCGGAAGCGGAAGATGACAACTTTGAAACTACAGCTTGACTATGTTCTGAAGAGGAATATTGTAGTATCGGACATTCGTAGATCTAGAGCTGGGTGGGATGTCGCAGAAGCAAGGGGCTAAGCCTCTCCAGAGGATTGATATGACAAGTCTCAGGGATGAAGAACGCAGAGGGAAATTCCGACAACGCATTTCTATTCATATTGGAGTACGGACTGAGAAGAAACTTCGCGATGCGGACTCTTTCGTCAAGTGCATCCAGGACGCTTCGAAAGAGGCACTCCCGGTTGTACAGCCCAAGAAGAAGTTCGCCTACGTCTCGGAAGAAACAACATCTTCCAACAACAGAGTATGTGCTCACCGAACTGCAGGAAACTTCGTGGAGTAGAAGCGTCTGAGGAGGAAGTTGCGTCGGCAGCTTCAAAGTGACCGCGAACGAGAATGGACGTGTAGAGCTAAGGAGTTTGAGAAGGCTTGGGAGGAGAAGAACCCGAGAAAAGCCTACACGTTGCTGCGACAGCATAGCGGGAAGATGAAGAGATGTTCTCCTGTGTTGAACACTACCAATGGAGTTGCAGTTTGCGATGCGACGCTGCCAATATGGAAGGAATACTTCAGTTCATTACTTTTCGTCCAGCGCCATCAGTACCTGAGCTCCCGCATGTTCAGAGAGCACATTACGATGTCAGTGAGGAACCGCCGACTGAATCTGAAGTTTTGGATTGTTTCCGGAAAATGAAGAATGGAAAGGCAGGTGGAGATGACAACATCGCTGCTAAAATGCTAAAAGCTCTCCCTCCGTCTGGGATTCGTGAAATGACCAACACTATCCGTACCATATGGATGAGCGAAAGGATACCCGATTCGTGGAGGCATGCGATCATCGTACCTCTTCACAAGAAGTTATCCGTCACGGAGCCCAAGAACTATAGGGGGATCTCTCTACTGCGTGTCATGTACAAGGTTTTGGAACGTATCATTCTCGAGCGACTCATCAAACATCGTGAGGAAACGACCAGAGAGGAGCAAGCCGGTTTTCGACCTGGAAGATCGACCATCGACCAAGTGTTCGTCGTGAGAAGAGTAATTGAATCGTGGCAGCGGTATTCGAAGCCATTACAGCTTGCTTGCTTGGACTTTGAAGCCGCATTCAACTCTCCTCATCGTGATCGATTGCTCAACGCTCTGCGAGCCGATGGAGTCCCGGAAAAGCATGTTCGACTAACCGAGGACATGAACAAAGGAACAACAGGAGCAGCTCGTACTCTTGTCGGGTTTACGTCAGCTTTCGAGGTGAGAACAGGAGTAAGGCAAGGAGCTGTAGCAGGACCTTTTCTATTCAACTTCGCCGTTGATGACATCATGCGTAGAGTTGCAGAACAGTTTCCTGCGGATGTGATTCTAACACCATCAGGACGCTCCCTTGTCGACCTGGAGTACGCCGACAACATTATGTTATTCGCTGAAAACAACGCAAAACTGCAAAGGATTGTGAACCGTTTTCGAAGAACGCAGCAGCCTATGGACTTCGTCTTCGTCCCGACAAATGCAAGCAGATGTGGGCCTCTCATCAGAGGCCTTCGAGGAAGGTTTGTGTGGATGCACAACGTATCGAACTGGTGGACGATTTCTGTTATTTGGTCTGTTTGCTGAAGAACGATGGTAGTTATGCAGCGGATATTCAACAACGATGTGCGAAAGCCACGTCTGCATTCAATTCTCTAACCAAGTGTTTGTGGTCTACCCCCATCGCGAAGGAAGTTAAGTTGCGCGTCTACTTATCCGCTATTCGCCCTATCATGATGTACGGATCGGAGACATGGGCAGCACCGAAGACGCAGATAGCAAGGTTGGATTGCACGGAGAGGAAGCTGTTTAGACGTTTGCTCCTCGGATATTTCTGGCCGCGAGTGTGCCACAACGAAGATCTCTACAACGAGATTGACGCCTTACATCAACATTTGACACGAGGGAGGTGCCAACATCTACCAACGCCATCTCAAGCAGCAACGGAAGGTCGTCGTCGTCTGTTCGGGCATATTTCGAGAAGAACGCCAGATCTTCTTGTTCAGCACGTTCTTAGGATGCTTCCATTCCTGTATGGAAACGGCCGCCTGGACGTGGGCGAAAGTTTTGGACGGATGTGGTGAAGGAGGATTTGAAATCACTCGGCATTGAAAGGCAATTCAGGCGCGATGTTTTACTTCGCAGGAAGTGGAATAGCGACCAATGGATGAATTGTGTTAAAATGGTGGCTGAGGACCGTGACAAATGGACACGGCTGGCTACTAGGACGGCACACCTCGGTGAAGATGCGGAATGACCGCGTCAGGCGAAAGCCAACCGTTTAAGTCAAGTAAGTCAAAATAAGTTAGAATAAGGTATTGTTCATGACATCGCTGAACCCTCCCCCACCAATTCAAGATCCAAACCTCCAAGGCTTTCTATAGCATTCGCTCCAGGCTCCGCAAAGAAATGTGAGGAACGGAGCTGGTACGGTGGCTCGAGGTGGAGCGCTCGTCAGTTTGCCGACTGGTTGAGTCCCGCAGGTCGATACGTACCAGAAACGAGGAAATTAGAGCGCAGAAACCGCACTAGGAGTTCGTTCGCGTCCGTCCGCAGACCACATGTTCGATTTTGGTGTTTTATAAGTGAACACAGCCCCAAGAAGATACACCCACTGCTTCACTATTCGTCTCACAATGAAACTCTCTTTGGTTAGCGCTGAAATTCCCAATGAATAATGTACTTTTCTAGGACTATTTTTGGAAGAAGAATCCGAATATTTCCTCCTCAGCTGTCCAAAATCACTATGAAAGGAGTTATAGTCGTTTTTTCAAGCTTCGCGGCTAAATAAGGGTACCTATCAGGCATTTTTGTGCTCCAAAAAAGCTTCTTGATTTCTCGCCGAATTCGTATGTATCGTCGATAACTGGTGCGTGCGTGCCACGGGTGTTCGACGCGGCGATCTCTCGACCAGTGATCGATCATAAGTGTAAATTAGGGAGCCGAACACGATTCTGAATTTGTCGATCATCTCAGGTCTACCGTAGATAACGGTGGACAAGATGTCATTGGCTGGCGAAACCTTCTGGGACTGATCGAACTACCGTGCACACACCGTAATTAATAGTAGCCTACCGCGAATCGATAAATGGGCCTCAGATTCGTGTGAAGCCACCCAAAACATCTCCAAAAAAATTGAGCCAAATCTGTAGCAGCATTCCAGTAATCGACAGAAGTCGCGCTTTTCCCTCGAACATGTTTCTCGATGGGAAGCCTTGAACATGATACGTTGCCACCTTCCGAAAATCTACAATCAGGGCCCGGATTCATCAACGATAAAACCGCGGTTTTAGGGTTAAATTTACTCCACGGGGTAAAATTTCGCTATTCATCAACAATTAAACCCCAATTTTCGGGGTATATACGGGAGTATCCGATACCCTGCTGAAGGAGTCGGGTATCCGATACTATTCTATCAGCAAGAGAGCGGAATCAGCACTTTGCTACTAGCGAATTGTCGGAACTTATGAGGCACTGTAAGTTAAGCCATTTGCATTTAACTTATTTGATTACATACATATAACTGCTGATTTTATAACTTTGCCCTATTCTTAGCTTTCTCCTTGGCTCCATTTCGTATCTTTTTCGTGTTCTAGACCGTATCGAGCCTAGATTTTTCAATGCAAGGCTTTTTTGAAAGATTTTTTGAGAGTACTAAGCTCGAAATTTCCGGCTTCGACAATTTCGGTATGCATTTACTACTTTTTGATGTTCAAAATATGGTAGTTGAAATACTCATTTTTCGTAACTTTTAAACAAATGAATTTTTTAAAGATTAAGTTTTTATGGTCCATTTATATGAGCTGTTTATTTATTTCAAATGAATGTTTGATGGCTGGTGGTCGTAATAAGTCCAAACCGCTAAAAGGGCGAAGAGGAGCGAAGTTCCGTGATCGAAGGATACACCGGCTACCGCCAATCACAGCCCTTCGTTTACCCACGCGCCCTCTTTACAGTTTGTACACATTATACTTTTACATTTTCAGTTTTTTTTTTCGAATATTCGACTTTCGAATAATTCAGGATTTTGAATTTTGCGAATGTTCGACTTTTCGAATAGTTCGAAGCCGACTTTTTCAGTCGAATGATATTTCGAATCATTCGATTCGGTCAAAGTATAGTACACATTACGACATATGACTTGACTAATTAAAACATTAGAAATTTTCTTACGCTCCACAGCCTCAAAAAGCAGAGAATCTTTCAATTAGAGCGAAGTTTAATTAGAGTTATTTAAATGACCGATATAAAAAATCGAAAAAATCTTTTATCTAAAAATAATCAACCCAATTTCAAAAGAATATAATATATCAAAAACCAAACTCATGAACTAGCCCAACTTACAAAAAAAAATCGAGAAACTTTTGAGTTTTATCTTTTGAAAGCTTCGAATCGTTTCATTGCATAATGTTAATATTTTATCGTACTGTGCTTATCTGGGCCAAATTCTGGTCCGTAATTGCATCTCGACATGCTTTGCGGCCGCACGCTGCCGAGCCAGAAGAGCTTCCAGCGCCGCAGCCGCCGATCTGCCGACTCTAGGTGGGTTTTGCAAACTGGAAACTAAGAAAAATTGAAGAAAACTGTATAAAAAAGCCCCATCGAGTCGGCTTTGGTGCTGGAAACTCGAACGACTCGAGCGCGTGCGGCCGCAAGGCGTTTCGAGACGCAATTGCGGACCGGAATTTGGCCCAGATAAGCACACTATGTCCAATGTGCTGTTCTAAATTCCACCTTCCTAGCAGTTGGATATTTGACCCAAATATTGTCCAGAAGCATCAATAAAATAAGAGAATGAATAAAAAATATAGAAACGGGCAATAAAACATGAAGCTCGGATTATGAAAATATTACAAAAGCCCAACTCTGCCGAAAACGACGTTGAAATGATGGAAATTTTGATTCGAAAGAGACTAAAGTTCCTGAAACATGCATAAATCCGTTCAAAAATAGTGCTTCTTCCGTACATTGCAAAATCTAGGCCACATGGTCGAGTTCGCCAAACAAAAAAACTTCGAGACTGATGAGGAAGCGCAGTTATCGATTCATAATTTTACGTCACACCAGTGGTGCCGGTTGCACAAAAGGTTCTTGGTTAGACGTCGGTGGGGTATCCGATACTCTCGCGGGGTAAATGTTGATGAATCGCATTTGGGGTTTATTTTGGGGTATGGGGTGGAGTTAATTAAACTCAGGGTATAAATTACCCCAAATTTCGTTGATGAATCCGGCCCCAGGGCTTACAATTAGATTCGTGATCCGCACCCTCATGTATGAGTTTTAAGGCAGATCTGAAACATTTTCCCAAACGCTCCCAGAGCAGCTTGATTGATATTGGGAAATACCCAATCAACAGGGAAAATTAGGGGACAATGCCTATAACCTGGCTAAATGCAGTTCATGATAGAAACGGCCTTCGGGTTTCCACCAGAAATCGAATGAACCGGGGTCCATTGCAACAATGATGGCGCCAAATGGCTAAAAACGAGCCATATACAGTCCTATACAGCCACTAAACTATACTCTACCCGCCCACTTCTCTGTAAGCCGGTGAGGGAGGGGGCGGGGCGGGCATAGCACAGCCAAATTTGATGGCCGCATGGGGTTACCTCTGGCTCGTCTTTAGCCGTTCTTTCGCCATTATTGTTGCAAACGACCAAGGCACAATCGATTTCCGGTTAAAACTTGAAGACCGTTTTCATCGTGAAAACGGCCTTCAAAGTTACTGTGAGCTGCTCTAATGGGCTTTTACGGAAGTCCAAAACATTTCGAGAAAAGCACATTTAGATTCAAGGGTTACAAATGGATATCGACCTACGGCGCACCGTGCTACATCGAGGATATGATTCAGCTTGAAGGAATCGAAGGCAACTCGACAATAGCAAAATAAAACTGAAACAGGAAAAAGTAATTTCGGCATAAACACTGCAACGTTTCCGAAGATCTTCGATTGTTTGCTGTTGTCTCCCGTCCCGAAGCATGTCTTCGGAATAACAATACAAAACTGAGCTTACAAGGCCCAAACATCAAATTTTCTTTACAGGTGCTAGGCTGATAGGTTAATTGCTTCAGGTATTTCCCAACAGCCCAACCTGTTGGTCCGTAACATTGTTGCCACTTCTACGGTGATCGACTCCGCTCATCGATTTCATTCCGTTTTAGATGCCAGAGCCTGCCGCCCACGTTTTCTCTGCGTTACTTGCACAATACAATCCATTAATTGAACTATTTATGCAAAGCTAAGCAACAAAGTCCAGGTTTCCAACATCTAATTTCACCCATGCAAACGGAGAGGAATGTGATCATAATGTATGAAGGCGCATAAAAACCAGAATAAACCTGTTCTTCAGAAAGCTTCAGAAATAGGGCAGTGATCACAACCGTCAGTATCCAGAAAAGTAATATCAGGTAACAGATGGCACAAGGCAATCCACCTCCCAATGTGCTCTGCTCCATTGAGTTGGTTGCACAGCGTTTATTAAAGGCAGCATACACGCTCGTAAACATGTTTGAGACAACTACGGAAATAGAATGGCATGGCTCAGAACCTAACGCCTACGCATTTTGAAGCGTCAAAAACGACGCACGATGCCGCTACACGACTAAGAATTTGGCCCCGCCCCCTGTATTTGCTGTTCCCCTCCAAAACAGGTGCGCTGGGTCATTACCACCATCGTCGACGTTTGTGGGTGATACAATAAGTAAACCACATACATCGACAGCGGTGGGAATGGCCCAGCACCCGTTTTGGTGGAGGACGCAAATACAGGGGGCGGAGAAACACAGGTGCAGGGCCATCTTCTTACTCATGTAGCGGCATTGTGTTCTGATCAGTACGATTCTATTTCCGTCTTTGTCTCAAACACGTTTACGAGCGTGTATGCTGCCATCAAGAAAAGGAGAATCCACGCAGCTGCACCACACAGTGACCTCAAAACACTACAGATTTCGCGTTGTTGCACACTCAAAAGGCAGCCAATTTATTAGATCACTCCAAGTGACCAGCAAAGTAAAACCTCTACCAACGCGTAGCTAGATGCCTCCGAGGGCGCGGCCTGAAACGCCGCCCCATTCCATGTACAGGCCATAAAACGGCCAATGTCTCACCGTCGACTGCGTACCACGCGCGTGCGGTCGCGCAGCGCGTGGTACGCAGTCGACGGTGAGACATTGGCCGTTTTATGGCCTGTAGCGAGAATTTAAGGGTTTTAGCTACGATAGCTAAAACCCGCATATTCTTGTGTCATTCGAACCATTGCTCTCTCTGACACTAAACCCGCATATTCTCGCTATAATTTTGTAGCGAGAATTTAAGGATTTCGCGGCAGCCTGTGTTGAAGTGCAATCTCAAACCCGCACTGGCTACGCGGAACGCAGGGATGCCGTTCGAACAGTGTTGGCCCAGTCAATCCACGGATAATTGACACTGTGGGTGGCAGCGGAGGGTGACCCCGTGTCGCTCTCTGGAAGACCTCAGAAAAATGAAAACATGGTACATGTAATATAAAGTGTAATATACTTGAGACATTCAAGTATATTACCTTTATATCGCATGTAACCTACACTTATATTACATGTAACATACACTTATATTACATGTAACACACACTTATATTTCATGTAGCTTAAAGGCAGTGTTCACGATAATCTTCGATTTTGAGATTAATCGCTAAATCGATTGTTTGGCCCCCGAGTAGAACTGAAATGACGAAGAAACCGAGAAAAACGCACCAGAAGGGCACGAAA
The DNA here is from genome assembly GCA_029168955.1 of Aplectana chamaeleonis. NCBI lineage: Eukaryota > Metazoa > Nematoda > Chromadorea > Rhabditida > Cosmocercidae > Aplectana > Aplectana chamaeleonis. The sequence goes on along the minus strand of JAPDOI010000187.1, from coordinate 768,516 downwards.
TCCTCAAGTATCAGCCCGCCTCCTAAGTATTAATGGAACTGTTCGTTGTGACAATGAAATCTTTTGTGGACCCGTCTTTTGCAATTCTCCATTCTGTATTGCTCCGTTCTTTCCTTCGGGCCCTAACTAATACTGTTTTGCCCAAAATATTTTTCCATTTTCGATTAGTCCCATTTTTTACCGGTGACAACCACCGTGAACATGTTCATCCAACCGGACAATTAGTCCAGGCCATAGAATAATGTCACTGAAATAAGACGAATTAGTGCGTTTCTCGCCGTTTCTTCGTGATTTTGGTGACACTTGGTAGCCAACGCATTGTTTTGAGTGGAAAACTTGGAAACGAGAATCATCGTGAACACTGCCTTTAATTAGAGCTGCAAGTTCCAGGCTAGCGCTTCAAGTACGAATCAGCGTGCTTTAAGCTCTTTTGAACATCCCAGCAGCTTAGAGCCTGCTGCTTCATGATTGAAGCAGCAAGCTTGGATTCCACAGCTTCATACAAGAATCAGTGGGCTTAAGCGTGTTCAAAAATTATTGTATGTCGCTCCCTCTAATCCTCCACACGATTGAAACGGATCATGAGGAGCGAGAGATCAACGACTCGGCCAGGGCGAGTGACCTCCCTGTCGAAAGTCAATGCAATGGGACTGCGCTCATGGCTAAGGTATGAGGCGGCCCGTATGCTGTGCAGGTTCGCAGAAGGTGTTCAGCATAGGCCCTCAGTTTTTGAAGATATTTGAATCATGTTACACTTATACTACACGTAATTTACTTCAGTAGAGATAATTCACATGTAACTTACATTGACGGAGATGTATTACAAGTATATTGTAATCGTCTTTTATGTTACAAGTACTATGTTTTCACCATCAAAACATATTACGTGTGACATTTGGCCTGCGAGCGAGGGACCGATGTATTACATGTAATATAGATCGGTCGAGATAATTTGCAAGTAATATACATTGGCCAATTTATATTACATGTATGTTAATTCAGGCCTTTTATTTTACATGTAATATGTTTTCACCAGCGGCGTCGGCCGGCTGACGCCGGCCTCTGCCGCTGGGGTCCGGCTGCGCCGGCCCATATGCCGGCATCTTGAGTATAAGGCAAATGAATCGAAATCCGCTGTGATTCTATGCGAGATGACGTACAGAAGCTCTCACACTTGCCGGCTATCGAATGATTCTGCCGCTGGAGTTTGGTTGCGGCGGCCTGCAAGCTGGTTTCGGCGACAACACTCGAGCAATCAGAAATTACAAAGCATTTCGAATCTTGCAAACCCTGCTAACCTCCTTTCTTGCGCAGTTGCACACCGACCCTTCTTCAGTTTCATGAAGTCTTTAAGTGGTAGTTCATTTATATTCATTTCTGTCATGATAAAGACAACCGCTGTTTGAGGTTTAGTAAACTCCTCCATGACCAACCGACACCCTGCTACCTTTTTTGCCAAATGAAGTATAATGATGTTTGTGTCTCCTGGGGTCATATTCGCCAATAACCCGCCGGGTACCCGCCGAGTAGTCGAAGGGTAAATGAGGTGAAATTTCAGTACAAAACGCGCGCTCCACGGCCACCTCTCGCCTCCCTTGGCTTCCCTCGCGACCGCCGGAATTTTTCGAATAGCATAGCTGAAAAATGGCCGCTTCGCGATGGAATCTTTATCTTTTTGCAGTGATATCGATACGTAACACAGTTTGCATTTCCATCTTACATGGTGTAAGATGATAAGATCTGCTCGTTTGCCGCGCGCGGTATCATCCCTTCCGCTTCCCTTCGACTACCCTCGACGGGTTGTTGGCGAATACGACCCCTGGGGTCGTATTTGCCAATAACCCGCCGGGTAGTCGAAGGGTAAATGAGGTGAAATTTCAGTGCAAAACGCGCGCTCCACGGCCACCTCTCGCCTCCCTTGGCTTCCCTCGCGACCGCCGGAAGTTTTTGCATCGCTTCTCGGGAAAATTGGCCGCATCGCGGCGAAATTTATTGCAAATTGCACGGAACGGACCTCGGAATCCTTCATTTTGATTGCTTAAACCCTCATTTTCTTGATTTCCGTGTGATTCTGTCTCTTGTTTTCTATTCGTTGGTGACTCAGATCCTTTTTTCGTTATAAGTATACATTTTTTACTGTGAATATTCATTTTTTGCTGTTTTTCTCGCACGTTTCATTGAATTTTCACCAAAAAAATAGAAAAGCGATTTATGCCACATCTTAATCATCCAGAGAGCTGCGGGCTCTCATCTTTATGTCCAAGTATTATAGACAGTGTGCAAAATAACGATCTTTATTCTGCCAGGTTTCATTTTTTAAAATGTGAATATTGAATTTGAATAAAACCCAGTAAAACATGTTATACTATTGTTCTGCAACAAAAGAAATTAGTTTTCAATATTCTTATGCTAAAAACAAGTCTAAAAATGCAAAAGAATCGAACAAAAAATAGAAAATTACACAATATTCTCGAAGGGAAGTCCACGGGAATTCGAAGGGTAATCGATCAATACGTTCATTTCCATCTTACAGCGTGTAAGATGGGTCGATGTGTTCCTCTGCCGCGCGCGGTATCATCCCTTCCGCTTCCCTTCGACTACCCTCGACGGGTTGTTGGCGAATACGACCCCTGGATGCATATTTTGATAAAATCACATTTCAATCGTATATAAACCCGATTAAGAAAGGTCAATGCATATAAACAGCTGAGCAGCTGAAATGAGGGGTTAAAGGGGGGACGTGGAGAAAGGGGTGGTATACACTCTCTTCTAGACGCACAAAACAATTTTGAAGTTGTGCGCTCTCCCACTTCGGTCCCTCACACTTTCTACGGCGTCCGGCGCACTCTACCTTGGGTCCCACACACTTCCTACGGCGTCCGGCGCATTTGAATTTGGGTCCCACAAAATTTCTACGTCGTCTAGCGCACTCTACCTTGAGTCCCACACACTTTCTACGGCGTCCGGCGCACTCTCACTTCGGTCCCGCACACTTCCTACGGCGTCCGGCGCATTTGAATTTGGGTCCCACACACTTTCTACGTCGTCTGGCGCCATCGACCTTGGGTCCCACACACTTTCTACGGCGTCCGGCGCACTCCCACTTGGGTCCCGCACACTTTCTACGGCATCCGGCGCACTCGCATTTGGGTCCCACACACTTTCTACGTCGTCTGGCGCAATCGACCTTGGGTTCCACACACTTTCTACGGCGTACGGCGCACTCCCACTTGGGTCCCGCACACTTTCTACGGCGTCCGGCGCATTTGAATTTGGGTCCCACACACTTTCTACGTCGTCTGGCGCCATCGACCTTGGGTCCCACAAAATTTCTACGTCGTCTAGCGCACTCTACCTTGAGTCCCACCCACTTCCTCCGGCGTCCGGCGCACTCTCCCTTCGGTCCCGCACACTTTCTACGGCGTCCGGCGCGTTCCCTTTAGGTCCCTTACACTTTATAGGGCGTCCGGCGCACTCTCACTTCGGTCCCGCACACTTCCTACGGCGTCCGGCGCACTCTCACTTCGGTCCCGCACACTTCCTACGGCGTCCGGCGCATTTCAATTTGGGTCCCACACACTTTCTACGTCGTCTGACGCAATCGACCTTGGGTTCCACACACTTTCTACGGCGTACGGCGCCATCGACCTTGGGTCCCACACACTTTCTACGGCGTCCGGCGCACTCCCACTTGGGTCCCACACACTTTCTACGGCATCCGGCGCACTCGCATTTGGGTCCCACACACTTTCTACGTCGTCTGGCACCATCGACCTTGGGTTCCACACACTTTCTACGGCGTACGGCGCACTCCCACTTGGGTCCCGCACACTTTCTACGGCGTCCGGCGCATTTGAATTTGGGTCCCACACACTTTCTACGTCGTCTGGCGCCATCGACCTTGGGTCCCACAAAATTTCTACGTCGTCTAGCGCACTCTACCTTGAGTCCCACACACTTTCTACGGCGTCCGGCGCACTCTCACTTCGGTCCCGCACACTTTCTACGGCGTCCGGCGCGTTCACATTTAGGTCCCTTACACTTTCTACGGCGTCCGGCGCACTCTCACTTCGGTCCCGCACACTTCCTACGGCGTCCGGCGCACTCTCACTTCGGTCCCGCACACTTCCTACGGCGTCCGGCGCATTTCAATTTGGGTCCCACACACTTTCTACGTCGTCTGGCGCAATCGACCTTGGGTCCCACACACTTTCTACGGCGTCCGGCGCACTCCCACTTGGGTCCCGCACACTTTCTACGGCATCCGGCGCGTTCGCATTTGGGTCCCACACACTTTCTACGTCGTCTGGCGCCATCGCCCTTGGGTTTCACACACTTTCTACGGCGTACGGCGCACTCCCACTTGGGTCCCGCACACTTTCTACGGCGTCCGGCGCATTTGAATTTGGGTCCCACACACTTTCTACGTCGTCTGGCGCCATCGACCTTGGGTCCCACAAAATTTCTACGTCGTCTAGCGCACTCTACCTTGAGTCCCACACACTTTCTACGGCGTCCGGCGCACTCTCACTTCGGTCCCGCACACTTTCTACGGCGTCCGGCGCATTTGAATTTGGGTCCCACACACTTTCTACGTCGTCTGGCGCCATCGACCTTGGGTCCCACACACTTTCTACGGCGTCCGGCGCACTCCCACTTGGGTCCCACACACTTTCTACGGCATCCGGCGCACTCGCATTTGGGTCCCACACACTTTCTACGGCATCCGGCGCACTCTCACTTCGGTCCCGCACACTTCCTACGGCGTCCGGCGCATTTCAATTTGGGTCCCACACACTTTCTACGTCGTCTGACGCAATCGACCTTGGGTTCCACACACTTTCTACGGCGTACGGCGCACTCCCACTTGGGTCCCGCACACTTTCTACGGCATCCGGCGCGTTCGCATTTGGGTCCCACACACTTTCTACGGCATCCGGCGCACTCTACCTTGGGTCCCACACACTTCCTACGGCATACGGCGCACTCTACCCGGGTCCCACACACTTTCTACGGCGTCCGGCGCACTCTCACTTCGGTCCCGCACACTTCCTACGGCGTCCGGCGCATTTGAATTTGGGTCCCACACACTTTCTACGGCGTCCGGCGCACTCTCACTTCGGTTCTGCACACTTCCTACGGCGTCCGGCGCATTTTAATTTGGGTCCCACACACTTTCTACGTCATCTGGCGCACTCTACCTAGGGTCCCACACACTTTCTACGTCGTCTGGCGCAATCGACCTTGGGTCCCACACACTTTCTACGGCGTCCGGCCCACTCCCACTTGGGTCCCGCACACTTTCTACGGCATCCGGCGCGTTCACATTTAGGTCCCACACACTTTCTACGGCGTCCGGCGCACTCTCACATCGGTCCCGCACACTTCCTACGGCGTCCGGCGCATTTGAATTTGGATCCCACATACTTTCTACGTCATCTGGCGCAATCGACCTTGGGTCCCACACACTTTCTACATCGTCCGGCGCACTCCCACTTGAGTCCCGCACACTTTCTACGGCGTCCTGCGCACTCCCACTCGGGGCCCGCACAGTTTCTGAGACGTCCTGCGCACTCCCTTTTAGGTCTCGCACACTTTCTACGGCGTCCGGCGCACTCGCATTTGGGTCCCGCACAAATTCTGAGGCGTCCTGCGCACTCCCTTTTGAAAAGCTGTACACTGTCTACGACGTCCGGCGCACCCTACCTTGGGTCCCGCACACTTTCTACGGCATTCCGCGCGCCCCCGTAAAATTTCTACTGCGTCTGGCGCACCGCCTCTGAAGTCCCGCACAATTTCTACGGCGTCCAACACACTCTCACTTGGGTTCCCCAAATTTTATACGGCGTCCGGCGTACTGTCCCTCGGGCCCAGCACACTTCCTACGGTGCACTCCCTTGGCTCTTGCACGCTCTCTACGTTGTCCTGCGTAGCACCACCTAGGTCCCGCACATTTTCTACGGCGGCTCGCTCACTCCCACTCGGGCCCCACACTCCCACTACGGCGTCCGGCGCACTACCACTGGGTCCCGCACACTTTCTGCGGCTCTTTGCGAAATCCCACTTAGTACCCACACACTTTCTACGGCGTTCTGCGCGCTCTTGAGTCCGTACCCGTGAGGTCGCCCGTCTTGAAAGTCAAGACGAATAAACGGTCAAACAAACACACAGAGAAACGCACACATACATACATACATACACACACACGCACACACAAATTTACCAAAATATATATAGGATTTTCTGAGTTGCAAGGGATAATTTTGGCCGCTGGTATGCTGCCTGCCGTGGGTAAGAAACGGTGATGCGATCTATCGCAGCTGTAATAGCCTTTTTAAAACAGATCAAGACTGGGTGGGTCGATAGACCGAATGCTGCAACGAGAATAAGCGCAGAATATGCGGGAGCTGTAGCTAAAATATCACCAACTGAGGCTAAACTTTCCGTAATTTACGTAAATTCTCGTGTCAAAATTAGACTAGATGCCTCTGAAACCCAGGGCATCTCTGGTTTCCGTGTAAGGAATTTAGCTACGCGTTGGTGGAGACCTCAGCAAACAACGAGTGTTTCAATGCTGACACAGCTGTTCCTAGCAACTATAGGCCACGGCTAGCCCCACGCTGTGATGATCAGAGTGAGGCCACAGTTTTGGGCACCGAGAAAGAAGGGGGCCGCAGTTCACGTTGACCACCAAGCAAAAACAGTTGGTATTCAGAGGTTCAAAACATTGTGCAAACAGAAAGAATGAAATTGAATTCAACACTTGAGAGACCGGGCGCCCCACGGCTACTCTGCGCAGCCGACCGCGCGCTCCACTGCCACTAAGGTGAGTGGGTATTAAAACCGAGATTTTCCTTATGAAAGAACCCGAAAAAAAGTATCAAGGTGACTCATGTCTGCCCACCAGTAATAAAAGCTCCCATTGATAGGGGTCTTCCAGTTACAATGAAAAGAATCTTGCTTTCACAAAGATACGACGAAAAATCTAGTTAATGGCGTGGGTGCGCAAGGGACACGCGGTCCCAGCGACAAAACAACTGTGGGTGCGCAGTGTGGACACGCGGTCGCTCAGGTGTTAAAAAGCACATTCAAAAATAGCATGAAATATGGAAATATTTGTAATTTATCCACAAAAAAAATCAAGTTTCGCCGATTTCTCCATCGATCAAAAGCAGGGTTATGCTCACGCTGTGATGATCACAGAGGGGCCGCAGCTTTTGGCGTCAGGAAGGAAAGGGGCCGCGGCCCACGCCGGCCAATATGCCAAATTAGTCGGTACTCAGCGGAACGCAAACTTATAGAAAATAAAGTCGAATGATACTAAAGAACACTTACAAAACTTGTTCCAAATATGGAAATAGTTGTTACATCGTGTTCCCAAAATCGTAAGACTGCTAAATTTTCGTCAATCCTTAAGATCACACTAACCTGGGGGCCGCCGAAATTTCGAACTGAAGAAAGAGATGGAAGCACCTGCCACAAACCGATTACAGCGCCATGCCTGACCCTGATCTAGAGATGACTTTCATAATCCATATGCGCGAATTCTTAAGCCGGAAAGAGGAGGGCCGCACAAGTTCTCAAGCTGGTGAGAGGGCCGCACCTCTCGCGGACTGATCACAGCGCCGAGCCTTACTCTTCTATAGACGGTGCAAACCAGTCAAAGTACAGATCGTAGTGATACTTTGTGTTCCTTATTGTGCGTTGGCACAAACCCGGTGCACATATGTTATAACATACGCGCACCGAATTAGCGCCAACGCCAATAAAAAACACAAAGTATCACTACGATCCCTGCCAACTGTGGGTAGTAGACACCATATGAAAGTTTGGTCCTGTGCTATTTACTAGGTTGGTGCAAAAATTACTGACGTTTCACCAGCTATTTTTTCCCGCCATGACGAGTTCCTCTGGAAAGGTATGATGAATGATTCGAAAACACGTTCGTTCTTATATACGGTGTTCTTTGTAGCTTGCTGTGGAACTCGTTTTGAATTTCATATTCAAATTTAATGAGTTTTCTCCTATTCAGTGCTGAATAGTTACATATATTTAAATAAGAGTGCTCTCAGAGCATAAAATCTATCAGCGTTAGTGGAACATTCGATAGCCCTACAGAATGTACTTCATACTCTGATAGGAAAGGAATTCGAACATGTGGAAACATTCAGCATTGGGACCACACAATAAATCTGAACGTTAATCTCGGAAGTTATCGAATTTTACGAAAAATTCGAAAACCATTGGATAGGGGTAGCAATAGGGCAAGAAAGAATAGCCTGAGAAAAGGAAGTATTTCTATAGCCTAATACCGCTCAGGGTTCGGCGTGAGGTGTGATGTATCACAGAGGGGGGGGGGGGTCGGACCCATCGACATCCGGTGGGATGGGGGGGGGGTGTTGGACCTTCGGTCAACCAGGAACCAAGATGGACTTCTATCACGGCGGGGGGGTTGAGAGCCATACCGTTAGTATAAAAATGACAGTAAACAGAGACGGCAAAATGAGATCACAATAAGAGGTCAAAATCAAACTGGAGATCATACTGAGAGAGCAAAATTAGACGGGAGATCAAAAAAAGAAACTGAAGGGTGACCAACAACTGCGAAAGAACAAATGAGGCAAGATATGAAATGGAGATGTAAAAATAAGGCGAGAACACGAAAGAAGAGCTTACAATTCACTGGTGATAAAGCATGCAAGGAATAGACGACAGTAGCATGGCCATCGTTAATGACTCTGACACGGAGGAGGAGTCTTGGCCAGGTAAAGTGTGTCGCCAAAGCGCTCCTGGATATGTCAGCAGCAGGGGTGTTAGGTATTCGCTGTCATCGAGAACTATACTGTCAATGAAATGACACATAGGTTCTGGAATTTCGTTATCTAACTATAAGATGCATTTTTAGGCGATTTAGGATTAACAGGTTCGATCCCGCTAAAGGTAAAAAATTTTGCAATTCTGAGAAATAATGGATAGTTGACTGTTTGGGAAGAGCATTGTTCACTGTTATATCTCTTGCAATTTACTCCACGAATTGTATTCGTGTTCAAGATGCGATATCGCCTGAAGCATAGGATTTTATGCCCTGAGGGCACATAGGTGTGACCCCATCCTACGTAGCGCTATTCGGCTTAAAGCTGCGTCCATGAAACTTTGGGTGCGTTTTCACATCCGGATAGTCAATTACCATATGTGATTTTCATGCCTGAAACAGCACCTATGTGCCATCAGGGCAGGAAAACAGGCTCCGCCCACCATATGTAGCGCTGTTCGGATTGAAGCTGTATCCATGAAATTTAGGGTGCGTTTTTACATCTGAACCGCCAATTACTTAATGTGGTTTTCATTCCCGAAATCGCACCTATATGCCCTCAGGGCATGAAAACAGGCTCCGCCCACCCTATGTAGCGCTGTTCGGATTGAAGCTGTATCCATGAAATTTGGGGTGCGTTTTTACATCTGAACCGCCAATTACCTAAAGTGGTTTTCATTCCCGAAACCGCACCTATGTGCCCTCAGGGCACTAATGAACGTTCAGCCATTGAACAAAAATTTGGTGCCATTGTCGTAGAAGAGTTGTTTTTGTCTGCTTTCGTGGAAAACATTTATTTATTGCATTACTAGGTGTTGATTTAATCTTGAATTAAAAAATCGTTCACTATAAAATGAAAAATTACGAAATGAGGACCTCCCTCCTGGTAGTCGCCATCATTTTTTCCAGGGGGGGGGCTGAGCAAATCGCTTGACTTGGGTGGGGGGTCGGACCAATGTTGGGTTGTATCACACCTAGCGCCGTAGCCTGTTACCGCTATAATAATCATGAACACGGCGTCTCATCGACAGGTTTCCATCACCCATAAGGATTGGGGGACTATACCTACATCGCGCCACGATAATCGTGCGTGATGCGATTTGCTCGACGACGCGAACACATCGCATCGCACTCAAACTCAACCATACCTCAACGCCGTCTTGCGTTACCCAAACATGCACAAATCTGAAAGAGCTTTAGAATTTTAGAAGTTTTTATGGATATTTCCGCTGTTGTTTCGTTTTCGCAGTTTTCTTCTTCAAAATTGTGCGCTCATCTAATTTGTTGAATTTGGTTGGGTGCATCTAGATTTCCGAATTTTACTTTTTTGATGGCCAGATCTACCTTCTTAGGAGGATAGCACAGAATCGTTTTTATTGCAAACCCTGTGCTCTACTGCGACGCCAAACAAGAGTTCGGCTGGAAAAATCAGAAGTCGTATAAGAATGTGTTTTTTCGCCAAATATGGCTTCTCGCTAGCAGTTTCTCCCGGTAAATAAGTGGAAGAACTCATTGGAGCTTTTATCAATGTCTGACATCGTGATCGTGATCGTGTATTACCCCCTTCCACTGTTGTTTATTGCTGTAGAACTTTGCTTAGCCAAACGCTCCCGCGATGTCCTCACATCACAGTGCAGGGCGCTGAGAATCGCGAACGCTCGCTAAATACCAGGCGATTGCGCGAAGAACTATGGTTTGAACGCGACATGAGCGAGATGCCATCGCGCGTAGCAGCTGCCACGCAAACGCCGCGTGCGACGACTGACCTCACCGCGGCTCCCGGTTCCTTTGTCGCGCGCGGCGACAAGTGCTAGATCACGCTTCTGAGTGCCATAACATCGCTTCAAGTATGGTTTCCCCTAAGTGCTTTAAACTGTGGTGTCTACGCGTCAAAACGTGCACCCTAGTTTGAACGCATTGGCACGCCCGTTGTTTACTGTGGCTTCACTAAGCTATGAGTTGAGGCTATGATTGAGTGAATTGGCGGGCGGTTCAGTATGCAATTCTAAACCTTCAATTTTTATGTTACCATGCACTGTAGCTATTCTACACGACCGGATCTTTGGGTTAATAATCGCTCCTGTGCAACTCTTCGTGGACTTCATAGAGGGCATTGGTGTCTACCCATAGGTCCGTGATGCGATGGGAGTGCAGCTAGTCTACCATAAGAGCAGGGCACAAACAAAATGAAAATCACCATTCTGTGGTTCTCAATGGAAAGCGTTGTTCTTGGCATTACTTTCCGAGCACACTTATATATGTATATAACAAGTGAGGAACTTCCACAAGAAGGACTACCAGTTGAAATCATTAAACAGCACAAAATGCGTTCACAAACATTGGGAGCCAAGAAAAATTACATAGAACGAGGGGACGACCATTGCATATTCCACCGGTGTTACCGCTCCGCAGGCAAATCAATGGCACTGTCCTCTATTTTCCGCTCAAACGGCAAGTAAACATGAAATCCGAAGGAACCGCTCGAGAATGATCCAGGATTCGCTACGACCGTCTCTTAAAACGCACTGTCAGAGCAATAGAACGACAAAAAAGACAACCATTATAATCTTGAACAAAACCTTCAAGGCAAAGTCTGCGATGATCTTCGATTTTCCGAGGGGACTCAAGAGGATTTCCGAAGCCCAATGCAACAACCACGTAAGAAACGGCTCCTAGCAAGCCTCACTAGGCCCTGTACGATTCTGAAACTGACTGCGCGAGCGAACGAGGCCCAGCTTACACAACATCCATAATCGAAGTAACCATGTTGGATTCGCCTGAATGTAGCCCTTTGATATCTTCTCCTTCCTCCTCACATGCTCACCTCGATTAATGGCTGTTGTGTAAACTGGTCCTCGTGTTGTGCAGTAAACTTTAGGGCCGTATAAACTCAATTCAAGCTCCCTCAAAGCTGTTTTTTCGACGAGGTTGTTGCACTGAGCCACATTCCTTTCGATTCCCGGTGGAAACTCAAAGATAGTGTTTATAGTGGGCATTGACTTTGAAGGCAAGCTCCGCTTAAATTCAGACCCTGAACCCCATGTACGAGTTCGAAAGCCTATTGTCATCATAATTCTTTTATCATTTTCTTTAAAACAAGAAAGATTCCCAACCAATAATGGAAAATTATCATTAAACAAACCTGATTGAACCTCAGCAAATGACCGGAATTTATCGGCCACCACAAGCAAATCGGGCAGCGGGTGTAAGCTCATCACATGATCAAATTCCCAGAGAACAGGAGCAATATGTGCTGGCAAAGGTGATAAGTGCACCTATAATATTAAGAAAAATAAGCACATTCACTAACTGCACAGCTTTGTCCACGACAACGCTCAGCTCGCAATTGTGGACTCGGATCAGCGCCACGTCTGATTGCCTTGATATTGTGGCAACCGCATGACATCGATAGCTGAGTTTTCGGCTCGAGGAATGATTTTGAATTCAAAGATAATGGAATTTTCCACTTCCAATCCACTTAACAGAGTCTGAAAAGCGTTTCCTCTAGCGAGTCATCTAAATAAACTGCGCTACGGAAGCGAAACAAGCCTCAATGGCAAGCTCGACAAAGTCGTGAAACAGAGTACACGGTTGATTTCCAAATGGCGCTCAGTTCATCTATGCGAACTTGGCCTCGCGCCTGGGGCTGCACTCCTCTTTCCCAAAAGCACGCTAGGATTCCAGAAAATTGGAAAGGTGCACAGCCGCCCTCATCAATGTATATTGCATTCGACTGCGAATCTCCACATCTTTCCGAAATATTGAAGCAAGGTACAGTAACCACCTAACGTGAGATAATAGCGGTAAATTACCTGGCTAAGGATTGTCTTCGCAAAACATCTAGGAATATTTTCGGCAGCAACTGCATTTACAGCATGCCTGAAACACGAATTTGCATTAAACATACTTCAGCTATGAGGAATGGACGACAAAGGAACACAACCAATTGGATATGTCTACGAAGGCTTGATGGGCAAATGATCTTCAGAGGTCAGTATTTGGAAGAACTGCTGTATGTATAGCATCAGGAAGTAAATGAGCATACCTGCACATTTTTTCAACAAGATCGTTTCGTATTATCACTATCTCCTGACTGGCATACTGTATCCGGACAGGATTTGTTGCAAAAAGACAGTTGGGAATTTGCTCAAGGTACTTGAAAAGAACACCAGGAAGGTGAGGACGGGGTAAAACCTGAATACATCACAGGACTGAAAAATACACACAGCATAGTTATCCAACCACGTACCATATTCAAAAATGGATCGTCTGGTCCTGGTACAAATACAAAATGAGTCGAAATGAATGAGGAAGCAAAGTCATTCAGCTGGTTAGCTAGCCTAAAACTAGCCTACAGAAGTCAAACTACCTTAAAAGAATCTGGTTCGCAGCATCACGGCCTTTTAGGGTATACAATTCGGTGCAGCCGAGGTGAAGCTCATTCATTTAATGTTTTAAATGCGTACCTTCGAAAACCCGTATGGAGCAGTTCCATCGTATCCTGCTGTCGAGAACGAGAACAAAAATTACCACAAAATATGAAAGCAAGCGGTGGATCGGAAGAAAAACCGGAAAGCATGTGATAGACTGCTTGCATGACCTGAAGTAAACCACTGGAGTAACTGATTCTTTTAACTATTCTGATGCATATTATTATCATGCTGAGATGTCGTAGGTTCGTGCCGTGGCAGAGTGGAGGAAACAACATCACCTTCGTGCAAACCGACATCACTCCCTCCACCGAGAGAGTTTTTATCATGGGGGGGGGTTGTTGGCTAGCCCCAGCTCTTCTGAAGATTCTACTATAAAGAGCTGGCGTCGAGAGGAATCCTGGACCTGTGCAGAAGTATTGATGTGCCACATGCAGCAAGAATGCCAAATGGAATAGAATAAGCGTCCAATGCTTTGGATGCAAAAGGTGGGTGCACTTCTCCTGCTCAGGTCTTAGTTCTGTGAGGCATCACGACTCATCCATCCGTTGTGTTCTGTGCTCCGCTCCCAGCAACTCTGATCCCTCATTCACCAACCGCCCCCTCTCTATTGTACATATAAATCTTGACGGCCTTCGTACCAAATTGTCTGAACTCTCACTCTTCGCACGTAATCATCATCCGAATGTTATTATAGTTCAAGAAACCAAACTTTCTCCCTCTACTACTTATCCCCAACCAAACATTCCTGGCTATACTGCCTATCACATCCCAAGGACAGCTCTTGGAGGCGGAGTTTCTACATTTGTACTTTCTAACTTACCTTCTCATATAATTCCAGATGTTCCCAAAGACGGTACTCCCGAGTGCGTTCCGGTTCACCTCTCTCTCAAAACCCCTTTATCTCTCTTTAATATTTACATCCCTCCCTCCACTTCTTGTCCTCCAACTTACAAGCACATTCCTCTTCCTAAGCAGTTGCATGACTGCTCTCTGTCTTCATCAGCTGTCTTTGCAGGTGACTTCAATGCTCACACCTTCTGTTCTGCGCTAATCTCTCCAGCCATTCTGAACAAGCTTCCAATGGAACCTCTACCGCTGATCACAGATGTCATAAATACTCCTTTCCCTACCTGCGCCCTACCTCAAGCATGGGAGACGGCCAATGTGATATCCTGCCAGAGCCAGGCAAATCGCAAAGCACGGCAAATGGCTATCGCTCACCTATCGCGAAGATAGCCGAAAAGCTAATCGTCAGAGACCTGGCAGAGCAGAGTGAGGGACAACAACATCAACATGGGTTTAGCAAGCTTCACTCCACCACCTCTGCCCTACTGGAGATTGTAAGCTTTGCAGTCGATGGGTTCAACGCCAGGAAGCCTCTCAGAACAGTGGCCGTTGCCCTCGATCTAACCAAAGCATTTGATTCTGTTAACCTGGGATTTCTCTCCGAGAAACTATTGCTGTCCTAGCTACAACTGTGGCAGAAGCCTTGGATTGCAGCGTTTACGAAAGTTCGTCGGGCCAAAGTGATATTCCAGAATCACGTATCCAGTAGTACACCTATAGCAGCCAGCGTCCCGCAGGGTGGAGTTCTGTCACCTGCCCTCTTCAACCTGTACATTGAAGACCTACCCGAGCCTCCTGAAGATATAAAAATTGTAGCGTATGATGACGATATCACCATCATGTGCCGAAACCGCGACATACAGGTAGCAGCAAACATAATCAGCGACTACCTCCTCGAGCTTAAAATCTTTCTCGATAGTATGATGCTCACATTTTCCGCGGCAAAATCTTCTGTTTCGGTTTTCACATCTGAACCAAAGGAACACAGCGCCCAACCTGACGTCAGGTGGGACGGTGATCTTTTGCCTACAGCGAAACTTCCCAAGCTGCTGGGGCTCATTTTGGACCCAACGCTGAAGTTCCACAAAAATGCCGAACAGAAGCAAACAGTCGTCAAGGCGAAGCTCAACGTTCTGAGAGATTTGGGAGGAACGTCCTGGGGTTGCAACAGAGAGACAATATTGACGACATATCGAGCCATTCTGCAGCCTGCATCGGAGTATGCAGCACCTGTCAGGCAGCACATCGTGTCGGACAGTTCCTGGACTAAGATGCAGCGAGTTCAGAATGCTGCACTTCGAGTCGCCACCGGATGTGCAAAAAGCTCTCCGATTGAGCACCTTCACGCCGAGGCCCGCATCTTGTCAGTGAAAAAAGCATTGCCAGCTCCAGGCTCAGCAGATGTTCATAAATGTCTATAAGCAGCCTAATCATCCGTCGAGAAGACCCTTAAATCCCGTAAGAGAGAGAGAGAGAGAGATCGATCAGAGTGCCGTTTGCCGATGCTCCGAACAAAGTGAATGTACAGAGATGGACCGACTCAAACCAAGAACGGCTTCGTCTCTTGCGCGCGGAGCACACGCAGTTCGTTAAGGATCATCTTGCCAAGCGGCTGTCAACCCTATTCTCGGTGATGTGCAGCCTAGGGTATGTGATACCGAGTCCGAGCTCGGTAGGCGTGCCAGGTGTATCTTCGCTTCGTTACGCTGCGGATATTCTCAATTGCCTATGTCTTACCTGCACAGGGTCGACAATATCCAGCCTGACGTGTACCCGGACTGTGGAAACCAAGGTCACGACACTAAACACCTATTTCATTGTCCGAAGAAACCAACAACGCTCAGTACAGTAGACTTGTGGACGAATCCAGTGCTGGTCGCCCAGTTTCTGAACTTGTGACAAAACCCCTCTGTGGCTGCAAAGAAGAAGAATATCATGTAAAAACACCCACTCTGTGGTTGTCCAAATGTAAATCTGACAAAATCACAATCTGAGCATTGGGATTGCTTCGCTCGGCAACACAAAGCTTAGCGTTGCACCGGAACGCGATCTGAAAAGCTACATTGCTAAGACCTTTTGCAGAACTAGAAAAAAATCGCTAAGGGATACCGCGAGTGCTAAATAGTCTTAGAAAACTTTTTTTTGGGTTGTGGGTAGCTCGAAAACGGAGAAAATATGACTTTGGACTCCAGAGATGGAGAAATAAGTGCTCAAACCTTCTCTGTGGAAGTTATTTAGGGAAGCCTAAAACTGAACTGAGACATCTACCGTAATCTTCTGTGGCCGCCCCGATGTAACATGATAAAACATGCAATCTAACGCAAGGCGTATGTATGAAATGAAATGAGATCTGATAAACAATTAAGCTCCACCAAGATGCTTACTAAAGAGATATTTGAAGTGGGACAGCCCAAGGGGGATCTCCCTACGCCTGGCTAGGGCATTGAAGGCTACACAGGCCCTATGAGTGAAAAAGTGCAGTCTACGCTGCGTTTTGGCCCTGGGGACATAAATTTTAGTGGAACCCCGTATCGTCACAGAGTCATGATAAGACAGGATTTTCGCAGCATTAATGCGAACCATCCCAAACATGATTTTTTAAAACATAATCAGGTCATTTGGGTTTTTTTTTCTCGTAAGAACTTAGAATATTGTCTTCTAATCTCCCCCATACCCTTCGGAAGATCGTTTTTCAAAACTACATTTTGTATTTAAGATATTCCCTTGTCAGAGGCACACTTACAGGATCGTCCCCTCCAAACCAGTTGGTGTTACCAAAAGCATTTCTCGTCTCTTCCGCAGTCTCAGGTGGAACGGAAGCTACCTCTCGCACAGTAAATAACGAAGAATCGTAAGATCCCTGAAAATTCAACTATAAAAGCGTAGAAGCGTAGCCTGTTAAGCGACTCTTCAGTTCTCACACACAAATAAATCTAGAAATGCACGAGGTCACTTCCTGAACGAACAGGCTCTTTTAGTACAGAAGTCTCACAATGGTATTTGTAGCAGAACTTATGTGAAACTTTCACTCCTACGACATTGATACGTATGTTCGAACATTTCCCCAGTCAGTGCCAGAAAACAAAGTGGTATATTCATATCTCCACACATCTTTTAACCGCCGACGAAGTGAGTCCTCGTGCACGTCTGTCTTGTGCGCAAAACCAAACAAAATGATTACCTGGAAAATCGCTACGCATCCCTCAGTGAACGCGCCTTGCTGAAATCGAGTCTCCTCATTGAATTCGACTTGAACTGAACCCGTCAAGTCTTCTATATGATAGCAATGGCTCTAGAAAAGTTAAAGCGTAATATAAATTCGTTCCTTAATCTACTACAAAACAAATCAGCAATCTACGGGAGCCAAGTAAAACAAGCAGGGCGGATTTCTGCATAAATCGGACTAAAAGTAAGCTTACCTTCTGCTGAGTAAGCATGCCAACAACGATGACATCGTTTTGTCGTCGCGCACTTCCAAGAAGCGCTTCAACTGTGGTGAATTTGATGCCCTGCAGTTGTTTGTTTCGCGGAATTCGCTGTAAACAGACAATGTAAGTAGTCACACCGAAACGCGCACAAAGGATTCTCTCGACTACCTTTTCACCTTAAATTTCCCAACTATCTTTTCACTTTCAAAACAGCAAAATAATCGAGCAACCTGTTAACACTACCACGCGAATTGCATGAACGGTGGGCCCCACAGGCACGTCTAAGCCAGGCTCAAGCAGAGCACTTTCCCGAACTTTGAAGAATCTGCGTCACCTCTACTTGGTGAGTGAAGCCTTTATAAAATATCGAAATTTTCCGGACCTATGCGAAACTTTTTGAAAAAAAGGTAATTTTCGTTTTTTTATCAACGCTGCAATTCCAAAGTCCTCCCGTTGCCCAAGTCTGGCGAACCTCAGTCGTCGGTGCGGGGATATCGTCCGATTAGTTTCATGTCACCGCTTGCAAAGGTAGCCGAAAAGCTCAGTGTGAAGGATCTAGAAGAGCAAAACGAAAAGCAATTGTTCCAACACGTGTTAGAGAGGCTACATTCCACAACCACGGCTTTGCTAGCGATTGCCAGCTATGCTATTGACGGGTTCAACGCTAAGAAGCCACTGAGAACTGTAGCTGTCGCATTAGATCTCACCAAGGCTTTCGACATGGCGAACCTTGGAGTCCTGTCAAGAAACTTATTGGAGTCGTCAATACAACCGTGACAGAAACGATGGATATCTGCCTTTATCAAAGGTCGGCGAGAAAGAGTCATGTTCCAGAACCATGTCTCCAACAGTATTCCTATAGCAGCTGGAGTCCCCCAGGGCGGTGTTTTATCGCCAGCTCTATTCAGTCTGTACCTGGAAGATATGCCTGAACAGCCACATGATATCAAGATTGTCGAGTACACCGATGATATAACAATCATGTGTCGAGACCGGGAGATAAAGGTGGCCGCCAAGATCAACGAGTACCTGAAGACGCTGAAGAGGTTTTTTTTTCGACGACAAGATGCTAAAGATCCCCGCATCCAAGTCATCAGTATCCGTCCTTACAACGGACCCGTCTGAGCAGAGAGCTCATCCGGATGTAAAGTGGGATGGAGACCGTTTGCCTGCAGCTCGCTTTCCAAAACTGCTCGATCTTGTGCTCGATCCGTCGCTTAAGTTTCATAAGAAAACCGAGCAGAAGCAGGCTGTCGTCAAAGCTAAGCTCAATGTACTCAGGGCCCTGGGCGGTACCTCATGGGGAAGCAGCAAGGAAACTAAATTCACTACGAATGTGGCGATTCGTCAGACCACCTTGGGATATACCGCTCCGGTTTGGCAGTATCTAGTTTCAGAATACTATTGGACTAAGATGCAACGCGTACAGAATGCAGCTCTTCGTAACGCCACCGTATGTGCAAGGAGTTCCCCAGTCGAGCACCTGCATGCAGAAACCCGTCTACTACCAGTGAAAGAGCACTGTCAGCTGCAAGCCCAACAATTCCGTATCAACATTATAAAACAACCAAACCATCCGTCATGGAGAATGCTTATCCCTGTTGAAGAAAGAGCCAAAAGACAGCCATTTGCCGATGCTAAAGCAGTCAACTTGCTAAGATGGCACAACTCACAGCAAGAACGACTCCGTCTTCGGCGCGAGGAGCACACCAAATTCGTACGATGTCATCTTGAAAAGGCGTCGGTGAATCGTATACAAGGAGAGGTCCCGCCCCAGTCTACACGTCCGAGTCTCAACTAGGAAGAAGGGCTAGATGCACACTCGCATCGCTGCGCTGCGGTAACTCTACAATGCTCAAGTCCTATGTCAGCAAGATTGACGGTCGTCGAGGACGACAACAGCAGCAAATCTGATGTTTGTGCGGACTGTGGTTCCATCGGCCATAACACCGCACATTCATTAAACTGTCCGGAAAGACCAACCACGCTGACCACAATGGACATATGGACGAATCCACGAGTGGTCGCCCAGTTTCTTCGCCTATGACAAAACCCTCTATGTGGCTGCAAAGAAGAAGAATGCTACAACTCTAGCCTTCCAATCAGTGTTACAGAGCGTTTTTCACTTTTTGCCCAAGGCAGCTCGATCCCGACATGTCAGGCAAGTCAGCTTACCTGAGCAACAAGCTGATATCGATGACGGATAGCTTCGGTAGCCCTGTCGACCGATGAAATCACTCTGGGCATATCCTCCGAAAGCATCATTTTGCGACAATTCGCATCGAAAAAGAATCGACGAATAGAAAAAGCGTCAAATACGTTGAACAGCGAATTACTGCAAAATGTATATTACCCACCTTTCCAAGTAAAACCAACAGTCTAGATATTCTCACCTCTCTTTGGCTCCTCGATTCGATATTTGGGCAAAAACTTCACGTATAACGTCCTGAGAAACAACCGAAGATGATACTAAATGTGAAACACTCAGGACGGATAACGGATGAAGGACCTTCTCTAAGAGTTTTAGCCGAGAAACAGCCGCAAAGTGCACGCTTGCCCGTAATAGCCGCAAAATGCCTAATTGAAGTGAAATAGCCGCCAAATAATGCTCGCTGCAAGATAGCCGAGAAATAGTGCTCTCCAGGCAGGTATACGGCGCATTCCAGAGACATGATTCAGATGTCGACACCTCCGTCGGTTCAATTGCCCAAGTTTGGGGTACTTGGACCTCGCTGAGCCTATAGAGGTCCCGCCCAACCGCTGGCGGCCCCCGTATTATGGCTCGGCGAGCCGGCGACAGTTGCGTCTTGCCTACTTCTCGTTATTTCTCGGCTCCTTCTTGTCCGTTTCGTGAAAAGCCGAGAAATAGCCGGAAAATAGCCCACACGAAGCAGCTGCGGAGCCTGGCGGGCTATTTCGCGGCTATTTCTCGGCCAAAACTCTTGGACTTTAGACAAAGCTTCCGTGTGTGAGCTGAGCTCAAGCATCTTCACGGGTTCACCAGACCCCCATAAGCGCAAGCAGTCTTGCCAAACCGTAGCTCACTTGACTGTTTCCGAATAGTCTCCACAATCTTTGACATCCATTTTTTCCGCTTTTCCTTGTCGAACTTATGAACCGCCTCCACACAAATATCCAACACATCTCTGAACAAGTACAGCATTTTTTTTCAGTGAATAGTAGTCTTGAAAATAGAATGCTCACTTTTTTGCTTCCAGCGCGTTTATTCGGAAAGTAGACGAAACCTCTCGACGGACCCTCGCCCTATCCACATCTTCCATCCTTTGAAACAAACCAGGTAATAGCACAAAAATGAACTCCCGCATTGAATACGCTCCAACCAAATTGCTATATCGAAAATGGGAACGAACCCTTCAACCGTAGAGAGGAATTTTCAGAAAGAAACGTTTATTCCAAAGAAAAAACTGCGCATAGGAGACATCCTTTATTTTAAAAAATATGTAAGGATACTAATCGAAACTGAGGAGGAATTGAAAACGAACAAATAAATAAACAAAACGACTGATGGGATCAGTATTGAAGAGATAGCGTCCATGTGATGGAAAGAAAATGTGACCAAATCGATAAGCACAACAGATTTCGTTCAATGAGGAACAGCGGGACGGAAAGGTGCTGGCGGTCCGGGACGCATTGGAGGCATACCCATGGGAACACCGAATGGCGGCATCTGGAACGAAAACAATCACAAATCCGGAACACAATGCAATGACCGAAAATGAGAATAATTTCACCTAGAAGGTAAAAGTTCGAAAAAATTTACGATTTTTTTTAAATGTCGGTAACCAAGAGGAGGGCTGTTGAGTTTGCAGCTCCGCCGAGATTGGTCTTACAGCTGAAACAGTTGAGAACATGCATGAGAAGGTCTCCACACTGTAGACCTGGTCATGCGCACCACTGGGTCGTACCTCGGCTGAGCTACCCCCCCCTTTGGTGAGTCTTCGAGAAGGTCTTCAAGTAAAAATAGAATGCCCTACCCACTTGGGTGTCAGATTTCCATTTGACAACAACTTTTACGACCACCACATTTTTGAGTGCTACGCGAAAATCTTTCTTACCCCTCCCACTTCCCGGTCTGTCGTGACACAAATCTACTTAGACTTGCACAAGACAACCAGAAAGTCACTTTTTCAATTTTATGCTCATCTTGGAAAGGATCTTTGAAGAAACAATGGCAACTTTGAAATCGATCAAGTCCCCCCACACAAACGGAGCCATGGATCTTTGAAAATCTCTATATTCTGCGAGCTAAAAAAAAATTTGGGCTCTTATGGAGGATCGCCTACTCGTTGGCAAGAGCGTACGCGGAAGAAGAAGTCGTCTACAACTGCCGTCATCCTTCCGAAGTCAAAGGTCCTCAACTATACCTCCCAGAATTCACTTTTCACGGGTCCTGGAGCCATTTTTTCGGTTGCGGGTCAGCATAAACCGGCGCTGCTGATCCGTTGTCTACTCATCCGTGCTGGAATCGAAGCAAACCCTGGACCCCTCATCGGATTCGATGGCCCTGCACCCAGTGTGGTACCTCAGCCGCTGCAGGGAGCGTCCAATGTATCAAGTGCAGGAAATGGACCCATGTGAGGAAATGTTCCGGTCTCAAGTCCTTCAAGGATGCGGACAACTCATACGTGTGCCCGAACTGCGTAGCCGTGCCGGCATCTCAACCTCAACGTTCAAGTCCCGATTCTCTGAAGATAATCCAATGGAATATCAATGGTTTTCGCAACAAATCAGCGGAACTAGAAGCTCTCGCATACCGTATAGGAGCTGAAATTGTGGGACTCCAAGAGACTAAACTGGACCCAAATCACGGATCACCGGCTGTTCGAGGTTACACCTGCCTGAGAAACGACAGGACGAACTCTGGAGGAGGTGTGGCTCTTCTGGTTAGAAACGACTTACAGTGCAGTGTGATCACTCCAACAACTAGCGATGGTACCACGGAATGCATCTCCATAGCTGTGGAAACGAAGGCTGGATCTGTTCACATTCACAACCTCTACTCTCCGCCAAGATCCTCATGCCCACCCTCATACGAGCTGTCTATCGCCCAATTCCTAACATGCGGGAAATCCACAATCGTCATGGGAGATGTCAACGCGCACAGTCCTCTATGGTCAGAGGGTGAAGCGGACCAACGTGGACAGGACCTCGAAGAGGAGATAGCGCAGTCCAATTTCGTGGTTCTCAATGATGCACCGCACCCTACTAGGAAGCCGACATATGGAAGACCGTCCTCACCGGACCTCTCGCTGTGCTCACAGGATTTAGCATCTTCAGCAGTTTGGGACACCGTGAACACAGGGCGAGTGACCACCTCCCGTTCCTGATGGAGTTCAAAAGCGAGGCCCTCACATCTTCCTCACCGAGAACCACGTTCGTTAACTTCAAAAAGGCGAACTGGTTCAGGTTCTCGTCTGTGCTGGAACAGCAATCTGCTAGTTTTGACTTCCGGGCAAACCCACTGGAGATGGATCGATTCCTGACATCAGCCGTAAGGACAGCAACGTCACAATCTATCCCTAAGGGGAGGCGTAAGGCTTTTATGCCGGGACTTTCGGATAAAGCTAAGGACCTCATAAGGGAAAGAGACTCGATTCGTAAAACGGACCCCACCAACACCAGGATCCCTGAGCTGAACAGAGAAATCGCAGACGAAGTGAGGATGGACCGACAACAGACTTGGAGAGCGTTCGTGGAAGGCATAGATCATCGTACAAACTCCTCCAAGCTATGGACAACCATGAAAGCTTTGGATGGCCGTTCAGTGAAACCCAATCCCATCCAAATTCTGCATAAGGGCAAACCGTTGAACAACAAGAATACGGCCAACCTTCTATGCAAACAGTTCAGTTCGCCATGCCCTCATCAAAGCCTGAAATCTTCACGAAGGACCTTCCGATGGATCAAAAACTTTTCGATAGAAGACGTCCCACTCATTACGACCGCCCTTATTGACGCCGCCTTGAAGAAGTGCAAGCCGTCTAGAGCGCTGGATACAAGTGGTGTGGCCCCATCATGCTCAAACATTCAGGACCAATTTTCCGTGAATGCCTTAGAGCCCTTTTCAACAGAACCCTGTCAACTGGACTGATCCCGGCATCTTGGAAGGAGGCAAGAATCTTCCCACTCCTGAAGCCCGGAAAACCTGCTGAGGATATGAACAGCTACAGGCCTATTTCGATCATCTCATCTATGGCCCGCACTTTTGAAAGAACCATTCTTCCTACACTGGAGACGCACCTGCAAATCCCTGGATGGCAGAATGGTTTTCGGAAAGGCTTCTCTATCACCTCAGCGTTGGTCGAACTCACCGGATTCATTACAGATGGGTTAAACGAGAAGATACCGCCTAGCCGCTCAATTATGATCGCACTCGACTTGAAGAAAGCCTATGACACTGTCTTTATCTCCATGCTTTGTCAAAAGCTTGCGGAGTCGTCCCTGCCGAGAGGTTTAGCCCGCTGGATCTCCAGCTACTTGAAGGGCAGAACAATACGAACGGAGTTTAGAGGCCAGATGTCTAACATAAGATTGGTGCGCTCCGGGGTACCGCAAGGTGCGGTTCTCTCTCCGCTCCTGTTTTCTTTCTACATCGCAGAACTCCCGGCACCACCACCAGAAACACGCCTAGTCGGATATGCGGATGACCTAACTTTGGTTGCATCACATCCAGATGTGGGAACCTGCGAAAAACGCCTGAACGACTATCTTCCGATGCTAACAAAGGCCCTGGAAGATCTACATCTTCAACTGTCGCTCCAGAAGACCACTTTCTCTCTTCTTACAACACATCCTGCTCAAGCGAGATACGTGCCGAAAGTGTTCATAAATGGGACGCAAATCACGCACGAAAGAAATCCGACGATTCTCGGCTATCATTTCGATACTATGATGACGGGACGACTACATGCGGAAGCTGTTCGTAAGAAGACGGCTAAACGAGCAAACCTCTTGAAAGCGTTGGCAGGAAGGAACTGGGGACAAAACAAAGAGCTGCTCACATTGACCTACCGTGCCGTCGGACAATCCGTGATGTCATACGCTGCTCCAGCCTGGAGCCCGCTCATTGCACCGTCTCACTGGGACCGGTTACAAGCGTGTCAAAATGCAGCCTTGAGGACCGCGACGGGAAGCCTGGCGATGGCGAGCACCACCCACCTGAGTAACGAGACGGGAATCATGCCAGTCCAAGCTCATAATGAGATGCTGACTCGTCAATATCGTACGGTTGCGACAATGGACCCTGAACACCCATCGCACGACATGATGAAGCCGGAACCGCCTAGACAGATCAGGAAGCATGTCAGAACTGTGAAGCCAATGTCGGTAAGACCTGGAAGTACAGAGAGCATTCGGAAAGAAGTTCACAAGGAGTTTGTAAAAGAGTTCTTGGGTACTATGAACTCTCCCCTGCTAGGTGGACCGCCGCCGAAGACTGCGAAGGAGGAGGAGACCTTACCAAGATCAAATCGGGCAGCGCTATCCCAGCTCCGGAGTGGTTTCTACTCGAAGTCGCAATGGTATCTGCATAAGATAGGAGCAGCCGATAACCCACTTTGCCCTGACTGTGGGCTCGAGGAACACACAGTACCTCACATGTTCTCATGCTCTGGAAAACCAACGCACCTAACAATCGAAGATCTCTGGCTCAAACCAGTGGAAGTCGTCAATTTCCTGTCACTTTGATAATTCATTGACTGTTCACTTTGATCATATAAGTATGAAAAAAAAAGAAAAAAAACTAAAAAAATATAAAAGCTAAAAAAAATGAATAAATAAAAGCTAAAAAAGAATAAAAAGGACAAAAAAAATTGAAAAAAAAAGAAAAAAGAGGGTTGAATAACGCCCCATCCCGGGATCCTCCAAAGAAGAGGATCCCAACCTGCTTCGACTATGTCGTCTACCAGCCGGAAGTTGGATCCAGGATCAGTGTATATGGTGGAAGATGGGCAACAAAAACAACAACAGCAAAAATTTGGTGGACAAGTTGTCTAAGGCCAGTATCTCTCATCATTCGCAGTTGCTGCACGAGAGCGAACCAGGATGAAGAGATGAAGAGGCAAAAGAGTGAAAATCGAGGGCGCAGTTGAGAGTCATCCGTTCATTTAGCCGCTATTGAGTACGAAAAGTGGGAAAAGGGGCATGGCCCGTAGGGGTGGCTGAAGGGGGTCGGGTCCATTGTGGTTGCCTATATCTCGCTTATTTGGAGGAGTTGAGGTCTCGCACTTGTAAAAAGTCATACAGGAGGGGTCTACAACACAATTACATGAAAATCACAAAATTTATATATGGAGTGCACTGAGCCTTCAACCCCCTGGTTGTAGGTCTGACAGCAAAGTGATGTTGAAGAACAAAAACCACACCTCGAAGCGGCCGTCAGCTGCTAGAAATTAGCGTCCCGAAGTCTCGAAAATGACTTTCACAAAACACTGAGCAGAGAAAAGCTACAGTAAGAACAAAACTCAACAGCGCAATCGCAATGGTGCATTGCGAATCGCCACATGCTATGCTAAAAGCTTTCCAGCAGAGCAGTTACAGGTTGTCCATAAACATTCTGAAGCAGCCAAATCATTCGCCGAAAAGGATATTGGATCCCGTGATGGAGAGAAGTATAAGATAGCGGTTTGCTGAAGCTCCAACGAAATACAGAGATGGCTCTTGGGCGCAGAGCATGGCCAATTCGCTTACCGCTGCAAACCCCGTTTCAGGAATCGTGCCGCCTAAGGTCAGCGAAAACGAGACGGTACTCCGAAGGCGTGCCAGGTGCACTCCTGCCTCGTTACAATGTGGATGCTTATGGCATATATGCACAAGATCCGTTGAAACTGGTCCGCGCCTATTTTCTCCTTCCAAGCAGGGTACGGCGCGGGGTCTGAAGATCCAAGGGGGGGGGGCTGACCTGCGCAGGGGTGAGGGGAGTTTGAGCTCCGTCGGGACACCAAGTGGACAATACTGAACGGGGGTATGCACTGTTTACAACCAGTTTTTTTTCAACGAGGAACTCGATCATACTACTCTTCCTCAAATCCTACAATAACAAAAAACTGACAAATTAAAGCTTCTGGGGGTCTGAGTAAAATTGGCCTTGTCCACACCTCGTGGAATACCCTGCTTCAAAATCAGGAAATCAGGGGCTTGAGAAATGAAACTTTCACAGAAAGTCGAGTTTTCTCTTTGAGTGTAATCCCAGGTATCAGAGCTTACCAAATCGGGGTGGGGAGCAGTTCTCACGCAATCGAGATGGAACTCGGAAGGCATGCCAGGTGCACACCTGCCTCGTTACGCTGTGGGCTCTCCCCATGCCGATCAGGGGTGTGCAATATCCGTTTACCGATATTACGGATTTTCCGGTGTTTTTCGGTAAATTTTTATTTCCCCATTTACCGGGTTTTTCTCAAAATTGACCGGGATTTTTACCGAAAAGAAAAATTAGATGTTTTTCGCCCAAGCAGCCTACTTCTTACACGTAATCCACGGGTTTGCTGCTGTTACGGCATGCTTTTGGCGCAATATCCTTCTTTATTCTTCTATTTGTTACTCTTTTTTTACCCTTTCGCTTACTTTTTGAATGTTCAAACGATCACCTTTTGTGTGACACGCTTCTTCTTAACGAGTACTACTCCGAGAAATACATACTTTATTCAGAAATGCCTACAGCTTTGCAACGCAGCAGAGACTTGAAGTAGATATTTTGGGAACTGGAAAATTTCTTTTCGAAGCCCCCGGACACAACACTGAATCCACTGCAGTTCTGGAACGACTCCATTGTGAAATCATCGTACCAACACCTTTCCTCACTCACCAATGAGCACTTTTGCGCGTCTCCTGGAACAGTTGAGGCGGGAAGGATGTTTTCCTCAGCTGGCCTGATTTTGAGTGACTACAGAAAGGCCTTGACACTAGAAAAAATTGAAATGCTGCTTTTTCTCAAAATCAAGGTCCTGCTGATCAGGTTCAGCCTTGAAGCCCAGTTTAATATGTAAAACTCACTCATTATTTGCACTATCCTCATGTACTATTGAGAATGATACATAAATATTATTGATCATTCGTGCTATCGTGTGGGATAGGTACCAAAGTCGAAGCCAGAATTTTTTACCGAATTTTCCGCTTTTGCCGTATTTACCGAAGAAAAAAATCCGGTAAAAAGTTTCGGTGAAAAAATTTAACGAAAGGAATTTTCCGCACACCCTTGATGCCGATGTCGTATTTGCATAGTATCAATAATAGCAGATCCGACGAGTACCCAGACTGTAGCCATCAAGGGAGTACCACTGCGCATCGATTCAGTTGTCTGATGGAACCGACTACGTTAGCGACAATGGATTCATGGACAAATCCTACGCTGGTGGCCCAGATCTTGAACCGATGACAGCATCCTCTCCGTGGCGGGGAAGAAGAAGAAAAATAGTGAAAACCGAAACACTTAGGCAGAGTAGGATGAGAATGTATCTCAATGTTATCTCATAGATATTCACAAAAACCTGTTTTAGTTGAAAAAATAAGATTCTGAAATGAGCTTCTGAGGGAATACTCTTCAGAGAAGGAATATCAACACTGATGTTAGTAGGAATGAAAAAGAATTGTAAAAGATGAAAACAAGGAAACCCCTAAACAATTCAAAATTTGAAACCTCTGGAAGGCCAAAATGTTTATGCGCTTTCGAGCCTTGGTCGTTAACATGTTTGAATGCGCTTGTGCCGCGATCGCCGATGGGATTCCCGCAGCGATCACTCCTGAATCCCGCCCACTTTCACATAACTTCTATATTTCCAATATTTTTTCCGCATTTTCGGCGTTTCTTGGAAATCTGAAGGTCAAAACCATCGTAAAAGAGATCCTCCGACCTTCTTCTGTTGCTCACAGAAAAATTTTAACAAACGAGTGCTACCACCTCAGAGCATAAGAGCAAAAAAATCTGGAAACTAACCGCTCCTGGGAAACCGAATGGTGGCATAGGACCTCGCATTCCAGCCACTGGAGCACCAACCATGGGCGGTCGACCCATCATTGCTGGCATCATTGGTGCACCCATCGGAGCTCCCATACCCGCCTTTCCAAGCGGTTTCGTCGCTCCTCCTGTGAACGCTCGAGCTGTGGCGTCCACCAACTTTTGCGCCTGCTCTTCCATCCATCGCTGATATAATAAGCAACATGAATCCGGAAATTCACAACACTGTACATCAACTTCTTCGATTTTGAACAAGGGACGCAAAGCTACGATTTGAACTCAAATACGAGAAAACAATCAGACCTGATAGAACATCCGCACGTTTTCCTTATGTTTGCGACCGCCATTGTGAGTTTTACGTACCGATGGCGAGTCGTGTGTGAGGAAAGTATCACAGTAGTCACAATAATACTTCGGCATAGCTGAAGTGACACTGAAAGAATGACATAGGCAAATATGAGAGTAAGAAGTAATTCTCAATTCTCATAAACTGTGAGATGTATAATAAGGACAAAACCATTCATAGTCGAACACTTCTCAACCTACAGACACATAAAAACATATTTCATTTACGACCAGTTCTTTCACAGAAAGCAGAAGAATCTATAATTGTTATGAATATATTTTACAATGGAAAAGAGACAATGTTAAATATGGGCAATACATCAAGAGATTGCTAACAGTTGAAAGCACCCGTAATTCACAACTATATTGTTGACAGCATACAGACGCGGTCTTAAATCTATTCGTTAAATCGTTTTCGCGATTCTTATACATATCTTGGCTTGGCCTTCGCGAAAGTTGATGAAAATTCAGTAATATATTATGTGGTATCACAACCCTACCTTAAAACATTCACAAAACTGAGTTTTGTGGAAGCAGGTTTCAAATATGGATTTTATTTATGATTTCGTGGTAATATTCGCAATAAGAACTTTTCCCTCAAAGCGTGGGTATTATCACTCCAAACCCGTAGCAGTTATTGACTATTTGAAGATCTTCTGAACCGTTGTGTAGCTTTGTGAGAAAATAGTCTCCATCAGAACTTTTCTGAAGACCGAAAACTGAACAGGTTGGAGTTAATTTTCGGAAATTCACCACTATAAAATTATTCGCCCCAGAACCATTCCAAAATATATGCTTTGAAAGCTCTGACTGAGTACTGTGCTTATTTGGGCCAAATTCCGGTCCGCAATTGCGCCTCGACACGCTTTGCGGCCGCGCGCTTTCGAGTCGGAAGAGTTTCCAGCGCCGCAGCCGCCGATCTGCTGACTCTAGGTGGGTTTTGGAAACCGGAAACTAAGAAAAACTGAAGAAAATTATATAAAAAAGCCACATCGAGTCGGCTTTGGCGCTGGAAACCGGACTGACTCGAGCGCGTGCGGCTGCAAAGCGTGTCGAGACGCAATTGCGGACCGGAATTAGGCTCAGATAAGCACAGTACAACGTACAAAATTTCGCTCTTTTTCGATAACGTCAAAGAGAGATACTTAATAGGTGCAATACCGCATAATTTTCTTTCGAATTTATGTTTGGAATTGTAATACCCATGTTTTGAGGGAATAGTCTTAATTTTGAATATTACCACGAAATCATAAATAAAATCCGTATTTGAAAACTGCACCCTCAAAACCCAATTTTGTGTATGCGTAAAGCAAGGATTGTGATGCCTAATAACACACTGAAGTTTCATCAAATTTCGCTGCGGCCAGACCAAGATGAGTATAAAAACATTATTCGCGGAAACGACACGTCAATAGATTTATGACCGCTACTATATATTCAAGCTCCTACTTCATCTAGTTTTTTTCACAGACAAATATAGTTGAAGTGATTTGTTGGATTTTGATTGCACAAGAAACTACATTGATTTCAATGCATAATGATCCACAATGCGACCCGTATCCTTCCTTACTTTTGACAATGTCATGGTAGTACGCTTTAAGACAAGATTCCGGGTAGATCAAACCTGCCCTATTGTCCACATCAAGGGCGGCATGCACGTACGCGGCGGGTTACGTTGGGGTTAGGCAGGGCTTGGGGAATCGGCACGTTTGGTGATAGCAGCGCGAGGGCTGAAAGGGGGTTAGGCTAGCACTGAAAAACCTTTCCTCGCAAACCCTGTGTAGGAGGGTGAGGCAGCCGAAACCCCGCAAAGACACAAACTATTAAGGCGTCGGCAGAGTGGAAAATCTGCGAGCGAGCGAGTTTGCGAGAAGTGATGAAGGGTGGGGAGCACTACGCAGTTCGACCGCGCACGCGACCGCACCGCATAGGCTGCGACGGAGGGGGGTGCGCAGTGTACCAGGGGTTGGCCCTGGCTCTCGGTCTTGTGTGAGAGAGTGTGCTTAGAAACTAGGTGAGTGTTGGGAATGCGGCACAGAAACTGGTCCACAAACCGTTTATTAACAAACAATAAAAAAATGGCGCTAGCCAGGGAACGAAGGAAGAGTCGACCAGAGAGCTCTCGTTGCCTCTTCAGAGGCCCTTTTATGGCCATTCCGTTGGCTCGCTGCCAGGTTCCTCATTGGTGGCCATTTCCCGGACGATCTCGGTCGCCCCGCCCCTCTACTGGTCATCGGAACACGGTGACCCACGGCCAATCCTTGCCATTGGTAACAGCAGAGTGTCTTGCCCGTCGCGGAAATCGCAATTTCGCGGCGAAGCTCGCTGCGGAAGTGCGAGACTATTGTGATTTTCAAGCGATTTTGCGAGTTGCTGCCCAGTTTCGCGCTCCATTGCTAATACTTGTGCTCCATTACCATCCTCTATTTAAATGTCCACGATTTCGACCTCTTTCTCTCTCCCTTGTTCTCATTCCTTCTTTCTGCTATATTTTCAAAGTGCTAAACTATTTTAGGGGTTGGCACTCAGGATTAAAGGAGAAATGGATGATACTGATCTCAGAAATCGATCTAATTTCATGATTTTTTTTAGGAAATTACGAATGACAACGCTATCAAATATCT
Organism: Aplectana chamaeleonis; assembly: GCA_029168955.1. Lineage (NCBI taxonomy): Eukaryota > Metazoa > Nematoda > Chromadorea > Rhabditida > Cosmocercidae > Aplectana > Aplectana chamaeleonis. The sequence goes on along the minus strand of JAPDOI010000187.1, from coordinate 737,056 downwards.
AATAACGAAAGAATTTTTCATTTTCATGGATTAATCTTTTCACTTCTATGGGTAAATCCTGAGTGCCCCCCCAACTAGTTTTGCACCTAATTTCAGCTTCAGTTTCTTTTCTGGGGTGCGTTCCAAGATTTTATACCAACCATAGTAATTAATGATGGTATATGAGGCCTCATGAAATGGAAATGGATAAATTTCAGCCTATCATTTGTTAAATATCCCGTTAGCAGGCACTCAGTGAAGCTTAATTGTTCATCAGATCTCATTTCATTTGTCTTGCGTTTGATTTTCACACAAATTTTCCGCCCATGGAAACCTTGAAACACACCCCTGGTATTGTATTAGACTAACCTCGTCATGTTGTGCCGGACTCGTTTCACTTTTCAAATTTCTGGCGCATCAGTAGACAGTAATTTTAAAGACGATAAGTTGAATAATGTGCAATTTCTGCGAGTCCTGCCGAATTGAATTTTTGTGAAGCCCCTTTGGATCTTGAAAATGTGGAATCTCTAAATTTTTTTGTGATCAAGGTGCAAGAGTAGTGGGGGGTAGGGGGCATTGGAAAAAATGAAATGGTTAATCTATGGAAATGAATATTTTTGCTGTTCTATTATGCGTGATAGCGTTATCAGTCATTGTTATCAGTCAGCGTCATCAGATTTCAGATAGCTGCGGCCCATCCTGCGAAATAACGAGACGAAAATAGATGATTGACTTCCGCGCTCCTGTCGATCAACATTCGCGCTCTAATCCAAATCACACTCTGCGGGGATGCCTGCGACTCCGCCGCTGAATTTTCAAGGCCACGCCCACATTCTCTCGCTCGCTCGCTCGCACTTTCCACTATGCCGACGCCTTTAATTATCTCCAGCACTCGCTCAGCAATCATCAAATGCGCCGACGCCCCGAACCCTGCCTAACCCCAACCTGACCCGCAGCGTACGTGCATGCCGCCCCGGAACTAACAAAACTGGAGAAAACGGAGAGTAAAGATAAGTGATCGCCTAATTCAAGTTGCCACCGAACGTTTGTGTAAGGTAGCAGAGCTCTCATGATTAAGAATAACGATGACACATTACTAAATGAAGCCAAATTCAACATTGAAAGGTCACTTATGACGCTGAGGTAAATATAGAATAGCTCAATAGAAAATTATCACTATTTTCAATCTATCATTCAATTAGTAATAAATGTCAGAAGTGAATGTAACACCAAGCTCGCACTATCACACCAACAAAAAACATACAGACAAGGTAAAGCGGGCAGTTGTCTGCAACGGAACGACCTTCCTTCACAATGTGTAGGGACCATTTCCAGGAGAAAAAGAATTCTAAAACTCCCAAAAATTGAATAATTTATAATGTACTACTTCACTAGATTTTTGAGACTTCAGCAAAAAAGTGGAATGCACGAAAAAGTGGGATAATTTTAAAGATTTGAGTTCTCACACCCCCCCCCAGATATCAGTTTTTCCAAAAAAAAAATAGACCTCTTGTAGGATTTTCGACTTTGCCCAAACAAAAATTTAGAAAGCATCAACACACAAAATGGGCTCGCACGCTTGACAAAGGGTAAAGACTACCAATCGTATAGTAAAAACCGAAAAACTGCACTGATATCAGCTCCTGTCTACAATCTATTTTTTGTTAAGGGAGCGGACACTGCTCACCCGTGCGTGCTGCGTCGCGGTCGGTTAATGTCGCTCGAGGCGAAGTGGAAGTCCACGCGAAATTCCTGCAATTGGTTGGAATCAAGTAAACTGACGTATCCTGGAGTATTTGTTACTGTCCTACGCTCCTTTCATGTCACTAACAATAAGCTTAACATCTTAATAGTCTTCCACACACCGGTGTTTTTTGCCTTCGTCGCGCGCGCGACACTCACCGGACCTTGACGCATACGCGCGCGAGTGAGCTATGACATGGATCCATTCACTTAACACTCTCAGGCCCTAATAGATACTTCTGATTGGAATCCGTAAGCGACTGTCAGAAATCTACTACTCTTCTAACAGTGAACGTAACCAATTTGGAACCGGCAAATGGTTTTTGACAAGAAACTTATGAAGGGATGTGTTATCCGGGAGAAATATGCCATTAAGATGAGTCGCTAATTTCGGTGGCATAGGCGGGTAGATTCTTCCTTTTCCTCGACCAAGGCATTTCGTTTTCCCGTTTGACACCTGCAATGCGAAAACTGAAAAAAGAGTAAAGAAACGGTTTCAAGGAATTAGGCGAAAAAACAGCCAACCTGGCAGAAGAATCCCTTTGAGGCGTTGAAACGAATAGCAGACTTGTAGTCGAATTTGGGCAGTCCAAGCTTTTCTGTTAGTTCCAGCAATACCTGAACAAAACAAATTTCGTGATAACGCCAAAACTTGATTCTAGTTACATTTTTGGGAATTCCCGGCAAAAGGTCAGCAAAAAACTGTTATTATGCAACAGATTTCAAGTATTTCCAATATTTTGGGCTGAAATGGTATGAGGGCGTCGCCGATATCTACCAATGACAGCATTAATTACAAAAAAAGAATGACGAGTAACCTAACCGCATTTGGATCCTCGCGCAACTTTTCTCCGTCTATCAGAATCAGATTTGACATTGGATAAAGCTCCAACCAACGATCAAGGTGATGAGTATAGCTGCAAAATGTCAATTAACTCTCCAACACACTCCATTTGGAAGCGAAATGCAAATACAAGGCAGCTACAGACAATATTTCTTGCAACCCGCGACAAGTCGTAACAGGACCAACGAGGATCACGCTGAGACAAATATTGTTCGTTAACCCTCTTTTCTTTTCTCTTTTCGACTAGAATTTAAGTAGTCATCTGAATTATGTTAGCTTCTTATCCTCATAACCAACTTCAGGTGGTATACCAATGTAGAAGTATGGTCACGATGAAAGTTTAGAGCTTCAGCGGTCTGTTTGCTATTAGGTAAAGTCCGTGCGAATGAGACTATCAGCTCATGTGGTCGGCGGGCATGTTGCTAGGTCGTCGCGAAGGTATTTTCAGACCTGTGAATCGATCAACAGGAATATCAGGTGAATAGTGAATAATATCCCATTCAACTCTATTTCAGTCTCGAAAAGGCTCGTCCGAAAAATGTCTTCGTGACAGCCGCTCGCCGTGTGCGCCGATCACGGGTGCGGACAGTCTTTTTCGGACAGATTTTACGCAGGGAGAGATCCTTTAGGCCGCGGATGGCTTGAAATGGATTCTGCTCACACCACCAAGAAATCTTTGGTAATTTTTCGAAATCGCAGCGACCCCCCACCATCAATTTTTTTTCCAAAAATCCAGAATTTTTGGATTTTTGGAAACGGGGTTGAGGAAGGTCATGATGGTTAGGGGGATCGCGAAAATTTCGGACCACAAATGAAGATTTGGTGAAGATATCCCATAAACTCAGGATATTTTGGGTCACCGAAGGGAAGGATCGTAGCATTGCTGTTTTTAGACGCCTGAGCGCGACTACTGAACGAATTCTCGGCGCCTGACAGTTTTAGTAATAAAATATAAACTGCCCAGAAATCGCGCTTCTGGGGGGTCGCTCCGGTTTCGAAAAATTACGCAACGCCTCGCTCGACCCTGTTAACAAGTGAGATCAGGTTCTCAAAAAAACTGCTAGAGAGCAAGAATGGAGCCGGATTTTATTACAGGAAGCAGACACGCTCGAAAAAAAGTTGCTGAGATAACTACGTTACATGGGTCGCATGACCCCCAGCAGAAGGCTCGCGCCGTTAGAAGCGTCAACCTGCGGCGCGGTTGCGAGTATCCTCAGACAGGTATCTTGGATGACCCGGGCGGCTTTCGCATTTGGTGCCCAGGTGATCCCACATCCTTGTCTAACGATACTCGCAACCGCGCCGCAGCGCGCTTTCTCTATCAGCGTGCACTTTGCAGACTGAATTGCATTGCAGAGATGCATTGTACACTCAAACTACTCTGAAGCTAAGCACACATCTGAAATAGTTCTTAGAATCTAAATGAGTTGCTTAACTCCGAACTTTGTGATGTTCTACCGCGATGCGAAATGGGAGGCAAGAAAAAAAAATTCCAGCTCGCTAAGTGAGAGGCAAGAGAAACTGAGTATACCTACAACCTACGCGAAATGAAATTGCATATATGGACTTACCGCCCTCCTGATATGCATCTTTGCCGTATTTTTCTTAACTGTGGCGTAGCACCATCAAGAATATTCTCCATGTTTCCAGCCGCCACAGCCGTTGTATCATTGTGAGCCAACATATGCTAAAACAAAATCGGAGATGGTGCGCCTAAATAAGTCTAAGGAAAAAAGTAAAAACTTACCTGATACCAAGAATAAGCCCTCTTGGCAGGATCGTAAAGAATAACCACAACTTTTGCATCTGGAATGAGAGCAAATGCTTGCTTCGCAGAATTCGTATTATCGAAATAAGTCGCGCTTTTATCGAAGACAACGTGAGCTTTTGAGAACTTCCGCGAATACCTGAAAACGTGAAAGTTCATACCGAAAAACAAGACAAATGCGCTCAAAATGTGGAACACGGCAACTTAGACCTACCATTCGATCCCATTGTGGTAATTCGATCCACCAAAGAACTGGAGCTCTTCAAATGAACCAGGGATATGAACATTGGTCGTTACGTTTGGATGAAGCGATAGGAAATTTGCTAGGGCTGTGGTGCCTTAAACATACACTTCTGATATACTGCAAAGAGCTGTTTTTTTTAATTACCCAAAACTCTGCGAATGCGAACGGAAATCTAATCGTAGCGAACAAACGACACGGTTTTTTCTGATACTTAGCGTTCCTTATTGTGCGTTCCCACACCGACCCAAGGCCAGGCTCCGGAGATACTTCTTTCTGAGGTTCGTCATGCTGTTAGACAGATGAAACCCGAGACAGCCTCAAGACCTGATGAAGTTTCCGGGGACTTTCTGGAGACGGACAACGAAATCATCGTCCAAAAGCTAACCGCTCGCTTCAAGCGCTAAGTAGCAGAACAAAGGATTCCGGAACAGTGGAAATCGTCAAAGACGGTGTTGATCTTCAAGTAAGGTGAACGAGATGAGGTCCAAAACTACAGGCCAACCGCTCTTCTATCCCAGCCGTACAAGTTGTTCACCAAGATTTCACTGAACAGACTGAAGGACGTTGGATGAGTTCGAGCCCGTGGGACAGGCCGGTTTTTGTCGCGGATACTGCTATATGGATCACACCCACACGGTGACTCGATTAATTGAAAAGAAACGAGAGTACGAGCAACAATTGCTGATGTGCTTCATCGATTATGTGAAGGCATTTGACAGTATCCACCTGAACGCAGTTTGGAACGCTCTACTCCGTGCTGGCGTGGACCTGATCTACATCAACATGCTAGAGGAGTGCAACATGGGCACGTCTACGAAGACCAAGATGTTGCACAGGGAACTGACGGTGCCGATTGGGAAAGGAGTACGCTAAGGCGACGCCATTTCACCAAAGCTGTTCACTGCTGCTCTCCATCACGCCATGGTGGATCTAGATTGGAACGACAGGGGTGATCCCATAGACGGCAGAAAACTCTCGAATCTCAGCTTCGGCGAAGACATAGTTTTGGTCAGCAACAGCAAAACCGAACTCCAACAGATGGTAGATGAACTGGACGCAGCTGGCCGCAAAATCGGGTTGACGATGAATCGCAGCTAGACAGAAGTCATGAGGTACAGATGGGCAGACCCAGCACCAATGACAGTGGACGGACCTCCCTTTCATGATACGGAATATACGTCTACCTCGGTCGCCTCGTGACCATGGACAACGATTTGAGGGCCGAAGTCAGCAGAAGAAGAAGAGCTGCATGGGCTGCGATGTCCAACATAAGGGAGCAGCTCGCCTTGTCTCCGACAAAAAAATCCATACGCACCTCTTCGACTCCACCGTCCCCCCCGCCGTGTGCTACGGAGCTGAAACCTGTACTTCCAACAAGTCTTCTGCAATTCTGGTGACACGAACGCAACGAGCCATCGAACGAACGCTGTTGGGGACGAACCGCCGAGAGCAAATAAACCGGCCACTTCGCAACACCGACCTCCGCCAACAGTCCGGGATTCGGGAAGCTGTTATTTATATGGCAGCCGCAAAACATCGATGGGCCGGTCACGTCATAAGAAGAACCGATGACCGCTGGACAAATCGCGTAACCCTCTGGTACTCGCGGGTTATCAAGCGAACACTTGGTCGTTGCCCATCTTCCACCATAAACATTGATCCTGGATCCAAACTTCCGCTACGTAGACGGCAAAATCGAAGCAACGTTTCTGGGATCCTCTTCTTTGGAGGATCCCTGAGTGGGGCGTTTTTCGATCCTCATTTTCTTCTTTTTTCTTATTTCCTTTCTTATTATTTATTTATTTATTTTTGTTTCTGATTCTGGCGACTTCCACTGGTTTGAGCTAGAGATCTTCTGTTGTAAGGTGCGTTGGCTTTCCAGAGCATGAGAACATGTGGGGTACTGTGTGTTCCTCCAGTCTACATTCCGGACAAAGCGGATTATCAGCTGCTCCTATCTTATGGAGGTACCGTTGCGATTTTGAGTAGAAACCACTTTGGAGCTGAGACAGCGCTACTCGGCTAGCTCTTGACTACGTCTCCTCCTCCTTGGATATCTTCGGCGGCGGCGGTCCACTTAGCGGGGGAGAGTTCAGATTACCCAAGAACTCTTTTACAAACTCCTAGTACTGAATCCTTGTACTTTACAAACACTTGGTCGTCCCTCAACAAGATGGGGCGATGCCTTCAATCATCTAACACGAACTGGTTACAGATCGCGCAAAATCGAACGAGATGGAAAATGGCAACTCCACAAAGCAACCGCTCCTATGGAGGATCGCCTACTCGTTCGCAAGAGCGTACGCGGAAGAAGAAGTCATCTACAACTGCCTTCATCCTTCCGAAGTAAAGGTCCTCAACTATACCTCCCAGAATTCACTTTTCACGAGCCCTGGAGCCAATTCTTTCGGTTGCGGGTCAGCATAAACCGGTGCTGCTGATCCGTTGTCTACTCATCCGTGCCGGAATCGAAGCAAACCCTGGACCACCTCGTCGGCTTCGATGGCCCTGCACCCTGTGTGGTACCTCAGCCGCTGCAGGGAGCGTCCAATGTATCAGGAAAAGTGCAAGAAATGGACTCATGTGAGGAATGTTCCGGTCTCAAGTCCTTCAAGGATGTGGACAGCTCATACGTGTGCCCGAACCGCGTAGCCGTGCCGGCATTTCAACCTCAACGTTCAAGTCCCGATTCTCTGAAGATAATCCAATGGAATATCATTGGTTTTCGCAACAAATCAGCGGAACTAGAAGCTCTTGCACACCGTATAGGAGCTGAAATTGTGGGACTTCAAGAGACTAAACTGGACCCAAATCACGGATCACCGGTTGTTCGAGGCTACACATGCCTGAGAAACGACAGAACGAGCTCTGGAGGAGGTGTGGCTTTTCTGGTTAGAAACGACTTACAGTGAGGTTTGATCACTCCAACAACTAGCGATGGAACCACGGAATGCATCTCCATAGCTGTGGAAACGAAGGCTGGATCTGTTCACATTCACAACCTCTACTCTCCGCCAAGATCCTCATGTCCACCCTCATACGAGCTGTCTATCGTCCAATTCCTGACATGCGGGAAGTCCACAATCGTCATGGGAGATGTCAACGCGCACAGTCCTCTATGGTCAGAGGGTGAAGCGGACCAACGTGGACAGGACCTCGAAGAGGAGATAGCGCAGTCCAATTTCGTGGTTCTCAATGATGCCCCTCACCCTACTAGGAAGTAGAGTGAAGACTTTTTAAAATGAGACCGAACGAACGAATATCGAATAAATTCGTTTAATTGTTATTTCGAACGAACGAATATCGAATAAATTCGTTTAATTGTTATTTCGAACGAACGAATTTATTCCGAACGAACGAATTTCGAGTAAATCCGTTTAATTGTTATTTCGAACGAGCGAATTTCGAATAACTTCGTCCAATTTTTATTTCGAACGAACGATTTCGAATATATTCGTTCATTTTTTATTTCGAACGAACGAATTTCGAATGAATTCGTTCATTTTTTATTTCGAACGAACGAATATTCGAAATTCGAATGACGAATATTTTAAGCAACCATAGCAATATCGCGCAACTAAGAAGTGAGCGGTGAATTCTTCTTCTAAAGCTATATTTCCACCTACAATTGAAATTAATAAGGCACGACTCATCTCTAAACCTGTACGGGCTACAACAAAAAGAATGCTACAAAATCAACTTTTCCGCTCTAACATAGCCTAAGGAGCTTATTCGACGAGCCTAACTAACTTTGCTTGCCCCATAAGCCAGCCAGAATGGTGGAGTCGAGCTCCATAGTTATCTCCATAGGGTACTTTCGCCCCTATGGTTTAAATGAGAGGCGCAGAGTTCTGCTGGAGCCAACAACGGGGCTCGGCTCCACCGACCTGGCTGGCTTATGGAGCGAGCAAAGTTAGGAACCAGATATATCATTCGACGCAGAACTTTACGTAGATATCAAAAACACCTCACCAGGTTAAATAATTATAGGCGAAAAACCGGTGTTTCGTAAAATGAATTAGGCTGAAGGATCGAGAAAATATTTTTCCAAACTAGAAGCATAAGTTGACGCAGAATTCCATCTCCAAGCACAAAAAAGTTACTTACTTACTTTGATGATCCATCTTCATCGGCGGTCTTCTGGATGTGGATCACATTCGCTGCAGGATTTTCTGGAAAGAGCAACAGTCATCGAGTACGGTAGACCCTTCTGCTTGAATGATCTACTGAACGTGTCAGCCCAGCGTGTCGCGGGGCGTCCGAGGGTCCTCTTGATGTCTCGTGGACGCCAGTAATTCGGGTACTCCATCTGTCATCGGACCGGCGTAGTACGTGACCTGCCCATTTGTGATTTGTTGATTCAATATGATACAGCGCATCACGAATGCCAGAATTCTTTCGAATGTCCTGACTGCTGAGTCCTTCCTGGTATTGCTTTCGGCGGTTTGTCTTCAAAAGACACCTCTCCAAAGCTCTTTGCGAAGTCCTCATTGCGACCGGGATCCGCTTATTGTAAGCCCACGTCTAGGTGCCGTAGCATAACGCTGGAAGCACAGTGGAATCAAAGAGGTGAGCTCTAAGCTTATCGTCATGAATCTCATTGGCCACTTCCCGAATAGTGCCCATAGCTGCCCAGGCTGCTCTTCGTCGCCGGCACATCTCATTCGTCAGGCCGTTTGCCATGTTGACTTCTTGCCCGAGATAGATGTAGCTATCAACTTTATCCAGTACAGCTCCGTCGAGGGTAACCGGCCCTCCATCGCACCATTGATTCGTCATCGTTTGAGTTTTACTCATGTTCATCGACAAACCAAACGCTATGGCCACTCCATCTAACTCATTCAGCATCTTGTTGCTCTCCTGCGTGTTGTTGTTGATGAGAACAATGTCGTCCGAAAACCGCAGGTTAGAGAGCTTTCTTCCATCGCTACTCAAGCCTTTGTTGTCCCAGTCAAGCTGGCTCATCGCATACTGGAGGGCAGAAGTGAAGAGCTTTTTCGATTGGAATTCGCAGCTTACGTTCAAACAACTGAATAGTTGTCGATGTTCTTGTGTTGCACTGCTCCAATATATTCACGTACGCAGGGTCGACTCCGGTGTGTAACAAAGCGTTGAGTACAGCATTTATCTCCACTGAATCAAAATCCCTCTTGTCTTCTTCTTCTTCTTTGCAGCCACATAGAGGGTTTTGTCATAGGCGGAGGAACTGGGCGACCAGTAGTGGATTCGTCCATAGGTCCATTGGTGTCAGCGTGGTAGTTCTCTCCGGAAAGTTGAATACATGTGCGGTATCGTGGCCGATGGTACCGCAGTCCGGGCACACATCAGATTTGCTGCTGTCAATCTTGCTGACATAAGACATTAGCATTGTAGAGTGACCACAGCGTAATGATGCGAGCGTGCATCTCGCCCTTCTTCCGAGTTGAGACTCTGAGGTGCAGACGGGGGGCGGTATATCTCCTAGTATAGCATTTATGGCCGCCTTCATAAGATGACACCGTACGAACTTGGTGTGCTCCTCGCGCAAAAGACGGAGTCGTTCTCGCTGTGAGTCGTGCCATCTTTGCAAATTGACTTTGTTTGGAGCATCGGCGAATGGCTTTCTTATACTTCTCTCTCTCACGTGGTTTAGCACTCTCCACGACGGGTGATTTGGTTGCTTTATAATGTTAATGCGGAATTGCTAGGCCTGGAGCTGACAGTGCTCCTTCACTGGTAATAGACGGATCTCAGCATGCAGGTGCTCGATTGGGGAACTCCTTGCACATCCGGTGGCGATACGGAGAACAGCATTTTGTACTCGTTGCATCTTTGTCCAGGAAGATTCTGAGACGAGATTCTGCCAAACCGGTGCGGCGTACTCCAGGGCGGGCTGAAGAGTTGCCTTATACGTTGTGAGTATAGTCTCCTTGCTGCTACCCCATAGTGTACCGCCCAGGGCACTGAGAACATTGGGCTTCGCTTTAAGGACTGCCTGCTTTTGTTCGGTTTTCTTATGGACCTTGAGCGACGGATCGAGCACAAGACCGAGCAGCTTTGGAAAGCGAGCAGCAGGCAAACGGTCTCCATCCCACACGACATCCGGATGAGCGCTGTGCTCGGATGGGTCCATCGTAAGAACGGACACTGACGACTTGGCTGCAGAGATCCTTAGCATCTTGCGGTCGAAAAAGCTCTTCAGTGTGATCAGGTGCTCGTTGATCTTATTGGCGGCCACCGTGGAGGCTCAGGCATATCTTCGAGGTAAAGACTGAAGAGGGCTGGCGATAGAACCCTGCCCTGAGGGACTCCAGCTGCCATAGGAATACTGTTGGAGACATGGTTCTGAAACATGACTTGCCCGCCGACCTTTAATAAAGGCCGATATCCAGCGCTTCTGCCAAGATGGTATTGACGACTCCAGTATGTTGCTTGACAGGACTCGAAGGTTAACCGGATCCAACGCAACAGCTACAGTTCTCAATGGCTTGTTAAAGTTGAACCCGTCGATAGCATAGTTGGTAATTTCTAGCAACGCCGTAGTTGTGGAATGTAGCCTTCTGAACCCATGTTGAAACAACTGCTTCTCGTTGTGCTCCGCTAGATCCTTGACAATGAGCTTTTCGGCCACCTTGGCGAAAGGTGACATCAAGCTAATAGGACGATATCCCTTTACTGATGACTGAGGCTTTCCAGGCTTGGGCAACGGGATGACGTTGGCTGTCTTCCAGTTTTGCGGAATAGTGCAAGAGCTGAACGAAGTGTTAATCATATCAACGATGAGCGGATTCAAAGATCGAAGAATCTCAGTCGGGAGTTTCTTCAGTACAGCAGGACAAATGCCGTCCGGACCGACAGCTTTGGAGTTCCGCATGTCCTTTATGATCTTCTCTACTTGCGCCACAGTGTACGCTTCGGCCGTGCTCATGAGCGGGATGCGGCACAGCTCTTTTACTGTCACTCTATTTTGCGGACCTCGCCTTGTACTCGTGACAAAGCAACTTTTACCGAGAGAGTAGGCGGCTTCCTTTCCTGACTTGAAAACGTTATTACCGTACTCAATAGTGGAGATGGTGGCTGGCAAGCTCTTTCCCGATAGTTTCCGAAGCACCTTCCAAGTAGCTCCACTGTCCGTCTTGAAACTCAACTGTTCTGTGAATTTTTCCCACTGTTCTTTCTTGTGCTGGTCGAGATCCCAAGACAGGGACCAGCGATCAACTGCATCAATACCACTCCGCAAAAGCGTGACCCCGTCACCGCCTACTTCACCGAACACTTTGATGTCATCCGCAAAAACTTCACACCTAACACCACATCGTTCTACAATTTGGGGAATGTCATAAGCATAAATGTTAAACAGAATCGGAGATAGGACTCCCCCCTGTGGAACCCCACTTGGCGCACTTCTACAGCCGGAAAGGGAAGAATTAACACGCACCTGGATGGTTCTATCAGTCAGAAAGGCTTTAATCCAGCTGACAATTCTTTTGCGGATGCATAGCTGATCAAGTCTAAGGATAAGCTTGGTGTGGTCAACTTTGTCAAACGCTTTTTGAAAGTCAAAATAGATAACATCCACATTATTTTTACTACCTAAACTAGAGGTCCACTGATTTAGCGTTTCAATCATCCGAGTAACAGTTGACTTCCCTTTCCTGAACCCATGTTGTCGATCAGACAGCAGTTTATTATCCTCGAGATATGTTACAATAGCCAAATTTCTTTCAAAAAGTCTACAGAAAATCGAGGTGATGCTTACTGGCCTATAATTGAATGCCTCAGAGTGCGGAGACTTCGTTGGCAATGGGACCACTAATGAACGTTTCCACCTAGTTGGAACCTCTGACCAGTGAAATATCAAATTGAAAAGAATTTCCAAAGGTGTGGAAATGTGAACCGCCACGCTCCTAAGAAAAGCGAAAGGGATGTCATCAGGCGTTACAGATGAGGAACAGGGCCATTTTGAAAGTTCCAAAATAGTATTACGATTAAAAGAAACAGAGTCATGCATCACAGCTGATGTTGATATCACATCCGAAACAGCTGTTACAGGAGAGTCATTCAAAAATACCTTCTCAAAAGTGTCAGGAAGCAGCTCAGCTTTATCGTAATCAGAAGTGAGAAATTCTCCATTACTATTATACAAAGGGCCAACACGTTCTCTGGGCTTAATTCGTGTGCCAATAAACTTGAAAAATGCATTTCTGTTGCCGGATTCAATAACTTTCTTTTAAACTGAAATGTTAAATTTTAAAAGCTTTTTTTTTCAAACGTATTTGTGGGTGACCTATAGTTATTCCAGTCCTCCTCTAAGTTCGTTGACATAGCCTGCCTGAACAGTTTGTTTTTGAATTCAAGAAGTCGAAAGAGATAATGCGGCAAGTTGTTAGATGATATAGGAACTTTTCGAAGAGGCACAAACAGGGCTCAATAACATGACTCAAAATGAACAGAAACGTCTTGTACATCTCATTTACAGTAGCACTACACCCAAACGAGCCTGACCAATCAACACTATCTAGATAGATCCCAATTATTTCGCAATTTTCCAGTTTCAAATCCCGTTTCAGTACAAATTTCTGCTCACTCAGCGAACCATCTAGCTTAAAATGTATGGTAGCGTGATCACTAATACCCAGCGGTGCCAAAATATCGACCGTAGACACCAAACTCAGCTCATTGCTGAAAATAAGATCCAAAAGGTGATTCTCTAGTGTTTCCATGCACCAGCGGTCAATATTGATGACTATTAATAAGATCAAGAAAAGCACTGGTCAAATCATTACCACCCCTCATTTCCGAACGATCCCCCCACTGCAATTTAGGGAAATTGAAATCGCCCAACAATAAACAAGGAAGAGCGCAAGCTGTTAGATCACTGATGCATTTACAAAGCTGCACATTGAGGCTAGCATTACATTTAGGCGACCGGTAAACAAGAATAATCCTACATTTGGTTACATTAGAATGTAGGTTGCAGGACAGAATTTCATACGAATTTTCCACACTTTCTTTGAAGACTAACTCAGCAAAAATTCGGCGCTTAACGAGTAAAGCTACGCCTCCTCCTTTTAGCCGGGGTCAATCACACCTCAAAACATCGTATGAGGAGCACAAATCGCCAAGCAAATGTCCCAACATAGCACTAGGCTTAAGCCAGGTTTCCGTCAATGCGACAACCCCCAAATCGGAGCACAACAAAGAATACCTGAGCGACTGAGCGTTTTTATGCAAGGACCTGATATTGCTAAGAATGCATTTCAAGCCTGTATCACAACAACGAGGAACAATTTCGAGACTGACATCAGGTTTCCGAAGACGTTTCAACCATTTAAAGGACTGCTGTCAGAAACAACATTAATTGACACATCAGAAGTCACGGATGGAGATTGTACATCATTATTCACAATACTTAATGGCTTCAAATTGGCCAGCGAGAACTGGCTGGTCTGAGGCAACGGGCTCGGTGACATCAGATTGGTAGAATGTGTGGGAACAGTGGATACAACAGATTTTGGCATTGACTGCGGCCCATTACGACGCGCCTCTCGCTCTGCTCTGGCTCTGCTCCGCTCCTCCAAAGTTAAGGAGGGCCTGAGAAAAATTTTGTGAGCTGTATAGTGACGGAGACGAGGGGCGCGCTGTAATGTAAGATTCGCATGAGAGGATGACGGCAAAATGATTTTGAGGAGCCTAGGACGTGAACGAATAAATGGACCCATACGGTATACTGTTACGGGAGCACAATCGATATTCAAGAAATCAAGTAGATGGCGAACAGAAGTAAAATCATCCATAACACGGCAGGTAGAAAATTTCGATGTACTTTCAGGAAGTCCAATTAAAACGATCGAGCGTCTACGCTCCATTTCTTCAAAGTCAACAGATTTGGACAAACGAGCAAAGGGGTGAGACAGATCATTATGTGAAATCAATCGATCATCAACATCCGGACTCACATGAGACGAGTCAAGCGCTTTTTTGAGTTCTGCGTTTTGCGTCCTCAGTGTTGAAATTTCTTCTGTAAGCTCGCGGTTTCGATTCAGCACGGAATAAAGAAGCTTTCGGTCTTCGAGTAGTGCAGTTATCACCGTTACAAGATGCTGCGGCAGTGTTCGATCACGAAGCGGTAGATCAACGTCTCGATCGAAACCATCGACAGGGCTCGACGGGGACAAAGTCAGACAGTGGTCACTTTCATTCTTTTTCGGGACGTTTCACCGGGTTTCCCAATGATGGAGGTTCCCCTTTCACCTGCCCAGAGGTGAAGGTTGGTGGAGTACATGGCTCCAGCCAACGAAGCTATGGTTGGTGTTATCATTGCGCAGCGGCATGAAAAAATGGGAGTGGCCAAGTGCGATTGCCATGTGGCTCCCCCTGTTAGAACCGGCCCAGTAGCCACATCAGACGGTTTGGGGTAAAAATTTAGCTCTTGCGTTCGGGAAAATAGAACAATGGAGTAGTGAAGAAAATGAATACAGTCTTGAAAGGTATGTCGATTCATTCATACATTAGAGCTGATTTTCATATTTTTGTTGAATCAGCTCGGGTATTCAAATTGGAATAACGTTCGAATATTCACCTCTGCGAATAATCGAATTTGAATAATGTTCGAATATTCACCTTTTCCGAATAGTCGAACTCGAATAATATTCGAATATTCACCTTTTCCGAATAGTCGAATTCGAATAATATTCGAATATTCACCTTTTCCGAATAGTCGAATTCGAATAATATTCGAATATTCACCTTTCCCGAATAGTCGAATTCGAATAATATTCGAATATTCACCTTTTGCGAATAGTCGAATTCGGATAATGTTCGAATTTTCACCTTTCGCGAATAGTCGAATTCAAATAATGTTCGAATATTCACACTTTTCGAATATTCGAATGTTCGAATAAAAATTCGTTCGAAAAATTCGAATATTCATTCGAACTCGAATATTCGGTCCTCACTCTACTAGGAAGCCGACATATGGAAGACCGTCGTCACCGGACCTCTCGCTGTGTTCACAGGACTTAGCATCTTCAGCAGTTTGGGACACCGTGAACACAGGGCGAGTGACCACCTCCCGATTTTGATGAAGTTCAAAAGCGAGGCCCTCATATCTTCCTCACCGAGAACCACGTTCGTTAACTTCGAAAAGGCGAACTGGTTCAAGTTTTCGTCTGTGCTGGAACAGCAATCTGCTGGTTTTGACTTCCGAGCAAACCCACTGGAGATGGATCGATTCCTGACATCAGCCGTAAGGACAGCAACGTCACAATCTATCCCTAAGGGTAGACGTAAGGCTTTTATGCCGGGACCGTCGGATAACGCTAAGGACCTCATAAGGGGAAGAGATTCGATTCGTGAAACGGACCCCACCAACACCAGGATCCCTGAGCTGAACAGAGAAATCGCAGATGAAGTGAGGATGAACCGACAACAGACTTGGAGAGCGTTCGTGGAAGGCATAGATCATCGTACAAACTCCTCCAAGCTATGGACAACCATGAAAGCTTTGGATGGCCGTTCAGTGAAACCCAATGCCATCCAAATTCTGCATAAGGGCAAACCGTTGAGCAACAAGAATAAGGCCAACCTTCTACGCAAACAGTTCAGTTCGCCAAGCCCTCATCAAAACCTGAAATCGTCAAGAGCGACCTTCCGATGGATCAAAAACTTTCCGAGAGAAGACGTCCCACTCATTACGACCGCCCTTATTAACGCCGCCTTGAAGAAGTGCAAGCCGTCTAGAGCGCTGGATACAAGTGGTGTGGCCCCCATCATGCTCAAACATTCAGGACCAATTTTCCGTGAATGCCTTAGAGCCCTTTTCAACAGAACCCTGTCAAGTGGACGGATCCCGGCATCGTGGAAGGAGGCAAGAATCTTCCCACTCCTGAAGCCCTGAAAACCTGGTGAGGATATGAACAGCTACAGGCCTATTTCGATCATCTCATCTATGGCCCGCACTTTTGAAAAAACCATTCTTCCTACACTGGAGACGCACCTGCAAATCCCTGGATGGCAGAATGGTTTTCTGAAAGGCTTCTTCACCACCTCAGCGTTGGTCGAACTCACCGGATTCATTACAGATGGGTTAAGCGAGAAGAGACCGCCTAGCCGCTCAATTATGATCGCACTCGACTTGAAGAAAGCCTATGACACTGTCTTTATCTCCATGCTTTGTCAAAAGCTTGCGGAGTCGTCCCTGCCGAGAGGTTTAGCTCGCTGGATCTCTAGCTACTTTAAGAGCAGAACAATAAGGACAGAATTTAGAGGCCAGATGTCCAACCTAGGATCAGTGCGCTCCGGGGTACCGCAAGGTGCGGTCCTCTCTCCGCTCCTGTTTTCCTTCTACATCGCAGAACTCCCGGCATTACCACCAGAAACACGCCTAGTCGGATATGCGGATGACCTAACTTTGGTTGCATCACATCCAGATGTGGAAACCTGCGAAAAACTCCTGAACGACTATCTTCCGATGCTAACAAAGGCCCTGGAAGATCTACATCTTCAACTGTCGCTCCAGAAGACCACTGTCTCTCTTCTTACATCACATCCTGCTCAAGCGAGATACGTGCCAAAAGTGTTCACAAATGGGACGCAAATCACGCACGAAAGAAATCCGACGATTCTCGGCTATCATTTCGATACTATGATGACGGGACGACTACATGCGGAACAGAGATGTGCGGCAAACGATTTTGAGATTTCGGCAAACGGCAATCGGCAGAAAAATCCCAAAAACGGCCGGCAAACGGCAATCGGCAAAAAACCTCATCCCCTAGATTGACCCAAAAAATATACGCTTGTGCCGCTCTACTTTTTTTCCTTTTTTTCACATACTTATGTCAACATTCTAATGATTCCAAATCAAGGGAATAGTTTTGATTCAAGGCATCAGATGAACAGAAACAAGACATGTGGCACTGTATGGAAATCAAAGAAATCGCCGCTGCGGCTTTGCGAGGAAGGCGCTTCGGTTCCTACAGGCACCGAAGCGGCACTAACGCGCAGTCCTAGCGGCAATGTCGTGACAGCCCCGCAGCCGCAATGTCATGACAAAAATAGCACCGACTGCAAGTAACTCATATGAAATGAGTCATAATATAACTGGACGGGCCTACGAACAAAAATACACACCCGGAGTCCCTACGTCATCTGTCTGATAGGACAGAGGGTAGCCCCGTTATTGCGATGTGGGAGATAAGGGACGCATCTCAAACTTGGGCTGTTTTACTGGAAAAAATCTCGTACCACCACTCAGAACAGTGCGTCGTAGTCGACGCGGGTTCGCTGATGCATCTTCTCGGAGCACGTGCGGTTCTAACACGGAACTGCCGCGGTACTGTCGCGGCAATGTCGCGGCGTTGTCGACCTTCAAGACACTGCAACAGAATCTCCACTGCACAGTGACCATCACGGAGCAGCTGCGGTACTACCGTGGAACTATCGCGGCACAATCGAGGGTCGCGGTACCTTCCTGGCTTTGCCGCGGCAAGCTTTCTCAGAGTCCCTGCACACGTGTGTCACACGAATGTTTCTTGCTTCTTTCAGCTACACCAGAATCTGTCAAACCTCTGGAACAGAAACGGAACCGCTACCGCTATTTCCCCTCCACTGAAACTGAAAGGTCTATTTCGCCTATACTGGTCATAGAATCCTATCTCAGAAGGAAAGGCGGGCCCATTATAGGCTGAAAATATGGTTCTCGCTATCTTTGGAGGGTTTTCTAAGCGTCCATGTTATGCAAGTTAGGATCTGGTTCATTTCACGAAAGCTTCGGATTTTGACTATCACAGTAAGAAGCAAAGATTTTTTTTCGGAATCTCCTCATTACCAGTTATATTTCACCGAAGCCCACCACTCCGCTGCTGATGATAATCAAAATCGGCAGCTCACAAGAGGTTTTCTAGAGTTTACTAGAATTCTTGAGCCCTGGGGCACTTTTAGTGGGCATTTGATTTTGACCACCACCAGAAACGAGGGGTCGCTTTCTCATCAAAGCATCCTTATGGCATGTTATATTTCTCCAAGGCCCATCGCTACGCTGCCGGTTATAATCGCAATTGAGAGCCCACTAGATCTGCTCCAGAGTTTGTATCTGCAGAAAACTCGGAATCATAATTCATCGTGAGCGCTTCACTCACGCGTCCACACATGCACGCTTGCTTAGCAGAATACATATAGTGAGATTTTTAACAAATTTTCATCCCTTATCTTGTTCAGAAATGGCCAGGCGGCGAATGGAAAACAGAAAAGTCAAAACCCACGGATAACGGTTAATCAAACACTGGAGTTGGCTCACCCCTAGTGCCTACACGGTCGCGAGCATGGGCGACGTTTTCTTTTAATGTTTTGCCGAGTTTTGCCGGAAAAACAACGGAAATTTCGGCAAACGACAAACGGCAAAAAAGTCCCAAAAATGGCCGGCAAACGACAAACGGCAAACGGCAATTGCCGCACATCCCTGATGCGGAAGCTGTTCGTAAGAAGACGGCTAAAAGAGCGAACCTCCTGAAAGCGTAGGCAGGAAGGAACTGGGGACAAAGCAAAGAGCTGCTCACATTGACCTACCGTGCCATCAGACAATTCGTGATGGCATACGCTGCTCCAGCCTAGATCCCGCTCATTGCATCGTCTCACTGGGACCAGTTACAAGCGTGTCAAAATGCAGCCTTGAGGACCGCGACGGGAAGCCTGGTGATGGCGAGCACCACCCACTTGAGTAACGAGACGGGAATCATGTCAGTCCAAGCTCATAATGAGATGATGACACTTCAATATCGTACGGTTGCGACAATCGACCCAGAACACCCATCGCACGACATGATGAAGAAGCCGGAACCGCCTATACAGATCAGGAAGCATGTCAGAACTGTTAAGCCAATGTCGGTGAGACCTGGAACTGAAGAGAGCATTCGGAAAGAAGTTCACAAGGAGTTTGTAAAAGAGTTCTTGTGTACTATGAACTCTCCCCTGCTAAGTGGACCGCCGCCGAAGATTGCGAAGGAGGACGAGACTTTGCCAAAATCAAGTCGGGCAGCGCTATCCCAGCTCCGGAGTGGTTTCTATTCGAAGTCGCAATGGTATCTGCATAATATAGGAGCAGCCGATAACCCACTTTGCCCTGACTGCGGGCTCGAGGAACACACAGTATCTCACATGTTCTCATGCACTAGAAAGCCAACGCACCTTACAATCGAAGATCTCTGGCTCAAACCAGTGGAAGTCGTCAAATTCCTGTCACTTTGATAATTCATTGACTGTCACTTTGATCATATAAGTATTAAAAAAACAAAAAAAAAGATGAAAAAAAGCTAAAAAAAGACAAAAAAAGAAAAAAAGAAAAAAAGAGGGTTGAATAACGCTCCATCCCGGAATCCTTCAAAGAAGAGGATCCCAATCTTCTTCGATTATGTCGTCTGCGTGCCGGAAGTTATTCAGGATCAGTGTAATGGTGGAAGATGGGCAACAACAACAACAACAACTACAACAACAACAACAACAACAAAACAACCAAAACGAATATGTGCCTCGAGAAAACCAGAGACGTGTGCCCGCCGCTGAGATAATCGTCGGCTGACAACGGGCAATCAAGTATCAAGTAAGTAAGTATTGTGCGTTGGTGAAAACTCAGTTCACGTGTGTTATAACTAATGTGAACCGACTTTGCGCCAACGCACAGTAAGGAACACAAAGTATCAGTGTGACCCGTGCCGACTGTATACGGCCATCACGCGCAAAGTGAGAAGACTTTGGGTTATGGAGCAGAATTGTCATCGGATAATAATATCCTCATAACAGGAACAACCCATGGTAGATCAGTGAAGAAACGATTTTTCACGAGCCACGACAATATAATCACCCGTTTCAGAAACGGATCAACCAAATAACCAAAAAGAAAATAGAGGAAACATATTGTGGAATTTATCAAACACTCACCTGTTTTCTGCGGGCCAACAATAAGGGTTGTCGGGAGGGTGAAATTGGAGCAGTTTAAAGACGGAGGCAGAATGGCTCTATGTCTAGGATCTTCACAAGGATTCTGAAAACAACTAATATTGGATGTTGTTTTCGCCACAGTTTTCTGATATCAGATTTTGGAAGTAGGCGTCGTACTCCAGACAGACTGCAAGATTTGAGAGAGTATTCGAAGACAGTTGCCTTTGTCTGAACAGGTTATTTCTCTTATACCTAGAATTCTGCTGCCAGGATGTCGTAAGTTCGTGCCGTGGCAGTGTGGAGGAAAGAAGACCTCCCCCGTGCAAACCGACGTCAATCCCTCCGCAGAGAGGGTTTTTGCCATGGGAGAGGTGCTGGTTGGCCGCAGCTCTCCCGAAGATCCTACTACAAAGAGCCGACGTCGAGAGGAATCCAGGACCCGCTCAGAGGAAGAAGTATCGATAAGCCACATGCGACAGAGATGTCACTTGGAAAGGAACCAGCGTCCAATGTTTTGGATGCCAAAGGTGGGGGCACTTCTCTTGTTCGGGTCTCAGTTCTGTGAGGCACCACGATTCTTATTTTCGTTGTATTGTGTGCTCCGCTCCCAGTAACCCTAATTCCTCATCTACCAACCGCCCCCTCTCTATTGTACACATCCAGCTCAACGGCCTTCGCCCAAGCTTTCTGAATAATCTCTCGTTGCCCGTACTCATCACCCGGATGTTATCATGGTTCAGGAAACCAAACTCTCTCCCTCTGCTACCTCTCAGCATCCAAACATCCCGGGCTACACTGCATATCATTCTCCAAGGTCGTCTCAAGGAGACGGAGTCTCTACTTTTGTTCTGCCCTCTCTTCCCTCTCACATCATTCCAAACACTCCAGTGGATGGCACTCTCGAGTACATCCCCATCCATCTACCTCTAAAAACTCCACTTTCTCTTTTCAATATATACACTCCTCCCTCCACATCCTGTCCATCAAATTACAACCCTGTATCACTTCTCAAGCAGCTGTATGACTGCTCTCTATCTCCCTCAATTGTCTTTGCGGGTGACTTCAATGCTCACACGTTCTGTTCGTCGCTCGACTCTGATGATAGAGGAAAAGACGTCGAAGAATGGGTGGAGGAGTGCGATCTGGTCATCCTAAACGATGATCAGCCCACTCATCTGCCTACCAACGGCCGATCTTCTAGCCCAGACATCTCCCTTGTCTCTTCGAATCTCTCTAATGCTTGCTCTTGTTCAACATCCACAACTCTTTCCCGTGATCACATTCCGGTCTTTGCCAATATCGATCCCTCCAACTCTCTTGCTCCCTATACGGGTGTTCGTCATCGTTCTTATCCAAATTTAGGCCTTGCAGATTTGAGCATGTTCAGGGAGGTTTCATTCCGCAAAGCGGCCGAATATCAGTAGAATGGCTATATACACCAGAAGGAGCGCCACCTATCTGATGCCATCCAGAAGGCGATGAAAGCTGCGATCCCTGAAGATCGTGACAAGACCTTCTTTCCCAATGTCACCGGGGAGACAGTGCGGAACATACGGACAAGGGACGCAAAGAGAGCTGCTGATCATCTTACCCAGACATTGCCGAGCTGGATAATGAAATCAGGATGGACCTTGACAGGCACAAGATGGAATCTTGGGAAAAGTTCACTGAGAAGATGAACTTCAGAAATAATGCAGCAGCAACGTGGAAGGCTTTGAAAAGGATCTCCGGAAAGTACACCTCCGCCAACAATGCCACGATTGAAGTCGACGGCGGAGTCTCCAAGTTAAAGAAAGAGGCCGCAAATGCTCTTGGGAAGCATTTTTTCATCACTAGAACAAAAAGAGAGAAGCAGAGTAGAATAACTGTACGGGAACTCTGTAAACTGCCACTCATGACTGAAGATGATGCAGTCACGCCCGCACAGGTCGAGAAGGTGATCAAGGAAATGAGTAACTCGAAGGCAGTAGGGCCAGATTGTTTGAGCCCAGCAGTTCTAAGGAGACTGCAAAGTAAACTCCTACCCCTGCTCGCTGACGTCATTATTACATCGTTTCGCACCTGTACATTACCTCAAGATTGGAAAGTAGCACGCGTCATCACATTGCCGAGGCCGGGTAAATCTCCATCCACGGCAAAAGGTTACAGGCCAATTAGTCTTCTCTCACTTATTGCCAAGGTTGCGGAAAAATTGGCTGTGGAGGAGCTTGCCGAACATAATAGCAAACAAAAGCATCAACATGGTTTCCGTAAACTACGTTCCACCACTACGGCCCTGCTGGAAATTGTGAGCTATGTTTTGGACGGCTTCAATGCCAACAAACCTCAGCGAACCGTAGGTGTAGCCCTCGACCTAACGAAGGCTTTTGACACTGTAAACCTGGGCATATTGTCGGAGAGCCTTTTGAGATCTACCATTCCGCCCTGGCGGAAACGGTGGATAACCGCATTCACCAAAGGACGTCGGGCAAATGTGCTATTTCAAGGACACGTCTCCAATAGCATCCCCATTGCCGCCGGCGTACCTCTTCTTCTCCTTTGCAGCCGCAGGAAGGTTTTTGTCAAAGATTCAAAAAACAAGCGACTGAAACCGGATCATACCAGTCATTTCGATTTACTAACTTCCCTAACCGGTTTTATATATGTTGAAAGTCTGAGCTTATCAAAATCTGCAACACAAAACATCAACATCCACGTAGGATCCGAGATGCTCAACCTACGCGTGGTGGATCTGTGGAGTCGACTACCAAGATCAAGGAGACTCATCAAACGGGCATCTACAACTCCACGAGGAGTTTTTTCTGTGTGGGAGTGCGAATGGCTGGCTGCAGCACTCCTTCGTATTCTACTACTACGAGCTGGCATTGAGAGGAACCCAGGGCCGCGCAAGACTCCGCGATATCCCTGTTGTCACTGTGGATTATCGGCTCAACACGCTAGCGTTCAGTGCGGTGGTTGCCTTGGCTGGGTACACCTCAAATGTTCGGGGTTAGCTAGCTATAGTGACTACACTGATGCTTTTTGTTGTATATCTTGCTCTAATTCTCCCCCTAGTGCTCCTCATCATAGTTTGGACATTTTTCAACTTAACATTAATGGCCTGCGTGCCAAACTTGTTGAACTGACATTGTACATTGAACGCTATCATCCTGATATCATCCTCCTGCAGGAGACAAAACTTAGCGTTCCCTCTTCCTTCCCCGCCTCCCCGGTTACACGTCTTACCACCTCCCCGTACTTCCCATGGTGGTGGCGTCTCTACTTTTGTAAAATCTTCTATTCCCTCACACCTCATTGCGCTCCCGCTGATAATGTTGTTGAGTGTATCGGTGTCCATATTGTATTGCAAAGTTGCCCATTAGATGTTGTTAATGTTTATATTCCCCCAACCACCTCTTGTCCCAATTCTTTTGATCCTACACCATTTTTTTGCTTACTGTACACTCTTCCCTCCCTTCGTCCTCAGTTATTATGGCTGGTGATTATAATGCACACTCATCGTCCTGGTTCTCTCTCTAGGTCTCGATGATAGAGGCGAACTACTTGAGCAGTTTGCGGATGATTGTGATCTTGTTGCCTATCAATGAGGATGCCCCTACTGTCTCCCCAACACGGCAGGCCCTCTTCGCCAGATGTTACTGTCGTCTCTTCCTCTCTGGCTGTATGTTGTAACTGGTCCACTGCTGTTGTCATGGCCAGCGATCATGTACCAATATGTGCTTCACTGGATTTGTCTCTTAATAGTCATCTTGCACCCTTCTCAGGCTCACGTAGCAAATTGTATACCAATTATCGTAAGGCTAATTGGGTCCTGTTTAAGGAGGTGTTACTAGGTCAGGGTAGCCAACTATCCGCTCACCGGCTCTGGTACACGAGAAAGAGAAGTTCGTCGTTGATGCCATATGCAATGCCTCTAGAACAGCCATTCCTACAGGACGGGTGAGAACGTTTCACCCTAACGTTCCGAAGGAAGTTCTGGAGCTGATCGAACTACGAGATGAGAAGCGTCGAGCCAACCCCGCTGACTCGAGCATTCAGCAACTGTCTGATGAGATCACCAACTTGCTCAACAATCACAAGCAAAAGCGATGGCAGGAGTTTACTGAATCCATTAACTTCAAGACTGACGCCAAGAAAACATGGAGCGTTCTCAAGAAGCTTTCAGAAAGAGAATGTCAACGGAACGAAACATGCTGGAGTTCCCTTCTGGTAGATCGAGTCTGGATATGGTGCTGCCTGTCGGCTTGGGAAACTCTTTGCCTCGGCGACGTCGCGCCGTGATCGTTCTCATGAAGAACTCTCCGGTCCATAAAGGAAACTCAGTCGTCACGATACACCTGCAATAACTCCCTCTACTATGTCAGCCCTCATCAATTCCTTGAAGAACCCAGGGCTGAGGGACCCGACGGCATCTCAGCTATCCATCTGAAGCATCTACCAAACCAATTCCACGAGTTACTAAGCGATCTTATCTACTCTTCGTTCAGTACTGGTGTGATTCCCGCAAGGTGGAAGCAAGCCATCGTCCTACCGATCCCGAAGCCAGGAAAGCCTGAGGACAAGGCAACCTCACATCGACCTATTTCCCTACTGTCCCCATTGCTAAGTTAGCGGAGAAGATCATCTGTCCGCATCTCCAAACTGCACTACTACATAATGTGCATCAACATGGCTTCAGAAGGCTCACTCCACTATTACCGCACTCACATCGATTACGGAACACATAGTTGCCGGTTTCAATAGCAAAGCTCCTGCTGGCACAACCCTGGTCGTCGCAGTTGATCTGACATCCGCTTTTGCCAACGTCACCACTTCCTTGTTCTCGAAGTCGATTCTGGACTGTGATACGCCCGAGTGGTGTAAACGATGGACCGCCAACTTTGTCAAAAACCGCTCTATACGTGTGAGTTCGACGGACACTTGTCGAAGTCTGTTCCCTTGAAGGCAGGCGTTCCCAAGGTGGAGTATTGTCACCAAGCCTATTCTCTCTGTATCTGTCCGATATTCGAAGCCATCGCCTAACATCCACTTATGTCTGTATGCGGATGACATCACTATTGTGTGCACTGACCCTGTTATTGACCGCGCCTCTGCGGAGATGAACAAATACCTCAGCAGTCTGGCCGTATTCTTGGAATCAAAACAGTTAAAGGTCTCGCCTACGAAGTCCAGCGTTACTCTGTGCACTACTGCCACGGCTGAACACAAACTGCATCCCCAGGTTTTCTGGGAAGGAAATCTGCTGCCCCTATCCAAACACCCTCGTCTACTCGGTGTATTCCTGGACCCTTCATTGCGATTCCATGAAAACTCACGTATTCGAGCTGCTGTACAATGCGCGTAACAACATACTCCGCGCTCTAGCTGGCACTACATGGGGTAGCTCAAAGGAAGTCTTGCGCGTTACGTACAAGGCGATGATACAGCCCGTACTGGAATATGGAGCCCCGGTCTGGTCAAGGCACTTGACGGAAACGTCCTGGAACAAACTTCAGCGAACACAAAACGCTGCTCTACGTGTCATCACTGGATGCCCCAAGTCACTCCTATATCCCATCTACATCAAGAATGTGCACTACTTCCTGTAAAGCAGCATTGCCAACTGCAGACACAACAGTTCCATATTGGCATAGTCAGGAATGTCGCTCACCCCAACTATCACTTGCTATCATCCCACCCCCCTCATTCCCGCAACATCCGTGCACCGCTGTATGCTGCTGTCTCTGTAAATGACCGTCAACGTTGGGCGACCTCAGAGCTCCTGCAGATGGAGCACACCAGATTCGTCAATGAATACCTCTCATGTGCCCCTCCCAATTCTATACTCGATGGTGTACCGCCCAACGTCGATGATAGTGAGATGGATCTACCAAGACGCTCCCGAGTAATTTTGGCAGGTCTTCGCTGTGGACATTCCTCATTCCTGAAGGCCTATGTCCATAGGATCGATCCATCGGTCCCCGACGTATGTCCTGACTGCCATGGCACAGGGCATGATTCATTACATTTATTTTCATGCCCAGCTCGACCAACTTCACTGACAGCTCTGGATATGTGGAAGAAACCGTGCGATGTGGCCGCCTTCCTGCGCCTATGAGAAGATGCTCGTTGTGGCCGATAAGAAGAAGAACATCCACGTACATGTTTCATTAATTGAGAACAAGGGCATGGTGTTGATCAACCAGGTAAGCAGTACCTAAAATGCGAGTGCGTTTTTCCTTAACGTGACAGAGATGGTAAAGCGAGAATAATCGCTTGGGAATTCTGCAAATCCGAAGGAAGGGTAGAGGGTTTAGACATAGAGGAAGGAGGGATGACAAAGGTCGTAAATTTGGTGCCTGTAACAACCGATCTACCGCTGGCTTCTTATATTTTGCGGTTTGATCGGACATATTCATACCACCACGCTCAGTTATAAATGTCCGGCAGTCTGCTCTATTTAGGAATCCATACGGGCAGCAACTTTTGGGTAGACGGAAGTCAGTTGAAAAGTAATCTGCGTCAGGAAGTTGGCGCACGCCAGTATTCCTGAGCGAAAACTTCGCTAAGTCTCGCTCGTAGACTCATACGACAAGTACTAAATAAAACGCTTACGCCATGACAAGCGCCCCAAAAAAAACCAAAACAACCCAAACCACACCCATTCATTACATACAAACACTTCCAAATTGAATGCTGAAATACAGTCACCTTAGCTCGTTTTTTGCTCTTCCAATAGCGTTACTTTTTAGTACAGGCGGTGTGAATGTATGAGCGTCATTGCCTCAACAACTTTTGCAAGCATCTATGCTATCTTCGATTCTTCGGAAATACACTCACACTCCAAACGGGAATGGTTTCCTGAGGCATTAACGAAAAGTACATCCGCGCCGACTCAACAGGACTCTGCCATCGAAGTTTGATGTTCGTCCAGCACCGAATAAAGCGTACTAGGTTATCGAAAGTATACAGAGCCAGTCGATCATGGGCGAAATTCTGCTGGTGCGTCATGAATAGCGATATCTGAATTTGTACTCGATATCGCAGATAAATCAAGTATGGATAAGTGAAAAGAGGCCGCAGCAGAAGAGAACGTGTGAACGCACTGGATTCATCAGCACGGTGAAAAACAGTTCTCCTCCATATATTAGGCTGGAGAGTTTGGAAAAACCACCAGGATAATTATGAAAGAATTGAGTATGCGTGTATAGACCACAAGTCTGACGCGGAAGCACCTGAAACATTGAAGAAGAAACTGCAAGACACTCATGTTTCCCGTCATCCTTATCCAAAAGCTAGGATGATTTCGAAGAATCGTACCGAAATATTCATGTGCACAAATCCCTGTCTCCCTGAAGCTGGTTTGAAGTGCGGGTACTCTTCGGTAGCGGTCACCTCCACCTTCCAAATCTGAAAAGGTAGAAAAAGTTCTTAAAAGTGCAATGTGTAGACAATGCCTATGGACCACATACTTTTTGCCAAGCATTGTACAGCTCCGTATGAACAGGATAGACACCATCATGTTGCGGAGCAATAGCATACGGATACTTCACAGGAAGTCTCATATTCTGAAAGGAGGGTTCCGTGAATCTTCCTAGTTACTTTTCAGTTTTAAACCAAAAAATCAGCAAGCCCCGACTGGAGCCGGCATATGTGGTATACCTGAGCGAACATGAAATTCTGGGTCATCGTCGCTTCCATATACGTCAGATTGTGTTCATGAGCATGATTGTGGCGCCACATATGAGGAAACCAAATGAAATTTTGAGCCAGTTCTCAAAAATTATATTAAATCGATGTTTTCGAATGTTTTATGCCTTTCGATGGCACGGTATATGATCCTAAGATATCAAAAGCTAGCTGAGTTGAATAAAGCTCAACTGGTAGTAAAAACGAAGAAAACCAGGGTTGAGCAGCCCGTTGCGCTCATTTTCGGCAGAGCAATGTTGACCAAAACCTGGGAAATTTTTTCCGACCCCCCTCCTTTCCACAAATAGACAGCAAATTTGAATTCAGTGCATGGAACAACCCCGGGCGACTATTACTACCTCATTTTAGCTTACCAAAAGATTTGGAGAGAGCTCCTTTTTTTTCTCAGCAAATTTTACGAGCCTCCCGAAATTCCACTTTTTCCAAAAAATTTCCAAATTTTTTACGATTACCCGTTGCGCCGAGTCGTGAATCTGTTTAACCCCGATGAAAGCTGAATCATATGAAGAGAACTGAAACTATGCAAACTCACCAACTAACAACTCATCACCCCGATCTTCATTGTCGTCTCCATTCCGAAAATAACTGCCCGAGAAACCGAGCATGTAAGTAAAATTTGTTATATATTTGCGAAGACGATTCTGACTTTCGAGTAGGGCTCTAAAAAGGATGAACAATGAAAAAAATCGTACTAGCAACAGTATTATGACATGCATGAATCCCCTTATGGAGCTATACATTGTAAGATATCACACGGTTGCTGAGGCGAACACAAAACTTAAGTGCCAGGTAGGAATGAACCCGCATCGCATCGCTCTCCGTGCGAGAGTGCTCTCCTTCTTCTTTGCAGCCACGTCGAGGATTTTTTCACAGGCGGAAAAACTGGGCGACCAATAGTGGATTCGTCCATAGATCCATTATAGTCAGTGTGGTAGGTCTCCTCGGATTGTTAAATAAATGTGCGGTGTTACGGCCGATGGAACCGCAGTCCGGACAAGCATCAGATTTGCTGCTGTCGATTGAGACATAAGCATTGTCGAGTGACCGCAGCGCAGCGATGCGAGTGCGCATCTAGCCCTTCTTCCGAGTTGAGTATCGCATGTGCATTCTGAGGGCGGTACATCTCCTAGTATAGGATTTACCGCCGCCTTCTCAAAATGACACCGTACGAACTTGGTGTGCTCCTCGCGCAGAAGATTGAGTCGTTCTTTCTGTGAGTCGTGCCATCTCTGCAAGTTGACCTTGTTTGAAGCATCGGCGAACGACTTTCTTTTTTTTTCTCCCTAACAGGGTGGAGCACTCTCCAAGACCGGTGGTCCGGCTGTTCAATAATATTGATACGGAGTTGCTGGGCTTGGAGCTGACAGTGCTCTTTCACTGGTAACAGACGGGTCTCAGCGTGCAGGTGCTCGACTGGGGAACTCCTTGCACATCCGGTGGCGATACGAATAGCGGCATTCTGTACTCCTTGCATCTTCGTCCCGGAGGATTCTAAGACGAGATGCTGCCATACCGGTGCGGCGTATTCCAGGGCTTGCTGAAAAATCGCCTTATACGTTGTAAGTATAGTTTCCTTGCTGCTACCCCATAGTGTACCGCCCAGGGCACTGAGAACATTGGGCTTCGCTTTAAGGACTGCCTGCTTTTGTTCGGTTTTCTTATGGACCTTGAGCGACGGATGCTACCGAGATGTCGTACGTTCGTGCCGTGGCAGTGTGGAGGAAAGAAGACCACTTCCCTGCAAACCGACGTCAACCCCTATGCGTGGAGGGTTTTTGTCATGGGAGAGATGCTGGCTGGCTGCAGCTCTCCTAAAGATTCTACTACAAAGGGCCGGCATCGAGAGGAATCCAGGACCCGCTCAGGAGTACCTATGCGCCACATGGAGCAAGAAGGTCACCTGAAATGGGATAAGTGTCCAATGTTTTGGATGTCAGATGTGGGTGCATCTCTCCTGTTCGGGTCTCAGTTTTGTGAGGCATCACGACTCCTCCTTCCGTTGTGTTCTGTGCTCTGCACCCAGCAACTCTGGTTCCTCTTTTACCAACCGCCCCCTCTCTATTGTACATATTTACCTCAATGGCCTTCGTGCCAAGTTATCTGAACTCTCTTTTTGCTCGTACTCATCACCCTGATGTCATAATGCTTCAGGAAACCAAGCTTTCTCCTTCTACTACCGCTCGTCACCCTAACATTCCTGGCTGCACTGCTTATGATGCTCCAAGGTCATCTCTCGGCGGAGGAGTTTACACTTTCGTATTATCAAATCTACCCTCTCGTATCATACCAAGCACACTAAAGGACGGTACTCTTGAGTACCTACCTATCCATCTCCCTCTTAAAACACCTATATCTCTTTTCAATATCTATATCCCTCCAACCACGCCCCTTCCCCAATCTTACGACCCTACCCCCTCACTCAAGCAGTTGTACGACTGCTCCCTTTCACCCTCTGTTGTCTTCGCAGGCGATTTTAAGGCTCATACATTCTGCTCGTCGATTGACACTGACGCTAGAGGAAATGACGTCGAAGAATGGGTGGAGGAGTACGACCTGGTCATTCTTAATGATGATCAGCCCACTCGTCTCCCGGCCAACGGCCGATCCTCTAGTCCAGACATCTCTCTTGTATCATCTAATCTCTTCAGCGCCTGCTCTTCGTCGACCGCTACAGCTCTGTCCAGCGATCATATCCCCGTCTTTGTCCATGTCGATCTCTCTAATTCGCTTGCTCCTTATTCAGGTATCCGTCAAAGATCTTATCTTAGTCTTTGACTTGCCGACTGGCGCTTGTTCAGGGAGGTGGCACTTCGCCATGTCGATGACAACCCATGGAATGGAAACGTGCACCAGAATGAACGTCACTTGACCGACGCGACTCGCAAGGCCATGAAAGCAGCCATTCAGGAGGGTCGAGTTGAGACTTTTTTCCCAATGTCACCAGGGAAATCTTGGAAAAGATAAGGACTAGGGATCCAGGAGTCGCAGATCATCTGGATTCGACCATTGCTGAGCTAGATAGCGAGATTAAGCGAGATCTGGACAAGCACAGGAAGGTGTTGGGAGAAATCCACCGAGAAGATGAACTTTAAAAAAGATGGAGCGTCAACATGGGAAGTTCTAAGGAAGATCCCGGGCAAGAGCACCTCCACCAACTATTCCACGACCGAGTTCGAGAATGGGGCTTTCAAATCGGGAAAGGAGGCTGCAACTGCTCTCGGGAAGAATTTTTTTATAACTCGGGCTAAGAGAAGGAAACATAACCGAGTGACTGTAAGAGAGCTCTGTAAGTTAGCACTAATGAATGAAGCAGAAGCTGTGACGCCCACGCAGATTGAAAAGGTGGTTAAAGAGATGCGCAACTAGAAGGCTGTGGGCCCGGATGGCATTAGTCCAGCGGTCTTGCAGAAACTGCAGAGTGAGATTATGCCAATCCTGGCTGCCGTCATCAACACATCCTTTCGCACGTGCATCATATCCCAGGACTGGAAAATGGCAAGCTTCATCCCATTCAACAAGCCAGGTGAATCGTCATCCACGGCTAAGGAATACAGGCCAATAAGTCTTTTATCACCAATTACCAAAGCCGCTGAGAAACTGGTCGTCAGGGAGCTGGCCGAGCATAATAACAAACAGCAGCACCAGCATGGATTCCGCAAATTACACTCTACCACCACGGCGCTGCTGGAGATTGTGAGCTATGTTTTGGTTGGCTTCAACGCCAAAAAACCTCAACGCACTGGTGGAGTTGCCCTGAACCTCACGAAGGCGTTTGACACTGTCAACTTAGGCATACTGTCTGAGAAGCTATTGAGGTCCACCATCTCGCCTTGGCAGAGGCGATGGATTACCGCACTCATCAAAAGGCGCCGAGCGAATGTGCTGCTTCAGGGACATGTCTCTAAGGCATCTTTCATAGTCCTCACCGCAAGCGCGGCACGCGCGTGACGCGCGGGACGAGCGGTGGACTATGAAACTTTTCACCGCGCGGCACGCGCGGGACGAGCGGAAAGCCACTATGAAATCTTCAGCGGCACCGCCATGGCGCTGCGGGTAAAAGTCGGGCCTCAACTGGGACTTCTACAGAAATTCCTCGCTTGCATTTGCGTATGCGGTGGCGCAGTATAGTCCCAAAATTATTTATGTTGGAGTGGACTCAATTCGAGAAGCAGTTATTGATTGAAACGGTAAAACCGCCACGGCGGTTTGGGCGGCGCCGCTATGGCGGTGCTGATGGACTATGAAAGTTCTTACCGCGCGTCACGCGCGTGCCGCGCGGTAAGATCTTTCATAGTCCACCGCCCCTCCCGCGCGTCACGCGCGTGCCGCGCTTGCGGTGAGGACTATGAAAGATGCCTAATAGCATCCCTATTGCCGCCAATGTCCCTCAAGGAGGAGTTATATCGCCTGCTCTGTTCAATCTTTACCTGGAAGATTTGATCGTTCCCCCAAGTGACATCAAAGTCGATGCGTATGCGAGCGACATCACCATCTTGTGCTGAGACAGAGACATTAATATAGATGCACCCAAGATCAGTAGCTACCATATCGTCCTGAAGAGCTTTCTCGATGATATGATGCTCACTGTCTCTGCCGTTAAATCATCAGTATCTGTTTTCTCCACTGACCCTAAAGAACAATGCGCTCACCCTGTTATGAATTGGGAAGACGCTCGTCTGCCTGCCGCACGTTTCCCTGCTCGGCCTAGTATTGGATCTTTCGTTGAAGTTCCACAAAAATACTGAGGAGAAACATGCTACAGTGAAAGCAAAGCTCAACGTCCTACGAGCTCTGGGAGGAACGTCGTGGGGAAGTAGCAAGGAAATAATTTTGACAATCTACAAGGCAATATTGCATTGGAGTACGCTGCACCGGTATGGCAGCACACAAT
This sequence comes from Aplectana chamaeleonis, assembly GCA_029168955.1. Classification (NCBI taxonomy): domain Eukaryota; kingdom Metazoa; phylum Nematoda; class Chromadorea; order Rhabditida; family Cosmocercidae; genus Aplectana; species Aplectana chamaeleonis. Next base: position 703,983 of record JAPDOI010000187.1, on the reverse strand, counting down.
ACCGGATTGATTGTGGACAAAGATGCAGCGAGTTCAAAATGCTGCACTTCGGATTTCCACTACTGTGCTAAAAGCACTCCAGTGAAACGTCTTCATGCGGAAGCCCGAATTTCGCCAGGTAAGGAGCTCTGCCAACTCCAAGCGCAGCAACTGGTTATTAACATTGTCAAGCAGCCTGACCACCCATTAAGAAGGATCATGAATCCCGTGAGAGAGAAAGATATCAGGCCTTCTGCGGTTGCTCTCGAGAAAGTCAATATACAAAGATGGACGAACTACCAACTGGACCGTCTGCATCTTTTACGTGCGGAGCACACCAAGTTCGTCAGGGATCACTTGAGTCGGATGGCCGTCAATCCAATATTGGGGGTAATACCACCTGTAGTCAGCAACACCGAGATAGAACTCGGTAGGCGGGCTAGAAGTGCCCTTGCCCTGCCCTTGCATCGTTACGTTGCGGTCATTCCCCTATGCTGATGCCATACTTGCATAGGATCGATCGCAGTAAGCCTGACGAGTGCCCGCACTTTGGTAGCCGTGGCCACGCAACTGAGCACCTATTCGATTGCCCAAAGAGGCCTACCACCTTGTCAACAATGGATTTGTGGACGAATCCGGTTTCAGTCGCCCGTTTCTTGAACCTTTGACAAAAACCTTCCAGCGGCTGCAAAGAAGAGAAGATGAGCGAAGGATCAAGCAAAACACCGAGCAGTTTTGGAAATCGAGCTGCAGGCAGACGGTTTCCATTCCACTCTAAATCCGGATGAGCGCTGTGCTCGGATGGGTTCGTGGTGAGGACAGATACTGTTGACTTGGATGCGGAGATCTTTAGCATGTTCTCGTCGAAAAAGCTATTCAGCGTGATCAGGGACTCCTCGATCTTGTTGGCGGCAACCTCTATGTTCCGATCTCGACACATGATTGTTATGTCATCGGCATACGCGACAAACTTGATATCCTGTGGCGGTTCAGGCATATCGTCGAGGTACAGACTGAAGAGGACTGGCGAGAGTGTCACCATTACACTACCGACACCGCTCTATATGCATCCGGGCTACAAATTGTTTTTAGACAGTAACTCTTCCAGTTTCTCAATCTCACAATGTTCAGCACGTTTGCAAAAAGCTTTCCTGTAAAGCGAATGTGTCGGAAACGAGGGTTGCCTCTCTCAGTTCCGGCAAGAATCAAGGGTAGCGAAGGTCATTGGTCAACTGAACATAATGTCGCCCAATAGCCAATATCAAAAATGCGCGAGCAATCGACGCTACATTTCGAGATAATGAACAATTTAGAGGACCTGTTTTAGGAGGTGAAGAAACGAAAATCACGAATCTAGCCCTTTTAGCGCTTCCGAATTAATGAAAACTTTCAAATGGTCTTCTTTATAAAATTTCGAATGGGCACATTTTCCGTGTTTCCAAAAATTTTCAACGGATATATGAATCCGAACTTGTCCATCGGATACTTCCAATAATGAATCCGAAACGTGGGACAACAATATTCGATCCTGACTCCCCCCCCCCCTCCTCATTGCTGGAGTCCATAAATGTCATGCGTGTTCACGATAGATCTCACTTCCTAAATCTTCACGGTTTACGGAAGGACAGGTGCACAATATAGCAAGGCATGCTTAAAAGAGACAAGGAAGCCGCGTTTTCAAGTGAAAATAGGCCCACCCTTGACTACGTTGATTTTTGAGCGTGGAGAATTTGACCACTTTGAGTCCGAGCTGCTCCGATGCGGCCAACATGCGTAATAACTTACTTCGTCCTCTGTCAGGCACTACATGGGGCAGCTTTACAGGAGTTTTGCGAGCCACGTTCAAGACGACGGTACAGCGTGTTCTGGAATATGGAGCTCCGATTTGGGCAAGACGCTTGTCGAACACCTCCTGGAGCAAGCTTCAGGGAACACACATCTCTGCTCTACGAATGATCACTGGCTGCCCAAATCCACCCCTGTATCCCATCTGCATCAAAAATATTCACTACTCCCCGTATACTCATTGCTAACTGCAGTCACAACAGTTCCAAATTGGCATAGTGAAAAATGCCATCCCAACTTGCCGCTCTTATCACCCGATCCCCACTCCCGTAATATCAGCGCACCGCTGTATGCCACTAATCGTCGAAGATGGGCAACTTCAGAGCTCGATCGGGAGAGACTGCTGCAAGTGGAGCACACCAGATTCGTCACTGAATACCTCTCCCGAGCCCCTCCAAATTCCATGCTCGGCGGTGTGCCGCCCAGGGTCGATGATAGCGATTCGTTTCATTTAATTTCATGCCCGGCTAGACAAACTTCTCTCACAGCTTTGGATATGCTGAACAGGCCGTATAATGTAGCCGCCTTTCTGAGCCTATGAGAAGCTTCGTTGTGGCTGATAAGAAGACTGCTATGAAGGATGATTCCTATCAATGCAATCAAGCGATCAGCTCACTTATCAGCACTTCCTTGACTTGATCATTTCTGTAATCTGGGTGCTTATTTGTTCACATCGAGGGGGGAATGGGGTACGTGTGGGTTCTGAGACTCCAAAACGCTTGTCTGCAACCGTTAATTTGCCACTCCTGGCTCGTTTTCTAACGTTCTTCCTGCACTGGAGTCCTAGGAACCTTCTCGCCAATCATTTCACTAGGGAAAGTCACCGAGGATGATCATCGTAAACGCTGCCTTTAACAAGCAGGCTTACGCACTTTGAAACCCGATTGAAAAAGGTTTCGCTTCGATTTCGGGATTTCGGTCGGCAATCACGAAACGATGTCGAGGAATGACGTTGGATTCCTTTCTTTGTTAAATTCAACACTAGCGAATCTGACACATAATGCGGCTCGGAGTGTTGAGCCCCACAGAAGGGTCTAAGCTGCGGAGGGGTGGGTGGAAGGGGGGACGTCTGAGCTCCGCGAGAGGCCAAGCGGACCATTCTGAATGGGGGTATACATTTTTACGGTTTTTTTTTTTCGAAACGAGAATTCGGTTATAACTTCCAATTTACATGAGATGTTCCTCTTCTTCAAATGAAAAAAAAACTGGCCAATTCACACTCTGGGGGGGTCAGAAAACTAGCTGAAAATTTGTCCAAATCACGCTCCTGAGGGTCTGAGTAAGATTCGTCTTCTCCGCACCTCGTGCAATACGCTGATCTCACATCCCGCACGAAAGTATAGCTTTTCGACCCATAGGAAAACGAAAAATGTGATTTTGGAATACTTTCTCGAAAGTGCACGCGAGGACGTGGTGTTTATATCGTCCTCGCAAGTTTCTCGAAGAATCACGTGAAGACGTGGTGTTGATCACGTCTTCACGAATATCGACAGCAAGAGTGCATCGGGAGACGTGATGTTTATCACGTCTCATGAACTTCTCGAGAGTTCCATCAGGAGTAGCGTGGTCTATACCACGCCCACATGATATGACAGTCCAGGCTTTTGTCCTGTCAACGAGTTGCGGCGATTGCCTTTTCGTCTACGATTTCGTCTACAATTTCGCCTGTTCGTCTCCTGCGACGCTTCATTATTGAACTCTAAATGTTCTGAATACCCGTCGACTTAGTAATTTGGTGCTCTATTCTTTATCGTGGCACTCACTGTGAGCAAAGTTCGAGTATTTGCGGATAGACTGCCGTTCGCGGGCACTCAAGGATAACAGGTTTTTCGCTATACATTTTCAAACTAATCAGAACGGATTATTTCAGAATTTCTGATTTTGGCTTTCACGAGTTATTTTCAGTTTAGTGCCGTCATTTTTCGCGATTGCGTGTTCACGCTTGTGTTCATTTTCAAAATCAATAAAGAAAGGTGTTCTATTTCAACCTTTAATATCGCTTGTGGTAATTTCACTCGATGTATTCTCATCAGGTTCTCATGGAAGTGAAAAACCCGAGTGAAGATCAACATCAGGAGCGGCATGTTCTTCCTCAAAGGAGCCGTCTACTAGGGGATAGCGATATAGCTGCGATAATATCTGCCATAAAGGAAGACTCTTCGGGACCTTCGACATCGTCTACTTCTTCTACACCAATCCCTTCTTTTAATAGGCTTTGCCTCTCAGTACGAGTTTAACGAATCTGTAGTTTACAAACTATGCAAAATTTCCATATCGGGAATGAAACCGGAGGACGGAGAACTTCTGCAGTTTACTAGAGATGCTCTCAAGGTAAGGAACGAGACCCTGAAGATAGCGGACAAGCATCCGCAAGTATTTTCTTTCCTTGACGGCAAGAAGCAAGCGGAGGCGATCAAATCATCGGATCCGTTTCTGTCCGAGTCTCTAGAGAAACTTCAGAAGGAGGACGAACGACTCAAGAGAAAAAAGACTCATTCTCCTGCAGCTTCCTTTCGGCCCTTTCGAACAGAGGGGCCGGCTTGGCGCCCCGGCTCCCGGTATTTCAGATTTCCGCCCAGATTCAGGTATTATAGGCTCATGGAACGTCAAGGATATCGCCCTGGTTACACGCCTTTCTCTGCTTACCAGAGGTTCAACAAGAACAGGTCAGAACCTCCGCGAAGCCCCTGCTTTTTGTGTGGCCATTAAGGACATTGGAGAGATGAATGTCCACGACGGAAATGGTGAGTACTACGCAGGATCAATCCATGACCACTTCTCGAAGTGGGCGGCTCTCGAGCCGAATGCTTTGGTTCTCGATACCATATACAATGAATACTCGATCCCATTCGATGCGGCTCCTAAGCCGATCAATTCGGAAAGTAATCTTAGATCGGCTGTCAATAATAACGAGTTTGTGACAGATACAATTTCAGAGCTGCTATGTGCTGGAGCTATCAAAGAAGTCTCAAAGGAGGACGCTTCTCAGTTGCTGGTCAACCCTCTCAGTGTTGCAGAGATAAGAAGTTACGACTTGTTTTGGATCTTTCAACTCTCAACAAATCAGTTACGAAAGAATATGTCAAATTTGATGATTTGAGAAGTGTTCAGAATTCACTTCCTCGTAATGGTTTCTTGACAACCGTTGATCTTAAAAGTGGATATCACCACGTTCGAATAGCCGATAGAAGCCAAAATTATCTAGGTTTTCAATGGAATGGCCAATTTTTCAAATTCGTCGTTCTTCCGTTCGGCTTATTATCAGCACCTCACATATTTACGAAGGTTCTCAGACCTATCGTTAAGAAGTGGAGAAGTGAGGGAAAAGGAATCGCCCCGTATTTGGACGATGGGCTTATATGGGCTCATTCCAGATCCAAATGTCAGATCACGAAAGAAATCCAAAAGGACCTTCAAGATTTCGGATGGTTTCTGTCCGCTAAGAAATGCCAGTGGAAACCCAGCGCAGAGACAAAATGGTTAGGGTTTTGTATAGATTTGAATCGTTTTAAGATATCGATCTCACAAGATAGATCAGAAAGAGCCGAGTCTATACTTCGGAGCTTACTTAAGAACAGAGCTCCATCCCTACGTAACAGATTGAGATGGACGGAAACGTTAGTTGAATTAGGTGATTTCAGATGCCGATAAAAGGCGATCTCGCGCCATTTCTACAGCCGTGGTTAATGCTCAAGTCAGTGAATACTCTCTTAATTACATATGGAGCTTGTCTACTAGAGAAAAGAGGAAAATACATTTTTGGATTGAGAGACTGTCTCCTGGTCTTTACAAGTCTCTCCATATTCTAGAGGATTTTTCTACACCTGATTTTATAATCGAAGTTGATGCTTCTGCACACTCAGTGGGTGCGGTTTAACGAAACGCTAAGCAAGTTAAGGCCCGTACCGCCTTGCCTGAGTCTCTACTCTTTGCATCGAGCACCAACAGGTACTTATTCGCAATGCGTTTTGGGCTAGAAACATTTGGTCCTCTGTTGTCGGGCGTGATTCTAGTGAGAACTGATAATCAAGCGGCTTGCAGGATTCACCAAGTGGGCAGTAATATCGAAAATCTCCAAATTCAAGCAGAAGAAATCTGGGAACTGGAGAAATCGTTTTCAATTGATAAACTTTTAGTAGAATGGATCCCTAGGGAACAAAACGTTTCTGCAGATATGGAAAGTCGAAGGATTGATTACGACAGCTGGAGAATTAGGGTCTCTGATGGAAATGCGATTTGTCGAAGATTTTTTCCAGAGATTATTGTCCACGCACGTCTGGTATCGACGCTTTTCTCTCGAGAACAGCATAGCCGCAACATCCCCTATGGTTGGTTCCTCCGCCTACGCTCATTGCAAAAACGCTATCTCGGGCCATGCATTTCCATTCTTATGGAGTTTTGGGATGCCCTTAGCCCCCTTGGCCATCACAAGTTTATTTTCCCACTCTCAAGCCAGATGGTTCTACTTGGGCCGATTTCATACGGGATGGAGTTCTTTTTCCTAAAGGATCGAAAATCTTCAAACCGTGTAAAAACTCGAGCGTATTTACCAGCGAGATTTCGAAAGGGGAATTTTTATTTCTGCATATAGACCCGTGAGCTCAGTTTTCCCAGGAAACAACTCAAATTTTGACCTTCCGTCGGCGTTTGGCGTCCACATATTATCGTTTTACGAAGTCGAAAAGCGATTTATGCCGTAGTGACGTAGGAACGAAGGTATAAGTATAGCTTTTCGACCCATAGGAAAACGAAAATTGTGACTTTCAAATACTTTCTCGAAAGTGCACGCGAGGACGTGGTGTTTATATCGTCCTCGCGTGTTTCTCGAAGAATCACGTGAAGACGTGGTGTTGATCACGTCTTCACGAATGTCGACAGCAAGAGTGCATCGGGAGACGTGATGTTTATCACGTCTCATGGACTTCTCGAGAGTTCCGTCGGGAGTAGCGTGGTCTATACCACGCCCACATGAGAAGACAGTCCAGGCTTTTGTCCTGTCAACGAGTTGCGCCCACCCGCCCAACCCACGAATTTTACGGAGCCGCTCTGGAGAGAAGCAGAAAGTCTGTGCGATACCTCTGAGAGATGTGGTCTTCCAGAAATCGGCGATGTAATAAGGCATTCTATGAGCACTCATCGATCAACGGCGACTTTTAAGCAGTATTCAAGCATTGGTCAAAAGTTCATAGAATGGTGGAGCTCGGAAAAGCTCCAGAATGTTCCAGTCGCTAAAGCGCGTTATCTGATCTTAGCTCACTGTTTGGAGAATGGACAGTTTGTTTCTCTGCCTTCAACAGCTGCTGCCCTAAACTTCCTTTTTGGTAGGCAGCAAGAAATGGATAGGGACTTGGAAAAATCGTTGTTAGAGGCAGCAAGAAACAAAATTCCAGTAGCTCAAAGAAATAAGATTACCTCAGATGATTACAACAAAATAGTATCCATAGGTTTTTCATCTGAAGATCCTACAGTTTTTGGTACTGTTGATGCGGCAATCTTACTGTTTCGAGGTTTCTTAAGGGTGAGTGAAGCCCTAAACCTCAGAATATGCGATCTGAAAAAGGTCGGTGATGGTTATGAAGTCTTTATTAGAAAATCGAAGACAGATCAAGTTCGACGCGGTGCGTCTGCAGCTTTCAGCTTAGAATCTGGTTCCACAGAGGAACAAATTATTTCTAGACATATTTGTTTTGCTAGCAAAGTTTCCAATAGATTTCTGTTCCCTTCTCGCTCTACTAAATTGCCGCTAAGCACGTCAAATATTGCTACAAGGTTTCATCAACTCTTTGTAAATGCAGGCCTTAGTCATAAGAACTATACCACATATTGCTTTAGAGGGGGGCAGCTTCTATTGCACTTGAGCAAGGGTTTGATAGCACGCATGTAATGCTAATGGGACGTTGGAGGTCCACGAAAGCATTTCAGGCTTATATCCGTCCTACAGCTGTCAATCTGAATGATTCCTGAGAGGGAGAATTGATCAAAACAATTCCGTTTTGTTTGATGTAAATAATAACCCAATCCCATATATCTTGTTTAAATCATGTATCATTATACTCACCTATGAAATAGCTATTTCCATTTGTCTATTATTAGTCATTTCCGATGTGTCATAATCACATGTACATAATATTTGGTATTCAACGATACTTTGGTATTCAACGATTTTTTTCGAATGAATGAATAATTCGAATATTGAATTTTCGGAATTTTCGAATGAATGAATAATTCGAATATTGAATTTTCGAAAATTTCGAATGAATGAATCAATTCGAATATGGCGTTTTTTCAAGAATTTCCGAATGAATGAATTTTTTCGAATATGTGTTTTCGAAATTTCCGAATGAATGAATTTTTCGAAAATTGTGTTTTCAAGATTTCCGAATGAATGAATTTTTCGAATATGGGTTTTCCTGGAATTTCGAATGAATGAATTTTCGAATATTGCGTTTCTCAAGATTTCCAAATGAATGAATTTTTCGAATATGGATTTTCAGGATTTTCGAATGAATGAATTTTCGAATATGGATTTCTCCAGGATTTCCGAATAAATGAGTTTTTTCGAATATTGCGTTTTTCAAGGTTTCCAGAATGGATAAATTTTCGAATATTGTCTTTTTCGAAATTCCGAATGAATGATTAATTCGAATATTGCGCTATGGGAAATTTCGAATGAATGAACTATTCGAATATCACCTTAACAAAACGTCAGTGAATGAATGATTCGAAAAAGTTTTCTCCCACTCGGATCGAATGAATATTCAAATATTCATTCGCGAAGTCGAAATATTTTTCGAATATTCAGAATAATCTTCGATTATTTGGATCCTGAGCTACCAAAAATTGAGAAACAGACTTAAATCTGTCTATATGCAGCTACAAGTTCTATAAATTGTTACATTTATTACCAACGAATTATTCAATGCCAAATTCCACAACAATAGATTCCTTCCACAACAATATAGTGTTTGTTTAGCGAAATGAACCACCGAAAATCTGTTAAGAGAGGATCTCAAAGTCGGTCTATTATTGTTCCGGAAATAACCGAGAAGGAAGTGTTTAGAGTGGTAAACGCATCTGCGAAAACGATCAGTATCGTTAGTATCTCTTGTAGCTCAAGAGTAAAAATGCGCAGTATCCCGACCCGAGCTGCAGGTTCCGAACAAGTTATGAGCATTTTCAAGCTTCGCGAAAAGGCAAGGGACGCAGGGAAGAAGAGAAGAGGCAGATTTTTTGCTGGTGTTTTAAAAAAGTTTTGGGGGTTCAGCCCAAAACTTGCATGTAGGGAAGTAATCTAGGGTGGTGAACACGAATCTGGAATCCATTTGTCGAAATTTCCCGAGGTTCACTGTAGGTTACGGTAGGTAACATGTCATTTAGGGGCCAAAACCCATCTTAGTATTTTGAAAATCGACAAATGGACGTTGAATTCGTATTCTCCACCCCGAACAACCCCGTATACTAATTTTGAGATAAAATCTGAGACTTTGTCCAAACTACCGTATACCCACCGTGATCTACGTAATTTGCAGAAGAAATCCATGAACGGACTCCAGATTCGTGTTCAGCACTCAAATAACCCACAAAAAGAACAATTTGAGCAATATCTACCCGTACAGCACTCCGGGAATCTCGAGAGTGGCGTTTTTCTCTCGAAATTTTCCCCGGTTGGGAAGCTTCGAACGAAATTAGCCGAAAACTTTGGAAAATCGACGAATAAACCACAGACTCGTGATTAGCGCCCCAAAAAAACCACCCTGGGAGAATTTCAACTCAAATCTGGAACATTTTTCTAAAACGCATCCAGAGCCCTGTAATCGGTATAAATAAACGCCCAACCGAAAATCCTTGCAAGTCCAAAACGCTGTCAGTCTTGACAGTATGGAAAATGCGCCTTCACCCGAATTTTGCTAAGGGGGGTAGTTTTAGGCGCTGAAAACAGTTTGGGCGCTAGAGATACCAACAATAATAGTCGTTTTCGCAGATGCGTTTGACACTCTAAACACTTCCCTTGTAAGTAGTTTTTGCGTTTTTCAAACTCCGCTCAGACGGTTCTTCGAGTCGCTGATCATGAATCCAAAATTCAGTTACTTTGCGAAGGATCACACTAGGATGCGAAGGACGTGATGGACGACACTACCTCAGACAATTGGGGTGTCCGATTCGGCCACAAAAGGCTTTCGATTTGAATACAAAGCGCTGTGGACGACGTAACGCCCCGTACTTTTCGAGAGTCACGTGGCCTAATCGTCGTCGAAGTGAGAAGCACGTGCCGCAACACATAGGCATAGTGCATATTTTATACGACGAGCGACGCAACACAATGCTTTCCATCTATATCGACCGAAAATCGATTCTGCTGATATGCACTGTCATGGCGGCGCGTCGCGAGAAATATGCAGTAGGCCATAGGCGTTCCACAAGGCCGAGACCCGCTTTCGATTCGACTACGATGCAATTTGGACGACAAATGAGCCACTATGCTTTTGCTTGGACACGTTGATCGATGGCTCCACAATTGATCAGGCGCCCATCAGCCGCACAGCACGTATATAAGGGGACCCATCTCATAGGCCTAGTACATACTTGCGTCGCGGCGACGGGGTCGCGGTGTAGGAACTAGTACAACCCGCCGCGCTCAGCGCAGTGATCGACCGCGCCTAGCACTTACAGTCGTCGCGCGCGGCCGATCTAGTAGGAGCTGCTACACGCGACGGCGTCGTACCTGCGTCGCGGCCAGTCCACACTTTTCCACAATGTGCGCACTGTTTAGCGCCATCTGGATGGTGTGTCGTGTCGTCGTGCACTGCACTACGACACCGCGACGTAAATGTCAGACATCCGTCCTGGAAGGCAATAATACGTTTGTTTCAACAATTTTTGGTTGGTAGATGGCCTCGAATTCGTTTGTTATGTGTTGTAGTCGACAGTTGGCGTAGATTATATAACGACGATCGACCAATCGGAGGTTTTCATTTTCCCGAACACTGTCATGAAATGAATTTTTTCATTATTTCTATCATTTCACATTTTCTTTTTCATGATTCTTTTATTGCAATGCACTCACTATTCCTTGTCCGAAATTATGTTCACATTGATAATCATAGAGAGACACTGTATTAGAACAAATATTACGAAAATGGAAAAATGACATCAGAAATTCACAGAGACTGGGGCTTCTTTCTGGAGTGAATTCCAACCGCTGAGGGGTCTCCGTCTCGGTTCTCAGCGAAGAAGCTCCTTCGTTGTCGACCGCGGCGAGGACCTCAGGATTACGATAGGAGGACGTGCTGTTGCGTGGGAAACGGCGGTGCTGCAAAAGTTTCGCCTCTCTGCGCCACGTAGTCCCTTTAAATAGACCACTTGCTTCTCGAAACAGCTCACGCTTCTGTTCAAGAGCCTTTCAAGAGAGTATTAGATTAGAAAGCCTATCGTGGCCGAAACGGACTCCACAGTTGTCTGAGATCATACTCTCATGACTCATACTCTGCGAAAATGTGGGCTTCCGGCGGGATCAAACCTGCGACCAGGTGTGGGCCCATACGCCGTAGTGCCGTTTAGCGTCCATCTTACATGGTGAAAAGTTGTATATAAGGTAAATCGACAACGCTCAACTCATATCGACTACGCGACTGTTTGATCACTCTAGGTGGGGGGAGGGGAGAAAACGCCAACATTGACCTACTTAAGCTCCTGGGGGACGGTCTGACAAGGGCACTATACAAAGCATTGTCAGTATCTTTTTGGCATCCATAGTAAAAATGCGCAAAATCCCGTCCCGAACTGCTGGTTCCAGAAATAAGCGTTTCTGGAGCTTCGCGGTAAGGTAACGGTACCCATCAGGCAATGTCTGAGGTGTTTGGAAAAAAGTTACGGATTTGGCTAAAAACTTGTCCGTAGCGGTTATTTACTCAGGCAGTAACGCCGGCTGAGGGGCAGGTAATACCGGCTGACTAAGCACTGTACCCGGGCGAGCCCCGGTATTCACTGCCCCTCTCAGCCGGAAAATGGTGGAGCGCTCAGCCGGCAAGTGGTGGCCCCCTCACACCGCATTCACTGCCCCCTCAGCTGGTAAATGGCTGCCCCTCAGCCCGTACTCACTGCCCCCTCAGCCGGTAAACGAAGGTTCGCCCTGCCGGTATTAGTTGCTTATCACGTGAATGATATCGATCTGCAAGAGTAGATAAAGCCCCTAGTAGGCTCTCCCTATTCCACAGCAAGTTCGAGGCTTGCGTTTCATTTCTGAAGCAGCAAGCCTCACCTTGCTTAAAAAATCATGAACTGACCCGCTGTCACGTCCCCACGGTCACAACGAACCGTACGGGGTGAGGGGTCAATGATCCAAATCGTGTGGATGACCACCCGTTCGAATGCCATCACTCGAATCAGCTCGAAGCCCATTTCGCCCGCGCCCTACATGAGCCTGGTTCGCTTTAGTGTCTGCCCGATCAGCCGGTGATATGCTCCGCCATTGATTAATGTCTGCCCGCTCACCCCGTAAAGCCATGACCCTCAGCCGGTAATGCTATGTCTGCCCGATCAGCCGGTGACATGCTCCGCCGTGGATTTATGTCCGCCCGCTAACCCGGTAAAGCCATGCCCCTCAGCCGGTAAAACGCATGCCCGCCCGCTCAGCCGGTAAGACGCTCCGCCTCCAAAATAAGCCTGCTAGCTCAGCCGGCGACCCTACTTCTCCGCCCGCTCAGCCGGTGTTATTATCTGAGTAGGGATATGAAAACGAATCTGGGGTCCGTTTGTCGATACTCCGAGGTTTACTGCAGGTTGCGGTAGGTACATTGCCATTTAGGAGCAAAACCTACCATACTATTTCAAAAATCGATAAAATTCGTATTCAGCACCCTGAATAATTCCCACGTAGGAATTTTGAGTCGGATCTGAGACTTCGCCGAACTACCGTACACCCACAGTTATCTACCCCGATCTGCCGAAACTCAATAAACGGACCTCAAATTTGTGTTGAGTACTTCAAATAACCCGAAGAGAAAGATTTATAGCCTCGTGGGCAGCTTGATAAGGATGGGACATCGAGCGCAACATTCGACCGACTGTACAAAGAAAGGTCGAGGTTCACTAAGTCGATTTCTTCTGTTTCCTTTCACGAGGTCGACTCTTCTCATTTGGATCTTACTTAGTAAGATTCGAGCAAATCTCGTTAATGATGTCACCTACAGCTCTTTACAACTCACCTTGGGATTTCACAAAAATTGAATGAGGAAGGAGTGTTCTCAACGGTTCGTAGGGTATGCAACCGGCAGCCATGATTCGTGGCGAAATGGCAGTATACGCTCTTGCGAATATTCGAATATTACCACCAAAGTTCGGCCGAATATTCGAAAAAACGAATATTTTGGTTTTCCGAATAAACCGAATATTCGAAAAAACGAATATTTTGATTTTACGAATGAATCGAATATTCGAAAAAACGAATATTTTGGTTTTTCGAATAAACCGAATATTCGAAAAAGCAAATATTCTGTTTTCCGAATAATTCGAATATTCGAAAAAACGAATGTTTTGCTTTTCCGAATGAATCGAATATTCGAAAAAACGAATATTTTGATTCTCCGAATAAACCGAATATTCGAAAAAACGAATACTTTGCTTTTCCAAATGAACCGAATATTCGAAAAACGAATATTTTGCTTTTCCGAATAAACCAAATATTCGAAAAAACGAATAATTTGATTTTCCGAATAAATCGAATATTCGAACATTCGAATATTCGAAAATTCGAATATTTATTCGAATATTATTCGATTCGGACCAAAGTATAGTACATATAATAGTCTATGTAGTCATCTATGCAGTTACTCTCGATGTAATGTTGTAGCAGGATTTCTCAATCCGATGTACATTTATATTGTTCGCCGCAGTAATATGCTCGTATGACAGACAATAAACCTTCCATCCACATATTATCGTTTTACGAAGTCGAAAAGCGATTTATGCCGTAGTGACGTAGGAACGAAGGTATAAAATCTATTAGGGAGTGGTGAGACTACTCAGAACGTCGGAGGGCCGTGTGCCCGGGAATTTCCCACCAAGAGCGAGCGGCGGGGGCCATGTTTTGCGAGCGGAGAATCATCAGGCGCGAGGCGGGGGCGCCACCAAATTTCGTTAGCTTGGTCCTGCAGGGAAAATTCGAAACAGAGGAAAACATGTTCGCTCAGGCAAATCGTATTACACGTTGAACGCTAGAATCAAACCCGTGCCACATACGGAGCACAATTTTATGGTAAGTTCACTGCAAGCAGCCTTGAGTAAGTACTTACATCATCGCGCACTTCGCGCGGTGGCAGTAAGGTAAGTTCCCCAGTCTATCGAATAGACTTGAATGGGACACCCACCACGGGGTTTCGAAAATTTTGGAGAAAGGTAGAGCACCCGCCTAGAGTGTGAGAGAGATGGTTCCCGCAGATCGTTATACAAGGAATCAATCATTTAAGCGATGACACCGCGGAAATGTTCTGCCTGGGCCCCGCGCCCTTCCGCATGGATGTCCGGGCTTCGTGCCCATTGTGTCATGGGGCTGGGACGGGGACCTGTTGGGCGCCAGGCGCGGAGGGGGGCCCCGCCTCGCTGAGTGGTGGGTACGGGGGCGCGGCCCTCCGACGTTCTGAGCATAGGGCCCTCAGATTGGAGCCGCGGCGAACCTCGCTGCCGCGGGGATTATGGAACTATAGGGAATTGTTGCACAGTGAAAAACCTGCAGCAGGACGGCAGTGAGCGTAGAGGTTTTCCCAGAGCGAGCTGAGCTAGTGCGGCCGCAAGATGGTCACGCACCTTTCATAGACCTCACCGCAAGCGCGGCACTTGTGAAGCACGTGGTTTCACCATTTCAATCAATACTCACTTGTCAGTTAAAGTCCACTTCAACATAAATAATTCTGGAACTATCCTACGCTACCGCATACGCAAATGGAAGCCAGGCAAATCTGTATTTGTCAAAGTTGAGGCCTAACTTTAACACGCACCGCCCTGGCTGTGCCGCCGAAGATTCCTTGGTTATTTCAGGCGGGTGTCGCGCGGTAAAAAGTTTCATAGTCCACCGTTCATCCCGCGCGTCACGCGCTTGCGGTGAGGACTATGAGAGACACCTTACTGCGATCGAGGCGTCGAGCAAGAAAATGACTTTGATTATTGTGGTAGCTTGAATCTCGTGCCACCGGCTTTACGACAGCCCAACTAACAGCGATTGAACCTCACATAAGAACCGACACAGACAGCCTGCACTGACCTAACGTCATCCACCACCATTCGCGTTCCACGAGCTCCTACAAAAATGTCATCGATGTCAATTTGAACGAAGCGATCCATGCTCCAACCAGTTCGTCCTCCTGTAGTGTACCACAGCACATCGAGGAACGTCATCTGTCAAAGAAAATTAGCAATGGTAGAGAGATTTTCCTAAATGAACTCCACTAAAAAAAGCAAATTTGGTAACAAGGCCCGACACTAAACGCGGGTCATCACAATGCAGTTTGACGCTGTCGTTTGGTTAAGAGAATGCTCATGATCCCCTCGCCAAACATTGGTCACACTGTAACCAATGAGCAGGTATATTCGAACCACAGTTTTCGGAGAATACTGTGAGGTATCCTCGCCAAAAACTATCGAAACATCAATAATGGCGGTCTAGGCTCATGCATTTCCCATGTAAGCGACGAGGAACGTCGATGGAATACAGCCGAAGGTGAGATGAATAGCGGAGACTTGGAAAAATGCTAATGGTTGTCACTTCGAGATCGCAATGCTTGATTGAAGCACGCTTTGAAGCAGGAACTCAACCTAAAGTCACGATTTCTTTCTATTTTGGGGCTTTGCAAGTTTCCAAACACACGTGACGATCTCACGCACCATGGGGTTTCAACCCATTTCCCAGAATATGGGAATGTTAATTATTAGAGGGGTCATCAGATGTTTAGAGGTACTCATTGAAGATCAGTCGAACGACGCGTGTAGTCCCTCGGAAGGAAACCTTCCTCGGAAGAACGGTTTGTGTGCTCCTCGATTTATGAGCCGAGCCCTCTCAAGATTTTTTCTCTCGAAGCTGCTTCTCTGAAGAAGCACATGAAAGCTTGAGCTCCATCAGTGCCTCAGTTGAAATTAGTCGTCAGGCTAAAGGGAAGAATTCACAGCCGCTCATGCCAGCGGGTGAAGAAGGCGGTGTCTGAGCAGGTTAATCAGCACTGAAGAAGTTGTCATACTGAGGCACTGAAGGGGCCTAATTCGTCCACGATACGTTCTCGGTTCGACTACCATGAGATTTCGACGACAATCGAGCCACGCTGCTCCACATTAAACACGTTGATCAATCGCTCACAAATATATCAGGCGCCTACCAGCCGCACCACACGTATATAAGGGGCACATCCCATAAATGGCAGATGTCCTTTCGAGGCCGCTCCTGGATGGTGACCAAATGTCACTTGCTAGACGAGTTTTGACCGTTGAGGGGTCTCCCACACGATCCTCAGCGGAGAAAACTCTCTCGTTGTGGACCGCGGCAAGTCCTTGTATCCTTGTTGCGGATTGCCGTCGGGAATTATTCCAATGCTACAGACCGTGACACCCTGGCCCATCGAGGGGTGAGACCCCGCTCTATCAAGGGGTCCACCCCGACCGCTTCGGTATGACGATAGGAGCACGTTCTGCTTCGAGGGAGATTAGAGCGGCGAAAGTTTTGTCCACCATCACCACGTGCTTCTATCACAGCACATGCTGCTAGGGAAATGGAAGTGCGCCAAAATATTTGCCAACCAGCGCCACGCAGTCGCTTTGAATCAGCCACGCACTCCTTAGAGCAGCACATGCCCCTGTTGAAGAGCCTTTCAGATCGAGGAAGTACCCGATAAGAAAGCGTATCGAGGCCGAATCGGACCACCCCCAGTGCGTGAATAGCTGTCCAAGTGATGCCCATGGCTGACCTCTACGAACTCGTTCTCAAGGATCCAGCGATGAATAGGAGAAAAATGATTGGAGCCGACCATCGATATTCAAGTGGGGACTGCAGTCAATAACAAAAAAAAATAGTAGACAGAGAAGTCAGATAACGAATATGAATCGAAGCACCTTGATCGTCCAATCAGTGACATTGTGTCCAAAGAGGACGCGCTGTACGTTATCCAAATTTCCGCGGTCATGAACAACAGCTGCTCGTGGTCTCCCGAAAGTGTCTCTCGCCGAGAGTACCTTGAAAAAGTCAACATCACAAAACATATACATACATAGAGGAATTCATGAAAATGTAGCGACCACACATCAAAATTGCCTACGGAAAGCGGCATACGAAGGAAAACACTCACTGTCGCGTACGAGGGCGACTCCTCGAATAGAACCCATTCCGGAGTGTTCACATCCGTTCTCTCAGCACCAATTCTGGATATTCGATGAATATCAGAGTCCGCTACTTTCAGCGAGAAAACCTCTTGGTTTTGCCAGAAGTGGAGCCTGGACCCTCTAATTTTCACCTTCTGGTATGTGCTATTCGGTCTTGCAGGGAGGAATGAAATCAAAGGAACTTTGTATTCTGCACAATACTTATCCAACAATTGTCGATTCCACTTTGCCATGTTAAGATACTTGTAGTAGTTTTCAATAATAATGATGGAATAACGGCCGCGTTTAGAGGTAGTTAGTAATGGGAGGTTCTTTGCCAATGTTTCCGCTTTAAAAGGGTATTTAGAAGAGATAAGGATCTGCTGAAGCAGACGTCCATGGCGTGAGTAGGCGCTTTCCAATAGCAATAATGCACGATTTTCCGTCGAATTTCGGTTAGGAAATGGAGATCTTCGATTGGTAATGGTTGAGTACGTGTAATTGCATGGGCATACATAGTCGGACAGACGCTGGGGGGGATACCGTTGGACGGCAACATCGGGTCGGAAAGAGACCTGCCAAAATAAGGTGACCGAGACGACGACTGTGAATGCGAGCACAAGCTTTAAAGACTTCAACAGTCGCCGACTGCAGTACGGCAACATAATGTCCACTGCTTCACGCACCAAAAGTCACATCTCATGTGAGGAGCAGCCTGAAATGAAAATCGATTAACATCCGGTATGATATTCGCAGTTAGAACGCAAAGAACTCGTAAAAAACAATTTCGGAATTCAGTTAATTGATATTTACCTAAATGTGCTATCAATGCTTGACGGATGGAAACGAATTCATTTTGTCTGACTTTCGAGGTCAATTATTTGTGAGAGTTTGCTGGCCGTGGGCGATCTCAGGCATCTTTCATAGTCATCACCGCAAGCGCGGCACGCGCGGGACGAGCGGTGGACTACGAAACTTTTCACCGCGCGGGTCGAGCGCAAAGCCACTATGAAATCTCCAGCGGCACCGCCATGGCGGTGCGGGTAAAAGTCGGGCCTCAACTGGGACTTGTACAGAAATTCCTGGCTTGCATTTGTGTATGCGGTGGCGCAGGATAGTCCCAGAATTATTTATGTTGGAGTGGACTCAAATCGAGAAGCAATTATTGATTGAAACGGTAAAACCGCCACGGCGGTTTGGGCGGCGCCGCTATGGCGGTGCTGATGGACTATGAAAGTTCTTACCGCGCGTCCCGCGCGGTAAGAACTTTCATAGTCCACCGCCCCTCCCGCGCGTGCCGCGCTTGCGGTGAGGACTATGAAAGATGCCTTAAATGTCTTTAACAAGGTTTTTTGTTTTTTCTCTTCTTTCATTTGAAATCTTCATATGGTTTGTGTCGTGCATTCTATGAATCATAATTCGCAGAAATATCTGCTCAGCAGTGCAAATAAAAACTGGAGTATTGAAAAAAGAACACCGCAAAAAAACTCCATCCTCAAACGTATTCAACACTGTCCATGTACGCTTAACTATAGCACATAATTATTGAAAACTCTTTCATAAAAAACACCCCTTAATAACACGTAAAAGGAATAATATATAATATGGAGAAATAAAGCAGGTAAATTCCATCTAATGTCACAAGAAGGGTCTGATCTTCTCTAGTCTATTACAGGGTCCGTTCGCGGGTGCTGAACTTGGAGCTGAGCTCTGTCTTTGTTTTCCTTCCTTTCGACTGATTACGCTATGTATAAGACGCATTACCCTTTTTTTTTAATGGCGTCCTGTGGCGTTTTTCAAGCAACAAATAGTGGTGTCTTGATTTAACGTGGTTCGATTTCACTTTGAGATTATTTGTGTATGGCTTTCAACGATTTCTATTCAGCAGCCTTACAAAATATTAGGTTTAACCCCAGATTTTCTTACTCTTTGTAAACTGAGTAGACGGTCATGTCATATGGAATCCGTCATGCTTTGACCTTTTGTCGGTGGGGATAACCAAAGGAAATACATATTTTTTTCAAAATTGTGCTTAAAATTTATTTTGGGTATCACTGTATTACCCATATTGAAAGGAGCAAAAAAATTCTCTTCAAAATTATGTACCTATGGAATCCGAAAAGTGGAGGAGCGCATGTCTTCAAAAATTAAGGAACTTTTCTCCCCTTTTCTTGGTTTTGATTCTTGAACTGAAGCGTCTTTTTTTATGACTGAATTGTACCAGTTCCTCCACCGCGACGCAAGTACCCTTCATTTCCACGCTACTCGCAGTCATATTATCACAATCGTGGATGCGAAGCGGTTGTTTTCCAAAAACTCAACCATGAGGCCCCCGTCATAGTCGGCCGAAAGCGGCCGTCCTAGTCCCACCCGGTCGATAGGTATGAGAAGCACGCAAAACGGGAAGAATTGAAGTGATAAAAATCATCCTCGGATGATAAAAATCGTCCTATGATGTGATAAAATTTGACCCCAACTGATAAAAACCGTCTGGAATGATAAAAAACCACCTGATACGACCTAAGGCCCCGGTCAGACTTCGTCGAAAAACCTGCTGAGTCCGAATGAGTCCGGGGTGGAAAAACCTGCTGAGTCCCACTGAGTCCGGTTGCCCCCAGCGCCAACCAACTCCTCTGCGAAACACGCAATTGATAGTGACGATTATCACCTCAGCTGTGAATCGGAACGTGTTTGGTGGCTGATTTTTCTTGTTTTCAACATGTCTGAATCTGATTTCCTTATCAGCAGCAGGTGGGGCAGAGCGCAGACGACGAGAGTCGAGATACGGCGGGACTCGTCAGGTCGCAGTCGGCCGAAAAAAATGCACCCAACTCACATGAGAAACACCTATATCGACCGGGTGGGGTGAGGATGATTTCGGTGGGACTCAGTCGGTGCATTGGCTCCGCCCTTGTACGCATGAGAACCATCAGTATCGACCGGGGGGATTGCGGTGGGCATCAGACGGTCGCAGTCGGACTCAGTGGCTTGATTTTTTGCACCCGTCTTCCACGAATTCGATGCGTATCGACCCGGTGGGACTCAGTAGATCCACCGACTATGACGGGGGCCTAAGGCGACATAGAGAGGGTTGAATTTTATCAGTTGTGGATGATTTTTATCACTTCATTTCTTCCCGTTCTGCGTTTGTCTCATACATGTCGACCGGGTGGGACTAGGACGGCCGGTATTCGGCCGACTATGACGGGGCCTGGAAATGAAGATATCACTCTAAGGCCCCCGTCAGACTTCGTCGAAAAACCTGCTGGGTCCGACTGAGTCCGGAGTGGAAAAACCTGCTGAGTCCGACTGAGCCCGGTTGCCCCCAGCTCCAACCGGTTCCTCTGCGAAACACGCAATCGATAGTCAGCGGCAGCAGTACGTGGGGCAGAGCGCAGACGACGAGAGTCGAGATGCGGCGGGACTCGGCAGGTCGCAGTCGGCCGAAAAAATGCACCCAAATCACGTGAGAAACACATATATCGACCGGGTGGGGTGAGGATGATTACGGTGGGACTCAGTGGGACTCAGTCGGTGCATTGGCCCCGCCCTTGTACGCATGAGAACCATCAGTATCGACCGGGGGGATTGCGGTGGGCATCAGACGGTCGCAGTCGGACTCAGTGGCTTGATTTTTTTGCACCCGTCTTCCACGAATTCGATGCGTATCGACCCGGTGGGACTCAGTAGATCCACCGACTATGACGGGGGCCTAAGGCGACATAGAGAGGGTTGAATTTTATCAGTTGTGGATGATTTTTATCACTTCATTTCTTCCCGTTCTGCGTTTGTCTCATACATGTCGACCGGGTGGGACTAGGACGGCCGGTATTCGGCCGACTATGACGGGGCCTGGAAATGAAGATATCACTCTAAGGCCCCCGTCAGACTTCGTCGAAAAACCTGCTGGGTCCGACTGAGTCCGGAGTGGAAAAACCTGCTGAGTCCGACTGAGCCCGGTTGCCCCCAGCTCCAACCGGTTCCTCTGCGAAACACGCAATCGATAGTCAGCGGCAGCAGTACGTGGGGCAGAGCGCAGACGACGAGAGTCGAGATGCGGCGGGACTCGGCAGGTCGCAGTCGGCCGAAAAAATGCACCCAAATCACGTGAGAAACACCTATATCGACCGGGTGGGGTGAGGATGATTACGGTGGGACTCAGTGGGACTCAGTCGGTGCATTGGCCCCGCCCTTGTACGCATGAGAACCATCAGTATCGACCAGTGGGATTGCGGTGGGCATCAGACGGTCGCAGTCGGACTCAGTGGATTGATTTTTTGCACCCGTTTCCCACGAATTCGGTGTGTATCGACCCGGTGGGACTCAGTAGATCCACCGACTATGACGGCAGCCTAAAAACCGTACCACCTCTATGATAGTGATATTGAAAAGTGCGAGTAGCAGGGAAATGAAGGCTATGCACTAGGTCTTATTGTTAGGGAAATGGTATACTTTGTCCCTGTTATGACCGATAGTCATGACATTTAGCACAAATCGTGGCGGGACCAACATAGCAGCAACGACACTGCCCGTCTTAAGAACAGTTGTCGCGTGTCCGTCGCAGCGACGTGTCGCGGAGGGCTGACATGCTGCAAATGTGCCGATGCCTGTCGTTGCCGCTGTCACGGTCAGCGCACTGCAAAAGCGACAGGCGGTCGCTGTGCAGAGCGATGCGACCGCGTGTCGCAAATGCATACCACTGGTCTTAGGGGTAAGGTATACCTCCGCGACACACGGTCGTGTCGCTGTGCACAGCGACCGCCTGTTGCAGAATTCCCGCCCTTTACACCTGTTGCTGTGCGCTGCACCGCGACAGTGGCAACGAGGCATTGTCACATTTGCAATATGTCAGCCCTCCACGACACTTCGCTGCAACAGTCGCGCGATAACTGTTCCTACGACGGCCGATTATGTTGCTCCGATGCGAGTCCCGCTGCGATTTGTGCTAGATTGCGTGTCTGTCGCTCATGATAGCGACGAAGTATACCATACCCATTATGCGGCTGCCAGCGCGTGACGATGTTTTGAAGGGGGATACAGAGCAGTGGGTGGCCGGAATCCATCATGCCAATGGCTAGCAGCAATCGAAGGTTTAGCGGCTCGCCCGAAGCGGAATCAGGCCCGATTTGCGAGTGTGGAATGCAGTTTTTCTCACCGGAAAGCGCGGGAAGAAGTGCTGAGCAGGTGCCACGACCTCCTCCTCGGTGACCCAGAAAACCGAGACATTTCACTAACAACCTCTAAGAATTCTCATCGGCATTATTCCACTTTTCGGACTCCAGCGGTCGAAAAATTCATTTTCCTCCACAAACTATCTGGACTCAAGCTAGTCAAATCGGGCATGTTCGTATTCAGCGCCACAAATAACCCTGCTCCCTATACGAAATTTATTCAAAGAAAGTTTTTCGACCTACGAAGTTCAAGATGTGGACAAGTGTCGCTTCATTTTTAGCCCCCAATTTCCACCACGCTCCCTACTAGAGTTGTAATTTTGAGACCATTTCTTACGATCCCCTCCACTACTCATTGTGTCGCGGCGGAACAACGCTTGAACCCGGCCCGCCAGAACAGTGCTGTGCGCTGTTTAAAAAATGAACCAGAAAATTGAAATATATGAATTTTGGAAAGGCATCTAAAATTTGCGAAAATTTTGGTCACGAAAGAAATGAAGCGGAGTTCGGAAAATAGAGGCAATTTTATGAAAATTTATGGCTCGGAACGATTTTTTTCCAAATTGAAGAATTACCTGAATCGCATAGGTTAGTCGAATAATTTCCCAAGGTACTACTCTTCATGATGGGTGGCTGGGCTGTTTGACGATGCCGCTATTTTATCTGTATGCAACTATCCATGTTACGTAAAGATTCCTCTAGTCGCCGTCTCGCGGCGCGGCTGGCGCAGCGAGGTGTGATGGGGCGCGCTTGTCACATCCTCACACCGCTAGTCGCATGGTGATGAAACAAACAGAGGAGTGAGGAACAACTTATATGGTTATGTTTCTCGTCATAATTTGATTCAGAGTGCCAGGCTGTTTACGTTCTAGGAACGCAAATGAACCGGCTCAATTGTTGAGCCGCGATTTGAACTGAAAACTGCCTACATGTAGGCAGCTCTTCCATAAATAAGGGTTAACCATTGCTACCAATAGTAACTTGTCCTCGTATCGGGAACAATGCTGCTCATGAACACCGTGCAATGTGTTTCGATAGTCAAAAACAAGATTGTCTCGAAACTAGAGATAAAAAAATTTAAACAATTGCGAACATTAATTGATTTAGTATGAACTGAATCCTCATAACTAATAGATACAGGAGGCACAATCTTTTTATTCCCATCCTATTCGATTCGGCGCAGGTGCGTCAAGTCTATCCACACGTAATTTAACCAACTGAGCACTATGCAACTTTCGCCTGCGAGCCTCTCGTGTGGGAGCATTCTTAGATGTTTCAAAGAAACGAACATATGTATCGTTTATATTAGTTCACCCTAAGAGGAAAAGAGAAAAAAATTCATTCTGGTGTAGCAATGGTTAACGATAGAATGCGAGAAACACTGCCTCACATTAATGCAGAAATCGGTGGATTTCAGAAAATATGGAAAATATCGTAGACTGCGGTAATGGTAATTATTTTTCTTCATCTATAGGACATCTCACATCGGTTGAAATTAGGTGGAATCGCGCGGGATGCTACATCCAGAAGGGTAGTCAACGAGTTAGAGCGAGGCTGTACATGCAAAGACAATAGTATTATTAGCATCACGTGTCATCTTTTAGGATCGTCGCAGACTTCTCAAGTGTTCCTTCCGCGCCTTGGAAACGAATAGGCGCCATAGGCGAGCGGTTGAACATTA
Source organism: Aplectana chamaeleonis (assembly GCA_029168955.1). Lineage (NCBI taxonomy): Eukaryota > Metazoa > Nematoda > Chromadorea > Rhabditida > Cosmocercidae > Aplectana > Aplectana chamaeleonis. Next base: position 679,971 of record JAPDOI010000187.1, on the reverse strand, counting down.
CGAGAGTCGCCGGGAGAAAATTGTCCATATTGGAAGCAATCAGTGGAACGTTGAGTCGGCAGACTCAGATAAATCTTACATCTTACACGATTTTTGGAGGTTTTTAGAAACCTCCAAAACTAAAAACCTCCAAAAATCGTGTAAGACTTAACTAGGGCAACATCTTGACAGGTCTACGACTGTTAGATAGTCTCTGACGGTATACCTGTTTCATCCCGTTTAGCGGGTGAAAGGATGTTTGCTTCGGTGAAGATTTACCGAGCAGTTGAGTGAGAGCGGTGCTGGGGCTTCGGTGGTGCAGTGCGATAAGGCGCACCCCTGGAAAGGGAATATGCTGGTTCAATCTCGGCCGGAGCCAAGCGTTTTGCGATCAACTCAACACCTTGTGTAAACATACTAAAAATCTTACATCGTTAAGTGGCAGGGAAGATGCTCTTGCAATGTGATGGTATATTCAGAACTTAGAATTTTAAGATTTGAAAACCGTCGATTTTTTTTCCAGAGCAACGTTCACTGTCGTCTCTGCGACGTGTGCCCCTACTCTTGGTTCTGCACGTGCCTAGGGAATAGAACGGGCATTTCCTGTAAGCATAGGCATGCCGTTAAGACCTATGGCGACCTAGATCAGCAGGACAGTACTGTAGACGTTTGCGATTTTGACTTGGAAGCCGACGAGCTGGAAAGTGATTCTCCTGAGACGGAACCACAGCATCTAGAGGGAGTGAATTTGCCCGCAGAGGAGGAGATAGGAGATGATGCACCGCACCCTACTAGAAAGCCGACATATGGAAGACCGTCCTCACCGGACCTCTCGCTGTGCTCACAGGACTTAGCATCGTCAGCAGCTTGGGACACCGTGAACACAGGGGCGAGTGACCACCTCCCGATCCTGATGGAGTTCAAAAGCGAGGCCCTCATATCTTCCTCACCGAGAACCACGTTCGTTAACTTCAAAAAGGCGAACTGGTTCAAGTTCTCGTCTGTGCTGGAACAGCAATCTGCTGGTTTTGACTTCCGGGCAAACCCACTGGAGATGGATCGATTCTTGACATCAGCCGTAAGGACGCAACGTCACAATCTTATCCCTAAGGGGAGGCGTAAGGCTTTTATGCCGGGACTTTCGGATAAAGCTAAGGACCTCACTAAGAAGAGACTCGATTCGTAAAACGGACCCCACCAACACCAGGATCCCTGAGCTGAACAGAGAAATCGCAGATGAAGTGAGGATGGACCGACAACAGATCGTGGAAGAGATAGAGCATCGTACAAACTCCTCCGAGCTATGGACAACCATGAAAGCTTTGGACGCCGTTCAGTGAAACCCAATCCCATCCCAATGCTGCATAAGGGCAAGCCGTTGAACAACAAGAATGCGGCCGACCTTCTATGCGAACAGTTCAGTTCGCCATGTCCTCATCGAAGCCTGAAATCGTCATGAAGGACCTTCCGATGGATCAAAAACTTTCCGAAAGAAGACGTCCCACTCATTACGACCGCCCTCATTGACGCCGCCTTGAAGAAGTGCAAGCCGTCTAGAGCGTTGGATTTAAGTGGTGTAGCCCCGATCATGCTCAAACATTCAGGACCAATTTTTCGTGAATGCCTTGAGCCCTTTTCAACAGAACCCTGTCAACTGGACTGATCCCGGCGTCGTGGAAGGAGGCAGAAATCTTCCCACCCCTGAAGCCCGGAAAACCTGCTGAGGATATGAATAGCTACACGCCTACTTCGATCATCTCATCTATGGCTCGCACTTTTGAAAGAACCATTCTTCCTACACTGGAGACGCACCTGCAAATCCCTGGATGGCAGAATGGTTTTCGGAGAGGCTTCTCAACCACCTCAGCGTGAACTCACCGGATTCATTACGGATGGGTTAAACGGGAAGAGACCGCCTAGCCGCTCAGTTATGGTTGCACTCGACTTGAAGAAAGCGTATGACACTGTCCTTATCTCCATGTTTTGGCAAAAGCTCAGATCGTCCTGCCGAGAGGTTTATCCCGCTGGATCTCCAGCTACTTGAAGGAGCAGAACAATACGAACGGAGTTTAGAGGCCAGATGTCTAACATAAGATTGATGCGCTCCGGGGTACCGCAAGGTGCGGTTTCTCTCTCACTCCTGTTTTCTTTTTATCGCAGAACTCCCGGCACCACCACCAGAAACATGCCTAGTCGGATATGCGGATGACCTAACTTTGGTTGCATCACATCCAGATGTGGAAACCTGCGAAAAACGCCTGAACGACTATCTGCTAACAAAGCCCCTGGAAGATCTACATCTTAAACTGTCGCTCCAGAAGACCACTGTCTCTCTTCTTACAACACATCCTGCTCAAGCGAGATACGTGCCGAAAGTGTTCATAAATGGGACGCAAATCACGCACAAAAGAAATCCGACGATTCTCGGCTATCATTTCGATACTATGATGACGGGACGACTACATGCGGAAGCTGTTCGTAAGAAGACGGCTAAACGAGCAAACCTGTGAAAGCGTTGGCAGGGAAGGAACTGGGGACAAAACAAAGAGCTGCTCACATTGACCTACCGTGCCGTCGGACAATCCGTGATGTCATACGCTGCTCCAGCCTGGAGCCCGCTCATTGCACCGTCTCACTGGGACCGGTTACAAGCGTGTCAAAATGCAGCCTTGAGGACCGCGACGGGAAGCCTGGCGATGGCGAGCACCACCCACCTGAGTAACGAGACGGGAATCATGCCAGTCCAAGCTCATAATGAGATGCTGACTCGTCAATATCATGCAGTTGCGACAATGGACCCTGAACACCCATCGCACGACATGATGAAGAAGCCGGAACCGCCTAGACAGATCAGGAAGCATGTCAGAACTGTCAAGCCAATGTCGGTAAGACCTGGAACTACAGAGCATTCGGAAAGAAGTTCACAAGGAGTTTGTAAAAAAAGAGTTCTTGGGTACTATGAACTCTCCTCTGCTAGGTGGACCGCCGCCGGGTGCGAAGGAGGAGACTTTGCCAAGATCAAATCAGGCAGCGCTATCCCAGCTCCGGAGTGGTTTCTCGAAGTCGCAATGGTATCTGCATAAGATAGGGCAGCCGATAACCCACTTTGCCCTGACTGTGGGCGCGAGGAACACACAGTACACTCACATGTTCTCATGCTCTGGAAAGCCAACGCACCTTACAATCGAAGATCTCTGGCTCAAACCAGTGAAGTCGTCAATTTCCTGTCACTTTGATAATTCATTGACTGTTCACTTTGATCATATAAGTATGAAAAAAAAAAACTAAAAAAAGCTAAAAAATGAATAAAAAAAAAGACAAATTGAAAAAAGAGGTTGAATAACGCCCCATCCCGGGATCCTCCAAAGAAGAGGATCAATCAGCTTCGATTATGTCGTCTACAGGCCGGAAGTTGGATCCAGGATCAGTGTATATGTGGTGGAAGATGAAGGCAGCAAGCAACAACAACAACAACAACCACTTGAACTCCTCTCATATAAAAGCAGAAATTCTTCGTAGAGCCCTTCCGTGAGTCCATGATGAGACTCCTAAGGGTTTATTCAGCGAGCAGTGGGGACCAAGGTCGGTGGAGAAACCGCGCCCCAACACAAAGCCGCGATGCGACCGCGTCGTGTCGACCGCTGATCGGTTGACCTTCACCTCAGACATTGGGACGGGTGAATCGCGGGGAAAAAAACGCTAGGGGTGCCGGTGCAAAACGCGGTAGCGATTTCAGGGCGAGTCAATTTCACGGTGCAAAGGCGGGGGGCTGATTGAACGCCCGCACCACTCACGTTGAACCGCGGGGCTGTTCACTATTTGTTGCTGAAATTCTTCGGCTCATGCCGTTTAGACAGGTGGAATAGAATGCACAGCCGTCAAATATGTTGTTTCGTGTGCAACTGCCCACCATGCTCACATTTTACGCGCAAATATGCAAAAAATCGCTCCATCAGTTGAAATTAGAGTTTTGGGCGCAAAGTTATGTTAATCAGCGGTATTTCCCCTGTAAAAGCATGTCAGGCTGGGTCGGCGACATTTACAAGCGTTCAGCTTATTTTGGAAGTGAAAACTCCCAGTGGAGGACAGAAAAGTCTATCTTATTTCCCTACTCAATCGTTGATGAAGTTCATATTTCCGGCGAGGTCTATGTTTCCACCAATCCTTCTTCATGGCGGATTTTTTCTACGCTTCTTGTACTAGCAGTTACGATTCAGGATACAACGAGCTTGCAAGACATTTTTATTAGATTGCGTTATTACAAAATTTAGTCACCTATCTCTGAAAAATCAAAGTTATTCTAGACCTATCAGTGCGGGATCCCATATCAAATGGATGTGAGAGTTCAAAAAAGAATCATATTGGGTAAGCAAATTGACAAACATGGAAAATGAAAGGCTGGACGTGAATATAGTTGATCAAGGCACAAAGTAAGAAAAACTAGAAGAAAATACAATCACTAAATACGAAACTGATTTACACGATGAGAAGTATGAAGAATAAAACATTTGTGAAAAGAGGTAATAGCGTTTTCCAGTTGCGCCGATTGTTGGCTGAGCGTTCATTTATATCAATGAAGGGGTTCAGAAGCGTTTAACACGAATGTGTCAGATTTGACTTAATGCTACTCAGTGGGGTTATCTGGTGTGCTGATCACGAATATTAAAAGCACTCTGTCAGGAAAATTGAGAGCAACACGACTCCCGACTATATGCGGAATTCTACTATTGATGTGGCTCAAACTCTTCCTCTGAGGGTTTCTTGGAGTGCTGAACACGAATCGAGGTCCACTTATCGATTTTTGACAGAACACGGTATGTTACGGTGGGTATACGGTAGGCTGGTCAAAGTCTCAGATTTAATTCAAAAGTTCTATGCAGGGATTATTCAGTGTGCTGAATATTAATTTGATGTTTATTTGTCGATTTTCCGGATTATTAAGGTATGTTTGCCCCCTATGTAGCATGGCGCATACCGTAACCTACATTAAACCTCAAATTTCGAGAAACAGACCAAAGTATCGTGTTTGGTACCTATATTACCCCTGCATACATGTTTGTAGACGAAATTCAATTTTTTCCTAAAACACCCAAAAAAAAATCCGTGATGGGGTACCCTTACCCGCCGCGAGGCTTTCGAAAACGCCCATAACTTTTTCAGAGTGAGCCTAGGCAGCTGCGAAGGACATATTCGGACTCACGTCCGAAAATGGTTCTAGAAAGTACATTTCATGACTAGAAGGATTCATCTTGTTAGATGACTTGAATAACTAGTAAGCTGCAGTATCTCATATTTCTTCTTCATACGCTTTCAAAATGCAGAAGTAGGCATCCACAATCGCGCAAAAATAAGAGCAGCGTTCTTTTTATTTTTGATATTGACTATAAATATTAGTAAGCGCTACCATTGTTCTCATTGATCGTGATATTGCCGGAAACACCTTGAATCGGTGTCATATTTTACAGTATAATTATCGCCAATGTTGTTTTAGTCGGAATAAGACAACAATCTAATGAAATCGATCCCATATATGCATCAAATATGTTTCGATGCTTTAGCTAGCGACTGTAGCAAAAGTGACTACATGTACAGAAACGTAGAAAAAACCGTCATAGAAAAGTTTTGGTGCAAATAAGGCTGCCGAAACTCTGCAAAACCCTTCTTGCCTTTTCAACCTTCTCCAGATGTACAACTAAAAGTTACACAACAAAACGATTGACTCAAGGCTGGAAATATGAACGTCATCAGCGGCTTAATATTGAAATTAGGTCGACTATCCTGTCTTCCACTGGGAGTTTTTCCTTCCAAATTGAGCTAAACGCTTGTAAATGTCGCCGAACTAGCCTGTTGCGCTTTTACAGGCGAAATACCGCTGGTTAACGTAACTTTTCGCCCAAAACACATTTCAATGAATGGAGCGATTTTGCATATTTGCGCGTAAAAAGTGTGAGCATGGTGTGCAGTTGCACGCACCACAATATGTTGACGGCTGTGCATTTTGTTCCACCTGTCTAAACGGCATGAGCCAAATTCTTCCTCGTTTTCCTGTTTTCATGATTCTCTTCAACCAATTTCCAGAATGACTCGTGAACGAAGTAGAAAGCGTTTCTCCGCTGATATCAGTCATCCAATCATGCTGTCATATTAGAAACATATTAGGTGGCATCTAGAGTTCTGCGAGCTGCGAGTTGCGACACATATAAGCATATAGCTGCGTGCTCGTAGCAGCGTCCTCGCATGCGAGCTGTCTTGCGACGAAATGGTAGGGGGCTTTCATAGTTCTTGCCGCACTGCGGCACGCAACTCGCAGTGCGAGCGCTCTGCGACGAAATTCTCGCAGAACCGGGGTTGCCTTTCATAGTCCTCTCGCACTGCGAGGACACTGCGACCATTTTCACGCACGCATTGCGAGCTGCGAGAAAGAATACTCCTGACTATTTTTGTCGTAGCTCGCACTGCGAGTCTACTTCCTGAATCATCATTTCTTTTTGTTAACAAAACACTTTGCGCTGGTTTTTCTTTGTTTTACTCATGATTGTTTCTGTTTCCTTTCCTGTAGAAGGTTTCTACTCGTGATTATATCAGTTTTGCTTTTCAATGACGGTTTTAAAGTTTCAACACACAACATTTGTGCAGAAAGTGATGCGTATCTAAGAAAGTAAAAGCATTTCCAAACTATTATGTTTGCTCTTTCTATATATGCGATTGTTGTTTTGAGGGTGGTTTTTCTTCTTTAGTCGTCAAAACGGCAGGGTCAAGCGTTTTGTCCCGTCTATCTTTCTGGTGCTTTAAATTCTCAAGAAAAAATATGGATATTATAAATTATAAAAATATTTCTCGTGGGTTTCCTGTCAGAATGTTGGCTATCGTTCTTTTTTGACATTGACTGGTATCAAGGTGTACAGCTAGCGCTTTTAGTAACATTATTGACCGCGTCCCTATCTGTGCGACAAGCCAGTCCCAGTGAACTAGACCACACATATTTTTTAATTCAGAAAAAGTGTGCCGTAATGGATGATGAAGACTTGATTATTGAATTGTTGGAATGTTTGGTGGAAATGATCCCTGTGAACCAGCGCCCCTATGAATACAATACCGCGCTCCAATGCCACTCCTTCCCTGATTCATGACTCAATCACTCTTGCGCCACCCTGATTCAAGTTCCCCCACTGCCCGCAACTCGCAGACTCTGAAAGCTAGTTGCGAGTTTCAGGGCCACGCCCCCAACCTCTCGCACTGCGAGCAGCTCGCAGCTCGCAGAGACTCTAGATGCCACCTTGGCGTTTTGTAACTTCTGCTCTTGCGTCATCACTTTTTTGAAAATGTTTTTCCTACTATATCCAATCGTTTTGTTAATCTCAATTCTGGTAGATGGATTCTAGTGCCGTGTGGCGTGCCTTTTGTCTAAGATAATCTCAAATATGGATTGTTCCTCTGCTTTTTCCCTCTCGAACTTCTATTATGTTCAGCTTCAGTGTCTTAACGGCTATGTACCTATAAACGTGACTGACCCATCGGTAAAGAATGGCAAGTTGAAAGAGCTACCGGATGATTCTTTTCACATTCATGGGTACGTTTTTCTTTTCCAGCTGGATGGTGAGAAACAAAATGTTTTCGTTCAGATTGCGCTGAAGGCCTGCTCGGGCATGGTCATGATGAAATCAAAAAATGCAGTTCTTCTTCTTCTTCTTCTGCAGCCACAGAGAGGGTTCTGTCATAGACTGAGGAACTGAGCCACAAGCGTCGGATTCGTCCACAGATCTACTGTTGTTAACGATGTCGGTCTCATCGGGCAGTTGAAAGGTGCGCAGTAGTATGCTTTTTATTACCACAATCCGGGCACTCGTCAGGTCTGCTGCTATCGATCTTATGTAAATAAGACATAAGCATGGGGGGTGCCCGCAGCGCAACGAGGCAAGGGTGCACCTGGCACGCCTACCGAGTTCCATCTCGGTTTCGCTGACCTCAGGCGGCACGACTCCGAGAATGGAGTTTACGGCGGTCTTGCATAAGTGATCCTTGACGAATTGGGTATGCTCAGCACGTAAGAGACGGAGGCGTTCTTGTTGTGCGTTAGTCCATCTCTGTATATTGATTTTCGTGGGAGCATCAGCAAACGGCTTTCTTATACTCTCTCTCTCACGGGGTCTAATACTCTTCGCGACGGATGATTTGGCTGCTTCAGAATGTTTATGTACAGCTGTTGTGCGTGGAGTTGGCAGTGGTCCTTAACTGGCAGGATGCGAGCTTCGGCATGTAGGTGCTCTATTGGAGAGCTTTTTAGAACAGCCTGTTGCGATTCGCAATGCTCCATTTTGGATGCGCTGCAGCTTGGACCAGGATGTGTCCGACACGATATGCTGCCAGACTGGTGCAGCATACTCCAGGGACGGGCTGTACGATGGCCTTGTACGTGGTCAGGATCGTTTCTTTACTGCATCCCAGGACGTTCCACCGAGAGCACGTAGGACGTTAAGTCTTGTTTTCACTGCAGCTTGCTTCTGCTCAGTGTTCTTATGAAACCTCAGCGAAGGGTCCAACACGAGTCCGAGCAGCTTAGGGAATCGGGCGGCCGGCAGGCGAGTTTCGTCCCATTTCACCATGGGATGAGCACTGTGCTCGCAGGAACAGTGGAAAGACTGTGACGGATGATTTAGCGGCAGAGACCGTAAGCATCTTGCTATCGAGAAAACATTTCAACTCGATCAAGTAGTCATTGATCTTACTGGCAGCTACATTTATGTCGCGATCCCGGCATAGTATATGTAATATCATCCGCATATGCAACGACCTTGATGTCTTGGGATGGAACGGGTAGATCTTCAATATACAGACTAAAAAGAGCAGGCGATAAACTCCTCCTTGAGGTACGCCGGCGGCGATTGGGATGCTATTGGAGACGTGCCTTGAAATAGCACACATTTGCCCGACGTCCTTTGGTGAATGCGGTTATCCACCGCTTCTGCCAGGGCGGAATGGTAGACCTTAACAGGCTCTCCGACAAAATGCCCAAGTTTACAGTGTCAAAAGCCTTCGTTAGATCGAGGGCTACACCTACGGTTCGCTGAGGTTTCATGGCATTGAAGCCGTCCAAAACATAGCTCACAATTTCCAGTAGGGCCGTAGTGGTGGAATGTAGCTTACGGAAACCATGTTGATGCTTTTGTTTGCTATTGTGTTCGGAGAGCTCCTCCACAGCCAATTTTTCCGCAACTTTGGCAATAGGTGAGAGAAGACTGATTGGCCTGTAACCTTTTGCCGTGGATGGTGATTTACCCGGCTTAGGCAATGGGATGACGCGTGCTACTTTCCAATCTTGAGGTAATGTACAGGTCCGAAACGATGTATTAATGACGTCAGCGAGCAGGGTAGTAGTTCACTTGGCAGTCTCTTTAGAACTGCTGGGCTCAAGCCATCTGGCCCTACTGCCTTCGAGTTACTCATTTCCTTGATAACCTTCTCGACCTGAGCGGGCGTGACTGCATCATCTTCAGCCATAAGTGGCAATTTACAGAGTTCCCGAACAGTTATTCTATTCTGCTTCTCTCTTTTGTCTTAGTTATGAAAAAATGCTTCCCAAGAGCATTTGCGGCCTCTTTCCTGACTTAAAGACTCCGCCGTCGAATTCAATCGTGGAATTGTTGGCGGAGGTGAACTTTCCGGAGATCCTTTTCAAAGCCTTCCACGTTGCTGCAGCATCACTCCTGAAGTTCATCTTCTCAGTGAACTTTTCCCAAGATTCTTTCTTGTGCCTATCAAGGTCCATCCTGATCTCATTATCCAGCTCGGCAATGTCTGGGTCAAGATGATCAGCAGCTCTCTTTGCGTCCCTTGTCCTTATCTTCTGCAGTGTCTCCCTGGTGACATTGGGAAAGAAGGTCTTGACACGACCTTCAGGGATCGCAGCTTTCATCGCCTTCCGGATGGCATCAGAGAAGTGGCGCTCCTTCTGGTGTACATTGCCATTCCATGGATATTCGGCCGCTTGGCGGAGTGCAACCTCCCTGAACAGGCTCCAGTCTGCAAGGCCTAAATTGAGATAAGAACGATGACGAACACCTGTATAGGGAGCAAGAGAGTTAGAGAGATCGATATTGACAACGACCGGAATGTGATCACTGGAAAGAGTTGTGGATGTAGACCAAGAGCAGGCATTAGAGATTAGAAGAGACAAGGGAGATGTCTGGGCTGGAAGATCGGCCGTAGGCAGGGAGACGAGTGGGCTGGTCATCGTTAAGGATAACCAGATCGCACTCCTCCGCCCATTCTTCGACGTCATTTCCTCTAGCATCAGAGTCAAGCGATGAGCAGAACGTGTGAGCATTGAAGTCACCCGCAAAGACAATTGAGGGAGATAGAGAGCAGTCATACAGCTGCTTGAGTAGAGGGATAGGGTTGTGGGTTGGTGGACAGGATGTAGGAGGAGGAATGTATATATTGAAAAGAGAAAGTGGAGTTTTAAGAGGTAGATGGATGGGGATGTACTCGAGAGTGCCATCACTGGAGTGTTTGGAATGAAGTGAGAGGGAAGAGACGACAGAACAAAAGTAGAGACTCCGCCTCCCTGAGATGACCTAGGAGTATGATAAGCAGTATAGCCCGGGATGTTTGGATGTCGAGAGGTAGCAGAGGGAGAGAGTTTGGTTTCCTGAACCATGATAACATCCGGGTGATGAGTACAGGCAAAGAGAGATAATTCAGAAAGCTTGGCGCGAAGGCCGTTGAGATTGATATGTACAATAGAGAGGGGCGGTTGGTAGATGAGGAATTTGAGTTACTGGAGGCGGAGCACACAATACAACGAAAGGAAGAATCGTGGTGCCTCACAGAGCTGAGACCCGAACAAGAGAAGTGCACCCACCTTTCGCATCCAAAACATTGGACGCTGGTTCCATACCAATTGACATCTCTGTCGCATGTGGCACATGGGTAGTTCTTCTTCTTCGCGGGTCCTGGGTTCCTCTCGACGCCGGCTCTTTGCAGTAAGATCTTCAGGAGAGCTGCGGCCAGCCAGCACCTCTCCCATGACAAAAACCCTCTCCGCGGAGGGATTGACGTCGGTTTGCACGGAGGTGGTCTTCTTTCCTCCACACTGCCACGGCACGAACGTACGACATCTCGGCAGCAGTCGAGGCTCAAGACACGGCAGCAGAATCGCCTGATCACGGAGCCGCTGCGGCACTATCGTGGAACTATCGCTGCAGAGTCGAGGATCGCGGTACTTTCCCGGCACTGACGCTGCAAATTTTCTCAGAAGAATGGGTTTCACGCTTTTTTAGTGGATTGCAGGGGCAGCCGACTTCATAATGAGTGCCTTCATCTCTCTAAATGAATCCGTGACAAATCGAAGGACCCCGGAGGGTTGGTTAATTTGGTTCACCTCGGCGAGGATCGAACCCGACCGTGTACAGCGAACAGCACCGTTCCCTCCCACCACGCCACACGTGCACTTATGGGTAACCACTACAGCGAGATAAAAGTGTATAGCGTCGTGGTACAACTGCAGAGAGCCTGAGTGAAGTACACCCTCACCCTATCGGCTTAGCTTCGATAAATACGGCCACTTTTTTCTAGGAAAGTCCTACTGCAAATCGAGGTACACGTTTTTTCTGCACAATTTTTGCCTATTTTTACAGAAAACAGAAAAAAATCGCCAAAAATGGGCAGAAAACAGAAAATTCCGCACATCCCTGATATAGTATCGATACATATATAATTCAGTCATATGAGTCAACCAAAGTTCAAAAAAATCGATGGATTCCTAATGGTCTTTTCAAACATTTTGCGGAAAGGCGTCCATAAAAAAGTTTTGGGTAAAATCCAATTATTTAGTTGATCAAAAGAAAACAAATGTATAGACACTGGAGCAGATTGTCGAAATATAACTATGATTCATTTGTCTTACTTCATATTGAAAACAGCTTCAAATCAGAAGAAATATGAACGATGGAGAACAAAAAAGGTTAAAAAAAAGGAAATTGGATTGGAGCCGAGATTGCGCGCTCACACGATATTACCGTTGGAAGCGCACGCTTGCGCCGCGGCGTGGCATTGCAGCGCACTTTCTCATTACAGCGCCGTCCCTGATGCAGTGTGAACTTGTTAACCTGCGCCGTTCGCTTTACAATTTAAAAGCGCTTGCTTGTGAACAATTCTTATCACCAGAAGGTTTGGGATTTCTCATAGTTTCGCTATACAAATTCTAAGTTTTGCTGTCTGTGTGAATTCCATCTTCATGGCTGTTATCGGGGTTGAATGGCCAAGGCATCATGCTGAAACAGTCAAGAGGACGAGAGGAAGAAGTAGGGGGGGGGGGGGAAGGGGAAGGGGGACATATATTTCTACCGAGACGAGTGGGAACATTTTTCGTACCGAAATCACACATCGATTTAGTTTTTAGTTCTACCCGGGGGCCAAACAATCGATTTAGCGATTATTTTCAAAAATTGAAGATTATAGTGAGGACTTGGAGAACGACTCCGTCTGTTGTGATTTTCGTACCTAGTGTACCCTCCAAAAAGCGCATTTTTTACGGAAATCCGGAAACGGACCTCTTAATCGTGTTCAGCGCCCAAAACTATCCCCTAAGCAAAGTTTGAGTGAAGGAACATTTTCCAAACTTTGCGCACACTGACAGCGTTTTGGACTTGCACGGATTTTCGACTGGGCGTTTATTTATACCATGTACGGATTTTCGATCGTGCGTTTATTTATACCAATTACCCTCTATGAAACGTCTTAATTCACATCATTCGAGGCGCGAGCGGCGAGCGCGACGTCTCGGCCTCCGTCTGCCCTACGCTCTCTCACTGTCTCTAACCTCCGCTACGCACCAGCACGCGTAGGAACCAAGTAAATTTCGCTGTTTTATAGCCTGTAGAGGACTCTCCAAGCGTTTTAGAAAACTATTCCAGATTTGACATAAAATTCGCCCTGGGGATATTTGGGGTGCTGATCACGAATCTGAGGTTTATTTGTCGTTTTTCCAAAGTTTTCGACTAAATTTGTTCAAAGCTACCCACCGGCAGGAAAAATTGACGGCAAAATCGGCTTTTGACGATTTCCGGAATGTTGCGACGGATGTGGCTCAAATCGCTTCTCTGGAGGTTATATGGAGCGCTCAACACGAATCTGATGTCAGTTTATCGATTTTTGACAACTTGCGGTAGATTACTGTGGGGGGGGGGTTACGGTAGTTTGGTCTAAGTCTCAGATTTTTCTCAAAGTTTCTGTGTGGGGGTTATTTGGGGGTGCTGAATACGAATTCGATGCCCTCTTGTCGATTCTCGAATTATTAGAGGCACAGGACACCCAAAAATAAATTTCAAGATTTCATGCTTATCTTGGAGAGAGTCACACGCTGGTCACAGGGGTATCTCTGAAATCGTCCAAGACCCTCTTAGAACTGAGTTATGGCTCCTCAAAGATGCCTGTATTTCAAGGGCAAAAATTTGGTGGACGAGTTGTCTCAGACCTGTATTTCTCTTCATCCGCAATCGTTGCGCGAGAGCGAGCCTGGATAAGGAGACAGCCCGACAGTGGACTGAAGAACGACGACTAGTTGGAGTTCATCCATCCAACTAGCCGCTATCGAGTTCGTAAATCCGGGGTAGGGGGCCGGGCCTGTGGTGGTCGCTTATATCTCGCTTATTTGAAGGAATTGATGGCTCGCATTTGGCACGTGTTATACAGGAGGGGTCTTCTACAAAATTTCATGAAAATCTGAAAATTCACATCTGAGGGTGTACTGTGCCTTTAAAGGCATCGTACGCGCAGAAAATCGTATATATTTATCATGTTTTTGTGTAGCTTGGCCTATCTAGTGAACGAAAATGTCTAAGGGGCCAATGAAAAACCTTCATTTGTAAAGAAAAGTCAATGTAAAGAAAAGAGAGCGTCTTATGGGCGAAAAGATCAAGAACAAGTACGTCGTGCGCTTTGTACTTCGATAGAGATCATGAACGAGTGGGCCACCAACTGGAATATACCTCTCAATCTTGGTAAGTGTTCAGTGATGCATATTGGTGAGCTCGAGGCGCCTGAATTCCACGTCAATGGTGTTAAGATCTCTGGTTGTGATTCTAGCAAAGACCTTGGCGTTTATCTCAACTCAAAGCTCGACTTCTCTGACCACATTGACAAGACCATTAAAAAAGCATATGCTACATTGTTTATGTTGCTTAGAAACATTAAGTGCTCTGACGCAGAAATTTTGACACGTCTCTATAATTCCCTAGTCATGCCCCATCTGGATTATTGTTCACCTTTGTGGAGCCCATTTCTCAAAAAAGAAATCTCTAAAATCGAGAAAGTTCAACAGTTTTTCACCCGAGTTCTGTGGCTTAAATGCATAAATCCTGATCGTGACTCTTTGCCTAGGTATCCCGAACGCTTGAAGCATTTTCACTGATTTCCTTACAAAGAGGCGAATTTTTTCTGATTTGTTGTTGTGCTTCCGTATCCTCAAAGGCAAGTAAAATTACGCGCGGGAAAGTACTGGACATTCATGCCTTCGAGCTCTAGACTATCCAGATTTGCCATTCATTGTGCCACGTTGGGGAGCAGAAGGAGAAACCAAATGTTCAACAACTTTTTCTATCGTTGCGCGCGCTGGATCGGACAATTGCCACTTGAGGTGTTCGTGGCGGAAAATAAAATCGTTTTTAAGAAAAAGCTGAAAAAAATCAACATGTCACGGCTATTCAATATTCCAGATGCAAGCTAGAAGAAGGTGTTTTCGTCTTATTTTGTATTCGGCGTGGATGATATCTTATCCTATTCTATTCTCTACCGCGACCTAACCATTTATTATATCGTATGGCAAAGGAAGCTATTCATCGATCTAACATTTGTTGATCAATCTTACCTGTGCCAGTTACCATTTTTATTGCAGTAGAATTTCATTAATTCGGTCAATAGAGACCACCGACAATATCGGGCTGCTAATACCGAACACAAACACTACATTGCCCCATATATTTTTATCAAAAGCGCTGTATCACTTCTTACTGTTAGCTGTATTTCCATAACCATGTTTCGACACAAGCCTGCTTTTATTCGGGTAGTTGCACCGGTGATTGTTCATAGTTATCACTCTCAACTGAATTATCATTGATTACTAAGCTCAACTACCCCTTGTTTTCAACTATTTTGGATACTTGCCTTGTAGTTACAAGCCGTATTGAACTTCGCGCTCAACCCCATTAATTCTTTTTCAACTTAATCGGCGCAAATGAAAAGTTATTCCGAGGAATTGTATCTCACAAAATCATATTCTAGGATATTTAGTGGTATATAGCACGAGGCACATTTAGTATTAGTATAGTACATTAGTAAAAATGAGGTGCGTGGTGATGCTATGTGGCGATGAATCCTCTGTTTGGGCCACCCGCTTTTCGTCCCGCCGCCTCGCTGCTACTCGGTTGCTCCTGATGGGAGTAGCTGCTTACTTCATGTGACTGTGGTATGTCGAGGTGCGAGCGGTTAAAGGGTCTTCTGAATGTATTGCGGTCCTTACTGGCGGTTGGAGCCACCACTGGTATCAACTACTCCATGTCCACCCATGATACCTACCTAACCGAGAACTATCATACTGTGTGCCTGGTGGGCCTACCCTGACGCGCTTTCGCATTCGAATGCTGTATCCATTGTAATAGATATTTCGCTTCATCAGAATCAGAGTGTTTTCTGTGTTCACACCTCAGCCTTCCTTTTTGATCGGCGTATCTCACAAAGCCAGTATCTTTTCTATGCGCAGAACTATAGCACAATTAAACTCCCCGTTTCACAAATGTGTTCGGTTTCTTTCAGCCCGGAGATTGCCTAGTTTGGATTGTTTTGATGCACTTCCTCTTTTTCTCTTTGTGTTATGAGTAGTTTTCTTTTTCACGTGTGAGTCCAGGTTCCCTATTCTCAGGTGTTTTGTAGCACGTCAACACTGACGTATAAATAAACAAATAAACAATAAACAATCGGAACACATTGTAAATACGAATTTGAATTTCGCGCCAAAATCCTTTTTGAAGTTTTTCTGTTTTTGGAGGCTTCGTCACGGTCATTTTCGAAGTTTTTCTGATATTGAGTTCGTGCCGTAACTATTTTTCATGTTGTCTTACGGTCGCAACAACATTCTCGGGAGAAGTGCTAGATGACTGGTGAGAACTGGTGGCGGATCTATCTTTGACGCCTTCCAACCTCATTGCCCAACGTTTTTGACGCGCCAAAGAATACCAGTGTGGTCTACCGGGCTCAATCATGAAATTGAGCCTGAAAAAATGAAAATTGATTTCCAGCGCGAACGATGCCTTTAAAGGCAGTGGTCGCGATCAAATATGCTTGTCGTCTTTTTCTCTCGAAATCCTTTCCTGGGTCTCGAGTAGTAGGACCTATAAGAAAAAATCACGAAAAAACCACTGTTTTGGGCCGAATTTGAAAGCTGAACTTTCTTGTCTTTTGATGGTGGACGAGCCCTCTCCACATCATCGGCATCGATGACCTCTTATATCAAGAACATCAGCTAGCTTGAAATTGAATATCAATCAATGAACCTTCGAATTTATGTACACATCTAGTCAAAAACATTGACTGAAGTGATGCTTTCATTATTCAACTGTTTTTATTCGTTAAATTTGCATTTATTTCGTCCTCTGAATGTCGATGATTTTTGACTGCTCGGCATGAGACTGCGATCTGTTTCGTCATCGCTGTGCACGTGTGCACGAACTAGCTTCTTTGGGCCCTAGAAACTCTATTTGTAGACCGTTTTTCACCGCGCTACCTTCATGGTTTTTCAGCTGTTTTTGATCTAAGCTGATTTTTGTAGTTTTTTTGATAACGTTTTTCATCGTGACCACTGCCTTTAAAGGCACAGTCCAAGCTCAGGGACGAAATCTGATATTTTCACACAGTTGTGAATTAGACCCATCCCCTATAACATCTGACAAGTGCGAGCTCTCGATTCCTTTGAATGAGCGAGATATAGGAGGAAGCCATCCTGGGGCTCCCCCATCGGGAAGCCACTTTGGCACGCCCCTTTTACGATCTTTCGAGCTCAACAGTGGCGAGATGAGCGATTGTTTCCAACTAATAGTCCCGTTCTTCCCTTCATTCTTAGCCTGCCTCTCGATTCAGGTCGTATCGCATAGACCGGTTGTAAATGACGGATGTTACAAGCCTTCGACATCTCGTCCACGATGCTTCCGTAGCTCAATTTTTGAGGTGCTGTAACTCCGTTCTCAGGAGGTCTTGAACGATTTCAGAGATATCATTGGAATGAGCGTGGGACCGGTTTCAAGATAGACAGGAAACCAGACAATGATTCTGAGGTTGGACTGTGCCTTTAAGGTGGTGGGTTTTGCCTCCTAAATGCCATGTTACCAACCGTAACTTACAGTAAACCTTAAAAACTCGACAAGCGAGCCAAGATTCGTGTTCAGCGCCCCAGATTATCCCTACATACATGTTTTGAGCCAAATCTGAAAAAAAATTTAAAACACCTCAAAAATTTCATGAGGGGTACCCTTACCTTGCCGTGAAGCTTTGAAAACGCTCATAACTTCTTTCAGAGTGGGTCTAGGCAGCTGCGATGGGCATATTCGGACTTTTCATCCGAAAATGGCTTAACAAAAGTACATTTCTTTTGGAATGATTACTATGACTTATAGTGGCTCCCTTATCAGCACGAAAGAAGGGGTAAGTGCACCCTCGCATCGCTGCGCTGTGTTTGCTCAACTTTGATAATCGACGGCAGGATTGCCAGCAGCGAATCCGATGACTGCGGTTGCCTCAGACATGATATCGCGGCTTATTTAACTGTCCGATGAAACTAGGCACGCTGACTACAATGGACTCACGGACGAATCCAACACTGATCGCCCAGTTTCTAAAACTCTGACAAAACCCTATCAGTGACCGCAAAGAAGAAGGAGAACATTAGGCATTCTTGCATCAACGGTGTGCGTCAGGCAGGAGTGCTGTTTCCTCCCTTGTTCCTGATATACCACTAAACTGCCCCAGCTTCCCACAGTGAAAATCGATACTGAACTCCAAGCATTTGCTGAAGATATCAAAATCTGTGCTTTTTACGAACAGAAAACGGAAAACCGATATGTGTGTTGTGCACCCAGAATCTCGGCAGAAATCAGCGATTGGTCAACAATCTTCTCACCTCAAGGCGCCAGAGTTTAAAGTCAGTGGCTCTACTCTCTGCCAACGTGTAGCTAGATGCCTCCGAGGGCGCGGCCTGCAACGCCGCCCAATTCCATGTAGCGGTAAATTACGGGTTTTGGCTACGATAGATAAAACCCGCATATTCTTGTGTCGAGGCTACAAGGTGCAAATTCTGCGCGTATTCTACGTAATAACGATGGCAAAATTCGAAACATTGATCTCTCTGACGCTAGACCCGTATATTCTCGCTATAATTTTGTAGCGAGAATCTACGGATTTAGCGACGGCCTGTGTTGAAGTGCAATCTCAAACTCGCGCTGGCTACGTGGAATGCAGGGATGCCTTTCGAACAGTTTTGGCCCAGTCAACACACGGATAACTTGACACTCTGTGGGCGATCGTAGAGGGTGACCCTGTGTCGCTCTCTGGAAGACTTTGCCAGGAATAATTTTGGCCGCTGGGATGCTGCAGGCCGTGTGGTAGAAACGGCGATGCGCTCGATCGCAGCGGGGATCGTCTTTCTAGTACGGATCAGGACTGGGTGGGTGGATTAACCGAATGCTGTGACGGGAATTCGCGTAGAATGTGCGGGTGCCGTAGCGAGAAATTAGTTACGTAGAATATGCGGGCGGTGTAGCTAAAATTTCACCAACTGAGGCTAAACTTCCCGTAATTTACGTAAATTCTCGTGTCAAAAATAGACTACATAGATGCCTCCGAAATCCTGGGCATCTCTGGTTTCCGTGTGAGGCATCTAGCTACGCGTTGGCGGAGCTGTTTTAGCTTGTGATTCTATTGAAGAATTCAGAGTTTATCAGAATTCCATTTTGTACATTTACGATTACGTCGGGAAAATTGTCAGAGAAGGGATATGCCTTACTATTTATGTTGCTTAGAAATGTAACGTATACAAATGGTAAAATATTGACACGTCACTACAACCCTCCCAAATTGCAGCCAACAGTACCGTCCATTCTGGGTTTCAGGTGACTTCAAACTGATATACAGCACGGATCACACTGATATTTTGTGTTCCTTCCCGGGTTTGTTGCTTTCTGAGCTGCAAATGTACATATCTTCTACTTCCGAGCCAAATCAACTCTGTTTCTCCTCGCTCGTGTGCAGTGCGAGGGAGAGCCCGCGAGAAAGTGTGGGGACGAAGGGGACACAACTTACGCGCGCACAAGCACGCTATAAAAGGAAAAAAATCATTCCGAAACAGAGGATAGCTAGGAGTAAAGGAGAGAAAAACAGTTTTGCAGATTTGAGTGTCCAGTGCAAACTCGATATACGCTTCACAAAAGGCGCCATAATACATACTAGGACAACTAAGGGTAGGCCTGCCTGTCACCCCGAAATATGTGTCTACTAACCTCTGTCTACTACTCGTATTTCTCTGTTTTCCCTCATCACACACTCCACAAATCCCCAGATATGGAAAAATTCGCGAGTCCGATTCAGCTGTCCGCGTATCTGCAGGGCAACAGGGACACAGTTATATTTGTAATGCCTCTCCCAGAAAGTTAACGCCGTTGTAAGCTTTAAAACGAGCCACAATGTCGGTATTTGAGCGCTTCTCAGCGGCTAAATTTGAGACTCCACCCTTTTGTTAGCGGATCACCCACACCGATGATATGTGATAACAGTTGGCGTTCGTCTCACCAAGGAACGGTAACCGAGTTTTGAATACTCTCTATCCCGATAAAATGTAATATCCAAGCATGCACATTAAACCATCATATTGGATAAATGGGTTAAAGACTCGTATGAGATACTTGCAACTAATGTTTTCTTTACAATCTTGAAAAAAGGTATTGGTAGTATACAGAGCACCAAGCTGTCTATTTATAAAAAAAGATCAATTATTGAAAGCCATCAGTTTATGCTCCTGCCAAAACATTGGCACCCTCGCTGGAGATTTCGGATCTAATTCAGATCTCTTGCTGGGACGGGTCTTGTGCGCCTGCTTTCTCGCCGTCTGCCAATCATGGCAGCCCCGGCATACGGTGTGCCGCGCTCGCCGCGGCGGCCACGACGCAACATCGATAACGAGCAGGCTGATTGAGTGATCGGCGGAGATCATGCAGAACAACTCACTATTGACACACACACATCTAAACTCCTTTTTGAACAAAAACACTGAAGTATCTTCGTACTGACCTAAAACGTTTAAGGATCATGCAGTCTGAAACCTTGAAGTGAGTAATATTCCGCTCTTTGTAGGCAATGTTTAAAAAAACAAAAATTTGAATGAAAGAGCATAATAGTATGTGATCTAAAAGGTTATCAACATTCAATATGTTTGAGACGCGACATAATCCAATTTTCAATTACTTGATTCAAGTCAGAAATGCTCCCACCCAGAGATTTCAACCCCTTGAAAAAATCGGAGAATCTCACACCCGCGTCAGAAATGCTCTCACCCAGGAGTTTCAACACCTTGAAAAAATCGGAGAATCTCACACCCGCGTCAGAAATGCTCTCACCCAGGAGTTTCAACACCTTGAAAAAATCGGAGAATCTCACACCCGCGTCAGAAATGCTCTCACCCAGGAGTTTCAACACCTTGAAAAAATCGGAGAATCTCACACCCGCGTCAGAAATGCTCTCACCCAGGAGTTTCAACACCTTGAAAAATCGGAGAATCTCACACCCGCGTCAGAAATGCTCTCACCCAGGAGTTTCAACACCTTGAAAAAATCGGAGAATCTCACACCCGCGTCAGAAATGCTCTCACCCAGGAGTTTCAACACCTTGAAAAAATCGGAGAATCTCACACCCGCGTCAGAAATGCTCTCACCCAGGAGTTTCAACACCTTGAAAAAATCGGAGAATCTCACACCCGCGTCAGAAATGCTCTCACCCAGGAGTTTCAACACCTTGAAAAAATCGGAGAATCTCACACCCGCGTCAGAAATGCTCTCACCCAGGAGTTTCAACACCTTGAAAAAATCGGAGAATCTCACACCCGCGTCAGAAATGCTCTCACCCAGGAGTTTCAACACCTTGAAAAAATCGGAGAATCTCACACCCGCGTCAGAAATGCTCTCACCCAGGAGTTTCAACACCTTGAAAAAATCGGAGAATCTCACACCCGCGTCAGAAATGCTCTCACCCAGGAGTTTCAACACCTTGAAAAAATCGGAGAATCTCACACCCGCGTCAGAAATGCTCTCACCCAGGAGTTTCAACACCTTGAAAAAATCGGAGAATCTCACACCCGCGTCAGAAATGCTCTCACCCAGGAGTTTCAACACCTTGAAAAAATCGGAGAATCTCACACCCGCGTCAGAAATGCTCTCACCCAGGAGTTTCAACACCTTGAAAAAATCGGAGAATCTCACACCCGCGTCAGAAATGCTCTCACCCAGGAGTTTCAACACCTTGAAAAAATCGGAGAATCTCACACCCGCGTCAGAAATGCTCTCACCCAGGAGTTTCAACACCTTGAAAAAATCGGAGAATCTCACACCCGCGTCAGAAATGCTCTCACCCAGGAGTTTCAACACCTTGAAAAATCGGAGAATCTCACACCCGCGTCAGAAATGCTCTCACCCAGGAGTTTCAACACCTTGAAAAAATCGGAGAATCTCACACCCGCGTCAGAAATGCTCTCACCCAGGAGTTTCAACACCTTGAAAAATCGGAGAATCTCACACCCGCGTCAGAAATGCTCTCACCCAGGAGTTTCAACACCTTGAAAAAATCGGAGAATCTCACACCCGCGTCAGAAATGCTCTCACCCAGGAGTTTCAACACCTTGAAAAAATCGGAGAATCTCACACCCGCGTCAGAAATGCTCTCACCCAGGAGTTTCAACACCTTGAAAAAATCGGAGAATCTCACACCCGCGTCAGAAATGCTCTCACCCAGGAGTTTCAACACCTTGAAAAAATCGGAGAATCTCACACCCGCGTCAGAAATGCTCTCACCCAGGAGTTTCAACCCTTGAAAAAATCGGAGAATCTCACACCCGCGTCAGAAATGCTCTCACCCAGGAGTTTCAACACCTTGAAAAAATCGGAGAATCTCACACCCGCGTCAGAAATGCTCTCACCCAGGAGTTTCAACACCTTGAAAAAATCGGAGAATCTCACACCCGCGTCAGAAATGCTCTCACCCAGGAGTTTCAACACCTTGAAAAAATCGGAGAATCTCACACCCGCGTCAGAAATGCTCTCACCCAGGAGTTTCAACACCTTGAAAAAATCGGAGAATCTCACACCCGCGTCAGAAATGCTCTCACCCAGGAGTTTCAACACCTTGAAAAATCGGAGAATCTCACACCCGGGCCAGAACTGCCCCCACCCAGGAGTTTCAACACCTTGAAAAAATCGGAGAATCTCACACCCGTGTCAGAAATGCTCTCACCCAGGAGTTTCAACACCTTGAAAAAATCGGAGAATCTCACACCCGCGTCAGAAATGCTCTCACCCAGGAGTTTCAACACCTTGAAAAAATCGGAGAACCTCACACCCGCGTCAGAAATGCTCTCACCCAGGAGTTTCAACACCTTGAAAAATCGGAGAATCTCACACCCGCGTCAGAAATGCTCTCACCCAGGAGTTTCAACACCTTGAAAAATCGGAGAATCTCACACCCGCGTCAGAAATGCTCTCACCCAGGAGTTTCAACACCTTGAAAAATCGGAGAATCTCACACCCGCGTCAGAAATGCTCTCACCCAGGAGTTTCAACACCTTGAAAAAATCGGAGAATCTCACACCCGCGTCAGAAATGCTCTCACCCAGGAGTTTCAACACCTTGAAAAAATCGGAGAATCTCACACCCGCGTCAGAAATGCTCTCACCCAGGAGTTTCAACACCTTGAAAAAATCGGAGAATCTCACACCCGCGTCAGAAATGCTCTCACCCAGGAGTTTCAACACCTTGAAAAAATCGGAGAATCTCACACCCGCGTCAGAAATGCTCTCACCCAGGAGTTTCAACACCTTGAAAAAATCGGAGAATCTCACACCCGCGTCAGAAATGCTCTCACCCAGGAGTTTCAACACCTTGAAAAAATCGGAGAATCTCACACCCGCGTCAGAAATGCTCTCACCCAGGAGTTTCAACCCCTTGAAAAAATCGGAGAATCTCACACCCGCGTCAGAAATGCTCTCACCCAGGAGTTTCAACACCTTGAAAAAATCGGAGAATCTCACACCCGCGTCAGAAATGCTCTCACCCAGGAGTTTCAACACCTTGAAAAAATCGGAGAATCTCACACCCGCGTCAGAAATGCTCTCACCCAGGAGTTTCAACACCTTGAAAAAATCGGAGAATCTCACACCCGCGTCAGAAATGCTCTCACCCAGGAGTTTCAACACCTTGAAAAAATCGGAGAATCTCACACCCGCGTCAGAAATGCTCTCACCCAGGAGTTTCAACACCTTGAAAAATCGGAGAATCTCACACCCGCGTCAGAAATGCTCTCACCCAGGAGTTTCAACACCTTGAAAAAATCGGAGAATCTCACACCCGCGTCAGAAATGCTCTCACCCAGGAGTTTCAACACCTTGAAAAAATCGGAGAATCTCACACCCGCGTCAGAAATGCTCTCACCCAGGAGTTTCAACACCTTGAAAAATCGGAGAATCTCACACCCGCGTCAGAAATGCTCTCACCCAGGAGTTTCAACACCTTGAAAAAATCGGAGAATCTCACACCCGCGTCAGAAATGCTCTCACCCAGGAGTTTCAACACCTTGAAAAATCGGAGAATCTCACACCCGCGTCAGAAATGCTCTCACCCAGGAGTTTCAACACCTTGAAAAAATCGGAGAATCTCACACCCGCGTCAGAAATGCTCTCACCCAGGAGTTTCAACACCTTGAAAAAATCGGAGAATCTCACACCCGCGTCAGAAATGCTCTCACCCAGGAGTTTCAACACCTTGAAAAAATCGGAGAATCTCACACCCGCGTCAGAAATGCTCTCACCCAGGAGTTTCAACACCTTGAAAAAATCGGAGAATCTCACACCCGCGTCAGAAATGCTCTCACCCAGGAGTTTCAACACCTTGAAAAAATCGGAGAATCTCACACCCGCGTCAGAAATGCTCTCACCCAGGAGTTTCAACACCTTGAAAAAATCGGAGAATCTCACACCCGCGTCAGAAATGCTCTCACCCAGGAGTTTCAACACCTTGAAAAAATCGGAGAATCTCACACCCGCGTCAGAAATGCTCTCACCCAGGAGTTTCAACACCTTGAAAAATCGGAGAATCTCACACCCGCGTCAGAAATGCTCTCACCCAGGAGTTTCAACACCTTGAAAAATCGGAGAATCTCACACCCGCGTCAGAAATGCTCTCACCCAGGAGTTTCAACACCTTGAAAAAATCGGAGAATCTCACACCCGCGTCAGAAATGCTCTCACCCAAGAGTTTCAACACCTTGAAAAAATCGGAGAATCTCACACCCGCGTCAGAAATGCTCTCACCCAGGAGTTTCAACACCTTGAAAAATCGGAGAATCTCACACCCGCGTCAGAAATGCTCTCACCCAGGAGTTTCAACACCTTGAAAAAATCGGAGAATCTCACACCCGCGTCAGAAATGCTCTCACCCAGGAGTTTCAACACCTTGAAAAAATCGGAGAATCTCACACCCGCGTCAGAAATGCTCTCACCCAGGAGTTTCAACACCTTGAAAAAATCGGAGAATCTCACACCCGCGTCAGAAATGCTCTCACCCAGGAGTTTCAACACCTTGAAAAAATCGGAGAATCTCACACCCGCGTCAGAAATGCTCTCACCCAGGAGTTTCAACACCTTGAAAAAATCGGAGAATCTCACACCCGCGTCAGAAATGCTCTCACCCAGGAGTTTCAACACCTTGAAAAAATCGGAGAATCTCACACCCGCGTCAGAAATGCTCTCACCCAGGAGTTTCAACACCTTGAAAAATCGGAGAATCTCACACCCGCGTCAGAAATGCTCTCACCCAGGAGTTTCAACACCTTGAAAAAATCGGAGAATCTCACACCCGCGTCAGAAATGCTCTCACCCAGGAGTTTCAACACCTTGAAAAAATCGGAGAATCTCACACCCGCGTCAGAAATGCTCTCACCCAGGAGTTTCAACACCTTGAAAAAATCGGAGAATCTCACACCCGCGTCAGAAATGCTCTCACCCAGGAGTTTCAACACCTTGAAAAAATCGGAGAATCTCACACCCGCGTCAGAAATGCTCTCACCCAGGAGTTTCAACACCTTGAAAAAATCGGAGAATCTCACACCCGCGTCAGAAATGCTCTCACCCAGGAGTTTCAACACCTTGAAAAATCGGAGAATCTCACACCCGTGTCAGAAATGCTCTCACCCAGGAGTTTCAACACCTTGAAAAAATCGGAGAATCTCACACCCGCGTCAGAAATGCTCTCACCCAGGAGTTTCAACACCTTGAAAAAATCGGAGAATCTCACACCCGCGTCAGAAATGCTCTCACCCAGGAGTTTCAACACCTTGAAAAAATCGGAGAATCTCACACCCGCGTCAGAAATGCTCTCACCCAGGAGTTTCAACCCCTTGAAAAATCGGAGAATCTCACACCCGCGTCAGAAATGCTCTCACCCAGGAGTTTCAACCCCTTGAAAAAATCGGAGAATCTCACACCCGCGTCAGAAATGCTCTCACCCAGGAGTTTCAACACCTTGAAAAAATCGGAGAATCTCACACCCGCGTCAGAAATGCTCTCACCCAGGAGTTTCAACACCTTGAAAAAATCGGAGAATCTCACACCCGCGTCAGAAATGCTCTCACCCAGGAGTTTCAACACCTTGAAAAAATCGGAGAATCTCACACCCGCGTCAGAAATGCTCTCACCCAGGAGTTTCAACACCTTGAAAAATCGGAGAATCTCACACCCGCGTCAGAAATGCTCTCACCCAGGAGTTTCAACACCTTGAAAAAATCGGAGAATCTCACACCCGCGTCAGAAATGCTCTCACCCAGGAGTTTCAACACCTTGAAAAATCGGAGAATCTCACACCCGCGTCAGAAATGCTCTCACCCAGGAGTTTCAACACCTTGAAAAAATCGGAGAATCTCACACCCGCGTCAGAAATGCTCTCACCCAGGAGTTTCAACACCTTGAAAAATCGGAGAATCTCACACCCGCGTCAGAAATGCTCTCACCCAGGAGTTTCAACACCTTGAAAAAATCGGAGAATCTCACACCCGCGTCAGAAATGCTCTCACCCAGGAGTTTCAACACCTTGAAAAAATCGGAGAATCTCACACCCGCGTCAGAAATGCTCTCACCCAGGAGTTTCAACACCTTGAAAAATCGGAGAATCTCACACCCGCGTCAGAAATGCTCTCACCCAGGAGTTTCAACACCTTGAAAAATCGGAGAATCTCACACCCGCGTCAGAAATGCTCTCACCCAGGAGTTTCAACACCTTGAAAAAATCGGAGAATCTCACACCCGCGTCAGAAATGCTCACCCAGGAGTTTCAACACCTTGAAAAATCGGAGAATCTCACACCCGCGTCAGAAATGCTCTCACCCAGGAGTTTCAACACCTTGAAAAATCGGAGAATCTCACACCCGCGTCAGAAATGCTCTCACCCAGGAGTTTCAACACCCTTGAAAAAATCGGAGAATCTCACACCCGCGTCAGAAATGCTCTCACCCAGGAGTTTCAACACCTTGAAAAATCGGAGAATCTCACACCCGCGTCAGAAATGCTCTCACCCAGGAGTTTCAACACCTTGAAAAAATCGGAGAATCTCACACCCGCGTCAGAAATGCTCTCACCCAGGAGTTTCAACACCTTGAAAAATCGGAGAATCTCACACCCGCGTCAGAAATGCTCTCACCCAGGAGTTTCAACACCTTGAAAAAATCGGAGAATCTCACACCCGCGTCAGAAATGCTCTCACCCAGGAGTTTCAACACCTTGAAAAATCGGAGAATCTCACACCCGCGTCAGAAATGCTCTCACCCAGGAGTTTCAACACCTTGAAAAATCGGAGAATCTCACACCCGCGTCAGAAATGCTCTCACCCAGGAGTTTCAACACCTTGAAAAAATCGGAGAATCTCACACCCGCGTCAGAAATGCTCTCACCCAGGAGTTTCAACACCTTGAAAAAATCGGAGAATCTCACACCCGCGTCAGAAATGCTCTCACCCAGGAGTTTCAACACCTTGAAAAAATCGGAGAATCTCACACCCGCGTCAGAAATGCTCTCACCCAGGAGTTTCAACACCTTGAAAAAATCGGAGAATCTCACACCCGCGTCAGAAATGCTCTCACCCAGGAGTTTCAACCCCTTGAAAAATCGGAGAATCTCACACCCGCGTCAGAAATGCTCTCACCCAGGAGTTTCAACACCTTGAAAAAATCGGAGAATCTCACACCCGCGTCAGAAATGCTCTCACCCAGGAGTTTCAACACCTTGAAGAAATCGGAGAATCTCACACCCGTGTCAGAAATGCTCTCACCCAGGAGTTTCAACACCTTGAAAAAATCGGAGAATCTCACACCCGCGTCAGAAATGCTCTCACCCAGGAGTTTCAACACCTTGAAAAAATCGGAGAATCTCACACCCGCGTCAGAAATGCTCTCACCCAGGAGTTTCAACACCTTGAAAAAATCGGAGAATCTCACACCCGCGTCAGAAATGCTCTCACCCAGGAGTTTCAACACCTTGAAAAAATCGGAGAATCTCACACCCGCGTCAGAAATGCTCTCACCCAGGAGTTTCAACACCTTGAAAAAATCGGAGAATCTCACACCCGCGTCAGAAATGCTCTCACCCAGGAGTTTCAACACCTTGAAAAATCGGAGAATCTCACACCCCCGTCAGAACTGCTCTCACCCACGAGTTTCAACACCTTGAAAAAATCGGAGAATCTCACACCCGCGTCAGAAATGCTCTCACCCAGGAGTTTCAACACCTTGAAAAATCGGAGAATCTCACACCCGCGTCAGAAATGCTCTCACCCAGGAGTTTCAACACCTTGAAAAAATCGGAGAATCTCACACCCGCGTCAGAAATGCTCTCACCCAGGAGTTTCAACACCTTGAAAAAATCGGAGAATCTCACACCCGCGTCAGAAATGCTCTCACCCAGGAGTTTCAACCCCTTGAAAAAATCGGAGAATCTCACACCCGCGTCAGAAATGCTCTCACCCAGGAGTTTCAACACCTTGAAAAAATCGGAGAATCTCACACCCGCGTCAGAAATGCTCTCACCCAGGAGTTTCAACCCCTTGAAAAAATCGGAGAATCTCACACCCGCGTCAGAAATGCTCTCACCCAGGAGTTTCAACACCTTGAAAAAATCGGAGAATCTCACACCCGCGTCAGAAATGCTCTCACCCAGGAGTTTCAACCCCTTGAAAAAATCGGAGAATCTCACACCCGCGTCAGAAATGCTCTCACCCAGGAGTTTCAACACCTTGAAAAAATCGGAGAATCTCACACCCGCGTCAGAAATGCTCTCACCCAGGAGTTTCAACACCTTGAAAAAATCGGAGAATCTCACACCCGCGTCAGAAATGCTCTCACCCAGGAGTTTCAACACCTTGAAAAAATCGGAGAATCTCACACCCGCGTCAGAAATGCTCTCACCCAGGAGTTTCAACACCTTGAAAAAATCGGAGAATCTCACACCCGCGTCAGAAATGCTCTCACCCAGGAGTTTCAACCCCTTGAAAAATCGGAGAATCTCACACCCGCGTCAGAAATGCTCTCACCCAGGAGTTTCAACACCTTGAAAAAATCGGAGAATCTCACACCCGCGTCAGAAATGCTCTCACCCAGGAGTTTCAACACCTTGAAAAAATCGGAGAATCTCACACCCGCGTCAGAAATGCTCTCACCCAGGAGTTTCAACACCTTGAAAAAATCGGAGAATCTCACACCCGTGTCAGAAATGCTCTCACCCAGGAGTTTCAACCCCTTGAAAATCGGAGCACCTCACCCCCGCGTCAGAAATGCTCCCACCCAGGAGTTTCAACACCTTGAAAAAATCGGAGAATCTCACACCCGCGTCAGAAATGCTCTCACCCAGGAGTTTCAACACCTTGAAAAAATCGGAGAATCTCACACCCGCGTCAGAAATGCTCTCACCCAGGAGTTTCAACACCTTGAAAAAATCGGAGAATCTCACACCCGCGTCAGAAATGCTCTCACCCAGGAGTTTCAACACCTTGAAAAAATCGGAGAATCTCACACCCGCGTCAGAAATGCTCTCACCCAGGAGTTTCAACACCTTGAAAAATCGGAGAATCTCACACCCGCGTCAGAAATGCTCTCACCCAGGAGTTTCAACACCTTGAAAAAATCGGAGAATCTCACACCCGCGTCAGAAATGCTCTCACCCAGGAGTTTCAACACCTTGAAAAAATCGGAGAATCTCACACCCGCGTCAGAAATGCTCTCACCCAGGAGTTTCAACACCTTGAAAAAATCGGAGAATCTCACACCCGCGTCAGAAATGCTCTCACCCAGGAGTTTCAACCCCTTGAAAAAATCGGAGAATCTCACACCCGCGTCAGAAATGCTCTCACCCAGGAGTTTCAACACCTTGAAAAAATCGGAGAATCTCACACCCGCGTCAGAAATGCTCTCACCCAGGAGTTTCAACACCTTGAAAAAATCGGAGAATCTCACACCCGCGTCAGAAATGCTCTCACCCAGGAGTTTCAACACCTTGAAAAAATCGGAGAATCTCACACCCGCGTCAGAAATGCTCTCACCCAGGAGTTTCAACACCTTGAAAAAATCGGAGAATCTCACACCCGCGTCAGAAATGCTCTCACCCAGGAGTTTCAACCCCTTGAAAAAAATCGGAGAATCTCACACCCGCGTCAGAAATGCTCTCACCCAGGAGTTTCAACCCCTTGAAAAAATCGGAGAATCTCACACCCGCGTCAGAAATGCTCTCACCCAGGAGTTTCAACCCCTTGAAAAAATCGGAGAATCTCACACCCGCGTCAGAAATGCTCTCACCCAGGAGTTTCAACCCCTTGAAAAAAATCGGAGAATCTCACACCCGCGTCAGAAATGCTCTCAACCAGGAGTTTCAACCCCTTGAAAAAATCGGAGAATCTCACACCCGTGTCAGAAATGCTCTCAACCAGGAGTTTCAACACCCTTGAAAAATCGGAGAATCTCACACCCGCGTCAGAAATGCTCTCACCCAGGAGTTTCAACACCTTGAAAAAATCGGAGAATCTCACACCCGCGTCAGAAATGCTCTCACCCAGGAGTTTCAACCCCTTGAAAAATCGGAGAATCTCACACCCGCGTCAGAAATGCTCTCACCCAGGAGTTTCAACACCTTGAAAAATCGGAGAATCTCACACCCGCGTCAGAAATGCTCTCACCCAGGAGTTTCAACACCTTGAAAAAATCGGAGAATCTCACACCCGCGTCAGAAATGCTCTCACCCAGGAGTTTCAACACCTTGAAAAAATCGGAGAATCTCACACCCGCGTCAGAAATGCTCTCACCCAGGAGTTTCAACACCTTGAAAAAATCGGAGAATCTCACACCCGCGTCAGAAATGCTCTCACCCAGGAGTTTCAACACCTTGAAAAAATCGGAGAATCTCACACCCGCGTCAGAAATGCTCTCACCCAGGAGTTTCAACACCTTGAAAAAATCGGAGAATCTCACACCCGCGTCAGAAATGCTCTCACCCAGGAGTTTCAACACCTTGAAAAAATCGGAGAATCTCACACCCGCGTCAGAAATGCTCTCACCCAGGAGTTTCAACACCTTGAAAAAATCGGAGAATCTCACACCCGCGTCAGAAATGCTCTCACCCAGGAGTTTCAACACCTTGAAAAAATCGGAGAATCTCACACCCGCGTCAGAAATGTTCTCACCCAGGAGTTTCAACACCTTGAAAAATCGGAGAATCTCACACCCGCGTCAGAAATGCTCTCACCCAGGAGTTTCAACCCCTTGAAAAAATCGGAGAATCTCACACCCGCGTCAGAAATGCTCTCACCCAGGAGTTTCAACACCTTGAAAAAATCGGAGAATCTCACACCCGCGTCAGAAATGCTCTCACCCAGGAGTTTCAACACCTTGAAAAAATCGGAGAATCTCACACCCGCGTCAGAAATGCTCTCACCCAGGAGTTTCAACACCTTGAAAAAATCGGAGAATCTCACACCCGCGTCAGAAATGCTCTCACCCAGGAGTTTCAACACCTTGAAAAAATCGGAGAATCTCACACCCGTGTCAGAAATGCTCTCACCCAGGAGTTTCAACACCTTGAAAAAATCGGAGAATCTCACACCCGCGTCAGAAATGCTCTCACCCAGGAGTTTCAACACCTTGAAAAAATCGGAGAATCTCACACCCGCGTCAGAAATGCTCTCACCCAGGAGTTTCAACACCTTGAAAAATCGGAGAATCTCACACCCGCGTCAGAAATGCTCTCACCCAGGAGTTTCAACACCTTGAAAAAATCGGAGAATCTCACACCCGCGTCAGAAATGCTCTCACCCAGGAGTTTCAACACCTTGAAAAAATCGGAGAATCTCACACCCGCGTCAGAAATGCTCTCACCCAGGAGTTTCAACACCTTGAAAAAATCGGAGAATCTCACACCCGCGTCAGAAATGCTCTCACCCAGGAGTTTCAACACCTTGAAAAAATCGGAGAATCTCACACCCGCGTCAGAAATGCTCTCACCCAGGAGTTTCAACACCTTGAAAAATCGGAGAATCTCACACCCGCGTCAGAAATGCTCTCACCCAGGAGTTTCAACACCTTGAAAAATCGGAGAATCTCACACCCGCGTCAGAAATGCTCTCACCCAGGAGTTTCAACACCTTGAAAAATCGGAGAATCTCACACCCGCGTCAGAAATGCTCTCACCCAGGAGTTTCAACACCTTGAAAAAAACGGAGAATCTCACACCCGCGTCAGAAATGCTCTCACCCAGGAGTTTCAACACCTTGAAAAAATCGGAGAATCTCACGCCCGCGTCAGAAATGCTCTCACCCAGGAGTTTCAACACATTGAAAAAATCGGAGAATCTCACACCCGCGTCAGAAATGCTCTCACCCAGGAGTTTCAACCCCTTGAAAAAATCGGAGAATCTCACACCCGCGTCAGAAATGCTCTCACCCAGGAGTTTCAACACCTTGAAAAATCGGAGAATCTCACACCCGCGTCAGAAATGCTCTCACCCAGGAGTTTCAACACCTTGAAAAATCGGAGAATCTCACACCCGCGTCAGAAATGCTCTCACCCAGGAGTTTCAACACCTTGAAAAAATCGGAGAATCTCACACCCGCGTCAGAAATGCTCTCACCCAGGAGTTTCAACACCTTGAAAAAATCGGAGAATCTCACACCCGCGTCAGAAATGCTCTCACCCAGGAGTTTCAACACCTTGAAAAAATCGGAGAATCTCACACCCGCGTCAGAAATGCTCTCACCCAGGAGTTTCAACACCTTGAAAAAATCGGAGAATCTCACACCCGCGTCAGAAATGCTCTCACCCAGGAGTTTCAACCCCTTGAAAAAATCGGAGAATCTCACACCCGCGTCAGAAATGCTCTCACCCAGGAGTTTCAACACCTTGAAAAAATCGGAGAATCTCACACCCGCGTCAGAAATGCTCTCACCCAGGAGTTTCAACACCTTGAAAAAATCGGAGAATCTCACACCCGCGTCAGAAATGCTCTCACCCAGGAGTTTCAACACCTTGAAAAATCGGAGAATCTCACACCCGCGTCAGAAATGCTCTCACCCAGGAGTTTCAACACCTTGAAAAATCGGAGAATCTCACACCCGCGTCAGAAATGCTCTCACCCAGGAGTTTCAACCCCTTGAAAAAATCGGAGAATCTCACACCCGCGTCAGAAATGCTCTCACCCAGGAGTTTCAACACCTTGAAAAATCGGAGAATCTCACACCCGCGTCAGAAATGCTCTCACCCAGGAGTTTCAACACCTTGAAAAATCGGAGAATCTCACACCCGCGTCAGAAATGCTCTCACCCAGGAGTTTCAACACCTTGAAAAAATCGGAGAATCTCACACCCGCGTCAGAAATGCTCTCACCCAGGAGTTTCAACACCTTGAAAAATCGGAGAATCTCACACCCGCGTCAGAAATGCTCTCACCCAAGAGTTTCAACACCTTGAAAAAATCGGAGAATCTCACACCCGCGTCAGAAATGCTCTCACCCAGGAGTTTCAACACCTTGAAAAAATCGGAGAATCTCACACCCGCGTCAGAAATGCTCTCACCCAGGAGTTTCAACACCTTGAAAAAATCGGAGAATCTCACACCCGCGTCAGAAATGCTCTCACCCAGGAGTTTCAACACCTTGAAAAATCGGAGAACCTCCCACCCGCGTCACAAATGCTCTCACCCAGGAGTTTCAACACCTTGAAAAAAGCGGGGAAGCTCGCACCCGCGTCAGAAATGCTCTCACCCAGGACTTTCAACACCTTGAAAAAATCGGAGAATCTCACACCCGCGTCAGAAATGCTCTCACCCAGGAGTTTCAACCCTTGAAAAAATCGGAGAATCTCACACCCGCGTCAGAAATGCTCTCACCCAGGAGTTTCAACACCTTGAAAAAATCGGAGAATCTCACACCCGCGTCAGAAATGCTCTCACCCAGGAGTTTCAACACCTTGAAAAAATCGGAGAATCTCACGCCCGCGTCAGAAATGCTCTCACCCAGGAGTTTCAACACCTTGAAAAGTCGGAGAATCTCACACCCGCGTCAGAAATGCTCTCACCCAGGAGTTTCAACACCTTGAAAAAATCGGAGACTCCCACCCGCGCGTCAGAAATGCTCTCACCCAGGAGTTTCAACACCTTGAAAACACCGGAGAATCTCACGCCCGCGTCAGAAATGCTCTCACCCAGGAGTTTCAACACCTTGAAAAAATCGGAGAATCTCACACCCGCGTCAGAAATGCTCTCACCCAGGAGTTTCAACACCTTGAAAAAATCGGAGAATCTCACACCCGCGTCAGAAATGCTCTCACCCAGGAGTTTCAACACCTTGAAAAAATCGGAGAATCTCACACCCGCGTCAGAAATGCTCTCACCCAGGAGTTTCAACACCTTGAAAAAATCGGAGAATCTCACACCCGCGTCAGAAATGCTCTCACCCAGGAGTTTCAACACCTTGAAAAAATCGGAGAATCTCACACCCGCGTCAGAAATGCTCTCACCCAGGAGTTTCAACACCTTGAAAAAATCGGAGAATCTCACACCCGCGTCAGAAATGCTCTCACCCAGGAGTTTCAACACCTTGAAAAAATCGGAGAATCTCACACCCGCGTCAGAAATGCTCTCACCCAGGAGTTTCAACCCCTTGAAAAATCGGAGAATCTCACACCCGCGTCAGAAATGCTCTCACCCAGGAGTTTCAACACCTTGAAAAATCGGAGAATCTCACACCCGCGTCAGAAATGCTCTCACCCAGGAGTTTCAACACCTTGAAAAAATCGGAGAATCTCACACCCGCGTCAGAAATGCTCTCACCCAGGAGTTTCAACCCCTTGAAAAAATCGGAGAATCTCACACCCGCGTCAGAAATGCTCTCACCCAGGAGTTTCAACACCTTGAAAAAATCGGAGAATCTCACACCCGCGTCAGAAATGCTCTCACCCAGGAGTTTCAACACCTTGAAAAATCGGAGAATCTCACACCCGCGTCAGAAATGCTCTCACCCAGGAGTTTCAACACCTTGAAAAAATCGGAGAATCTCACACCCGCGTCAGAAATGCTCTCACCCAGGAGTTTCAACACCTTGAAAATCGGAGAATCTCACACCCGCGTCAGAAATGCTCTCACCCAGGAGTTTCAACACCTTGAAAAATCGGAGAATCTCACACCCGCGTCAGAAATGCTCTCACCCAGGAGTTTCAACACCTTGAAAAATCGGAGAATCTCACACCCGCGTCAGAAATGCTCTCACCCAGGAGTTTCAACCCCTTGAAAAATCGGAGAATCTCACACCCGCGTCAGAAATGCTCTCACCCAGGAGTTTCAACACCTTGAAAAAATCGGAGAATCTCACACCCGCGTCAGAAATGCTCTCACCCAGGAGTTTCAACCCCTTGAAAAATCGGAGAATCTCCCACCCGCGTGAGAAATGCTCTCACCCAGGAGTTTCAACACCTTGAAAAAATCGGAGAATCTCACACCAGTGTCAGAAATGCTCTCACCCAGGAGTTTCAACACCTTGAAAAAATCGGAGAATCTCACACCCGCGTCAGAAATGCTCTCACCCAGGAGTTTCAACACCTTGAAAAAATCGGAGAATCTCACACCCGCGTCAGAAATGCTCTCACCCAGGAGTTTCAACACCTTGAAAAAATCGGAGAATCTCACACCCGCGTCAGAAATGCTCTCACCCAGGAGTTTCAACACCTTGAAAAAATCGGAGAATCTCACACCCGCGTCAGAAATGCTCTCACCCAGGAGTTTCAACACCTTGAAAATCGGAGAATCTCACACCCGCGTCAGAAATGCTCTCACCCAGGAGTTTCAACCCCTTGAAAAAATCGGAGAATCTCACACCCGCGTCAGAAATGCTCTCACCCAGGAGTTTCAACACCTTGAAAAAATCGGAGAATCTCACACCCGCGTCAGAAATGCTCTCACCCAGGAGTTTCAACACCTTGAAAAAATCGGAGAATCTCACACCCGCGTCAGAAATGCTCTCACCCAGGAGTTTCAACACCTTGAAAAAATCGGAGAATCTCACACCCGCGTCAGAAATGCTCTCACCCAGGAGTTTCAACACCTTGAAAAAATCGGAGAATCTCACACCCGCGTCAGAAATGCTCTCACCCAGGAGTTTCAACACCTTGAAAAAATCGGAGAATCTCACACCCGCGTCAGAAATGCTCTCACCCAGGAGTTTCAACACCTTGAAAAAATCGGAGAATCTCACACCCGCGTCAGAAATGCTCTCACCCAGGAGTTTCAACACCTTGAAAAAATCGGAGAATCTCACACCCGCGTCAGAAATGCTCTCACCCAGGAGTTTCAACCCCTTGAAAAAATCGGAGAATCTCACACCCGCGTCAGAAATGCTCTCACCCAGGAGTTTCAACACCTTGAAAAATCGGAGAATCTCACACCCGCGTCAGAAATGCTCTCACCCAGGAGTTTCAACACCTTGAAAAAATCGGAGAATCTCACACCCGCGTCAGAAATGCTCTCACCCAGGAGTTTCAACCCCTTGAAAAAATCGGAGAATCTCACACCCGCGTCAGAAATGCTCTCACCCAGGAGTTTCAACACCTTGAAAATCGGAGAATCTCACACCCGCGTCAGAAATGCTCTCACCCAGGAGTTTCAACACCTTGAAAAATCGGAGAATCTCACACCCGCGTCAGAAATGCTCTCACCCAGGAGTTTCAACCCCTTGAAAAAATCGGAGAATCTCACACCCGCGTCAGAAATGCTCTCACCCAGGAGTTTCAACACCTTGAAAAAATCGGAGAATCTCACACCCGCGTCAGAAATGCTCTCACCCAGGAGTTTCAACACCTTGAAAAAATCGGAGAATCTCACACCCGCGTCAGAAATGCTCTCACCCAGGAGTTTCAACACCTTGAAAAAATCGGAGAATCTCACACCCGCGTCAGAAATGCTCTCACCCAGGAGTTTCAACACCTTGAAAAAATCGGAGAATCTCACACCCGCGTCAGAAATGCTCTCACCCAGGAGTTTCAACACCTTGAAAAAATCGGAGAATCTCACACCCGCGTCAGAAATGCTCTCACCCAGGAGTTTCAACACCTTGAAAAAATCGGAGAATCTCACACCCGCGTCAGAAATGCTCTCACCCAGGAGTTTCAACACCTTGAAAAATCGGAGAATCTCACACCCGCGTCAGAAATGCTCTCACCCAGGAGTTTCAACACCTTGAAAAAATCGGAGAATCTCACACCCGCGTCAGAAATGCTCTCACCCAGGAGTTTCAACCCCTTGAAAAAATCGGAGAATCTCACACCCGCGTCAGAAATGCTCTCACCCAGGAGTTTCAACCCCTTGAAAAAAATCGGAGAATCTCACACCCGCGTCAGAAATGCTCTCACCCAGGAGTTTCAACCCCTTGAAAAAATCGGAGAATCTCACACCCGCGTCAGAAATGCTCTCACCCAGGAGTTTCAACACCTTGAAAAAATCGGAGAATCTCACACCCGCGTCAGAAATGCTCTCACCCAGGAGTTTCAACACCTTGAAAAAATCGGAGAATCTCACACCCGCGTCAGAAATGCTCTCACCCAGGAGTTTCAACACCTTGAAAAATCGGAGAATCTCACACCCGCGTCAGAAATGCTCTCACCCAGGAGTTTCAACACCTTGAAAAAATCGGAGAATCTCACACCCGCGTCAGAAATGCTCTCACCCAGGAGTTTCAACCCCTTGAAAAAATCGGAGAATCTCACACCCGCGTCAGAAATGCTCTCACCCAGGAGTTTCAACACCTTGAAAAATCGGAGAATCTCACACCCGCGTCAGAAATGCTCTCACCCAGGAGTTTCAACCCCTTGAAAAAATCGGAGAATCTCACACCCGCGTCAGAAATGCTCTCACCCAGGAGTTTCAACCCCTTGAAAAAATCGGAGAATCTCACACCCGCGTCAGAAATGCTCTCACCCAGGAGTTTCAACACCTTGAAAAAATCGGAGAATCTCACACCCGCGTCAGAAATGCTCTCACCCAGGAGTTTCAACACCTTGAAAAAATCGGAGAATCTCACACCCGCGTCAGAAATGCTCTCACCCAGGAGTTTCAACCCCTTGAAAAAATCGGAGAATCTCACACCCGCGTCAGAAATGCTCTCACCCAGGAGTTTCAACACCTTGAAAAAATCGGAGAATCTCACACCCGCGTCAGAAATGCTCTCACCCAGGAGTTTCAACACCTTGAAAAAATCGGAGAATCTCACACCCGCGTCAGAAATGCTCTCACCCAGGAGTTTCAACACCTTGAAAAAATCGGAGAATCTCACACCCGCGTCAGAAATGCTCTCACCCAGGAGTTTCAACCCTTGAAAAAATCGGAGAATCTCACACCCGCGTCAGAAATGCTCTCACCCAGGAGTTTCAACCCCTTGAAAAAATCGGAGAATCTCACACCCGCGTCAGAAATGCTCTCACCCAGGAGTTTCAACACCTTGAAAAAATCGGAGAATCTCACACCCGCGTCAGAAATGCTCTCACCCAGGAGTTTCAACCCCTTGAAAAAATCGGAGA
The DNA here is from genome assembly GCA_029168955.1 of Aplectana chamaeleonis. Lineage (NCBI taxonomy): Eukaryota > Metazoa > Nematoda > Chromadorea > Rhabditida > Cosmocercidae > Aplectana > Aplectana chamaeleonis. Next base: position 641,608 of record JAPDOI010000187.1, on the reverse strand, counting down.
ATCTCACACCCGCGTCAGAAATGCTCTCACCCAGGAGTTTCAACCCCTTGAAAAAATCGGAGAATCTCACACCCGCGTCAGAAATGCTCTCACCCAGGAGTTTCAACACCTTGAAAAAATCGGAGAATCTCACACCCGCGTCAGAAATGCTCTCACCCAGGAGTTTCAACCCCTTGAAAAAATCGGAGAATCTCACACCCGCGTCAGAAATGCTCTCACCCAGGAGTTTCAACACCTTGAAAAATCGGAGAATCTCACACCCGCGTCAGAAATGCTCTCACCCAGGAGTTTCAACACCTTGAAAAATCGGAGAATCTCACACCCGCGTCAGAAATGCTCTCACCCAGGAGTTTCAACACCTTGAAAATCGGAGAATCTCACACCCGCGTCAGAAATGCTCTCACCCAGGGGTTCCAACCCCTTGAAAAAATCGGAGAATCTCACCCTCGCGTCAGAAATGCTCTCACCCAGGAGTTTCAACACCTTGAAAAAATCGGAGAATCTCACACCCGCGTCAGAAATGCTCTCACCCAGGAGTTTCAACACCTTGAAAAAATCGGAGAATCTCACACCCGCGTCAGAAATGCTCTCACCCAGGAGTTTCAACACCTTGAAAAAATCGGAGAATCTCACACCCGCGTCAGAAATGCTCTCACCCAGGAGTTTCAACACCTTGAAAAAATCGGAGAATCTCACACCCGCGTCAGAAATGCTCTCACCCAGGAGTTTCAACACCTTGAAAAAATCGGAGAATCTCACACCCGCGTCAGAAATGCTCTCACCCAGGAGTTTCAACACCTTGAAAAAATCGGAGAATCTCACACCCGCGTCAGAAATGCTCTCACCCAGGAGTTTCAACACCTTGAAAAATCGGAGAATCTCACACCCGCGTCAGAAATGCTCTCACCCAGGAGTTTCAACACCTTGAAAAATCGGAGAATCTCACACCCGCGTCAGAAATGCTCTCACCCAGGAGTTTCAACACCTTGAAAAAATCGGAGAATCTCACACCCGCGTCAGAAATGCTCTCACCCAGGAGTTTCAACACCTTGAAAAAATCGGAGAATCTCACACCCGCGTCAGAAATGCTCTCACCCAGGAGTTTCAACCCTTGAAAAAATCGGAGAATCTCACACCCGCGTCAGAAATGCTCTCACCCAGGAGTTTCAACCCCTTGAAAAATCGGAGAATCTCACACCCGCGTCAGAAATGCTCTCACCCAGGAGTTTCAACCCCTTGAAAAAATCGGAGAATCTCACACCCGCGTCAGAAATGCTCTCACCCAGGAGTTTCAACACCTTGAAAAATCGGAGAATCTCACACCCGCGTCAGAAATGCTCTCACCCAGGAGTTTCAACACCTTGAAAAAATCGGAGAATCTCACACCCGCGTCAGAAATGCTCTCACCCAGGAGTTTCAACACCTTGAAAAAATCGGAGAATCTCACACCCGCGTCAGAAATGCTCTCACCCAGGAGTTTCAACCCCTTGAAAAAATCGGAGAATCTCACACCCGCGTCAGAAATGCTCTCAACCAGGAGTTTCAACCCCTTGAAAAAAATCGGAGAATCTCACACCCGCGTCAGAAATGCTCTCAACCAGGAGTTTCAACCCCTTGAAAAAAATCGGAGAATCTCACACCCGCGTCAGAAATGCTCTCAACCAGGAGTTTCAACCCCTTGAAAAAAATCGGAGAATCTCACACCCGCGTCAGAAATGCTCTCACCCAGGAGTTTCAACACCTTGAAAAAATCGGAGAATCTCACACCCGCGTCAGAAATGCTCTCACCCAGGAGTTTCAACACCTTGAAAAAATCGGAGCATGTCACACCGCCGTCAGAAATGCTCTCACCCAGGAGTTTCCAACACCTTGAAAAATCGGAGACTCTCACACCCGCGTCAGAAATGCTCTCACCCAGGAGTTTCAACACCTTGAAAAAATCGGAGAATCTCACACCCGCGTCAGAAATGCTCTCACCCAGGAGTTTCAACACCTTGAAAAAATCGGAGAATCTCACACCCGCGTCAGAAATGCTCTCACCCAGGAGTTTCAACACCTTGAAAAATCGGAGAATCTCTACACCCGCGTCAGAAATGCTCTCACCCAGGAGTTTCAACCCCTTGAAAAAATCGGAGAATCTCACACCCGCGTCAGAAATGCTCTCACCCAGGAGTTTCAACACCTTGAAAAAATCGGAGAATCTCACACCCGCGTCAGAAATGCTCTCACCAAGGAGTTTCAACCCCTTGAAAAAATCGGAGAATCTCACACCCGCGTCAGAAATGCTCTCACCCAGGAGTTTCAACACCTTGAAAAAATCGGAGAATCTCACACCCGCGTCAGAAATGCTCTCACCAAGGAGTTTCAACCCCTTGGAAAAATCGGAGAATCTCACACCCGCGTCAGAAATGCTCTCACCCAAGAGTTTCAACACCTTGAAAAAATCGGAGAATCTCACACCCGCGTCAGAAATGCTCTCACCCAGGAGTTTCAACCCCTTGAAAAAATCGGAGAATCTCACACCCGCGTCAGAAATGCTCTCACCCAGGAGTTTCAACCCCTTGAAAAAATCGGAGAATCTCACACCCGCGTCAGAAATGCTCTCACCCAGGAGTTTCAACCCCTTGGAAAAATCGGAGAATCTCACACCCGCGTCAGAAATGCTCTCACCCAAGAGTTTCAACCCCTTGAAAAAATCGGAGAATCTCACACCCGCGTCAGAAATGCTCTCACCAAGGAGTTTCAACCCCTTGAAAAAATCGGAGAATCTCACACCCGCGTCAGAAATGCTCTCACCAAGGAGTTTCAACCCCTTGAAAAAATCGGAGAATCTCACACCCGCGTCAGAAATGCTCTCACCAAGGAGTTTCAACCCCTTGAAAAAATCGGAGAATCTCACACCCGCGTCAGAAATGCTCTCACCCAGGAGTTTCAACCCCTTGAAAAAATCGGAGAATCTCACACCCGCGTCAGAAATGCTCTCACCCAGGAGTTTCAACCCCTTGAAAAAATCGGAGAATCTCACACCCGTGTCAGAAATGCTCCCACCCAGAGATTTCAACCCCTTGAAAAAAATCGGAGAATCTCACACCCGCGTCAGAAATGCTCTCACCCAGGAGTTTCAACCCCTTGAAAAAATCGGAGAATCTCACACCCGCGTCAGAAATGCTCTCACCCAGGAGTTTCAACCCCTTGAAAAATCGAGAATCTCACACCCGCGTCAGAAATGCTCACAAGGAGTTTCAACCCCTTGAAAAAATCGGAGAATCTCACACCGCGTCAGAAATGCTCACCAAGGAGTTTCAACCCCTTGAAAAATCGGAGAATCTTCACACTCCAAGCGTCAGAAATGCTTCTCCACTCTCACCAAGGAGTTTCAACTCCTTTGAAAATCGGAGAATCTCTGCTACACCACGCGTCAGAAATGCCTCACCCAGGTGGCCTTTCAACCTCCTGGAAAAAATCGGAAAGAATCTCACACTCTGTTAGAAATGCTCTGCCCAGGGGAAATGCTCCTCACCCGCTATCTCATCTCAAAAAATCGGAGAATCTCACACTGCCAGATGAATCGCCTCACCTGCAGGTTTTCTCCAAACCCCTGAAAAACTGAGTAACTCACACCGCGTCAAAGAAATGCCTCTCACCTGTAGAGCTCAACCCCTTGGAAAATCGGACACATCTTCACACTCGTGTCAGAAATGCCTCATCAAGGAGTTTCAACCCCTGAAAAATCGGATAGTTCACACTCGGGCGTCGGGAAATGCCTCGTCTGCGGAGCCCCAACCCCCTGATAATCGAGACTTCACCTCGCGCCCTACCAGGGGCCACCTGAAAAATCGGAGAATTCACACCCCGCGTCAGTAATGCTCAGCATCTCACCCGCAGACTTCAACCTCGAAAAATCGGAGAATTTCACACTGTCAGAAATGCCTTCACCTGTGAAAGCTCCAACCCCCTAAAAACGGAGAACTCTCACACTCGCGTCAGAAATGCCCCACCTGCAGACTTCACCCCTGAAAAATCGGAGCACTTCACACTCGCGTCAGAAATGCCCCAATTCAAGAGCCCCCAACTCCTGAAAATCGGAGAACTAATACTCGCGTCAGAAATGCCCACTAGGCCCCACCCCGAAAAATCGGAGAATTTTCACACTCGTTGCAGAAATGCCTCATCTGCGCACCCTGTAACCGGATTTACTCTTCACTGCGCCAGAAATGCCCTACTGAAATTCCTAACCCTGTCGGAAATTTGACATCGTGTCAGCAATGCTCGATTTTTTCAGGGTTGGAAACCCTGGTTTCGCCACCAGTGAAATGCTCCTACCTGCAGTCTTCAACCCTGAAAAATCGAGCTACTGCAAACAGAAATGCCTCACTCCAGGCTCTCATGAGACCCTGTCGGAGAATTTCTACCAGGGGTGTGAGAAATTCTCCGATTTTTTCGAGGGGTTAAAACCCCTGGGTGGGAGCATTTCTAACAGGGGTGTGAGAAATTCTCCGATTTTTTCGAGGGGTTAAAACCCCTGGGTGGGAGCATTTCTGACACGGGTGAGAAAGATTCTCCGATTTTTTTCAAGGGGTTGAAACCCCTGGGTGGGAGCATTTCTAACAGGGGTGTGAGAAATTCTCCGATTTTTTCGAGGGGTTAAAACCCCTGGGTGGGAGCATTTCTAACAGGGGTGTGAGAAATTCTCCGATTTTTTTCGAGGGGTTGAAACCCCTGGGTGGGAGCATTTCTGACACGAGTGTGAGAAATTCTCCGATTTCTTCGAGGGGTTAAAACCCCTGGGTGGGAGCATTTCTGACACGGGTGAGAAAGATTCTCCGAGTTTTTCGAGGGTTGAAACCCCTGGGTGGGAGCATTTCTGACACGAGTGTGAGAAATTCTCCGATTTTTTTCGAGGGGTTGAAACCCCTGGGTGGGAGCATTTCTGACACGGGTGAGAAAGATTCTCCGATTTTTTTCAAGGGGTTGAAACCCCTTGGTGGGAGCATTTCTGACACGAGTGTGAGAAATTCTCCGATTTCTTCGAGGGGTTAAAACCCCTGGGTGGGAGCATTTCTGACACGGGTGAGAAAGATTCTCCGATTTTTTTCAAGGGGTTGAAACCCCTGGGTGGGAGCATTTCTGACACGGGTGAGAAAGATTCTCCGATTTTTTTCAAGGGGTTGAAACCCCTGGGTGGGAGCATTTCTGACACGGGTGTGAGAAATTCTCCGATTTTTTTCGAGGGGTTGAAACCCCTGGGTGGGAGCATTTCTGACACGGGTGAGAAAGATTCTCCGATTTTTTTCGAGGGGTTGAAACCCCTGGGTGGGAGCATTTCTGACACGGGTGTGAGAAATTCTCCGATTTTTTTCGAGGGGTTGAAACCCCTGGGTGGGAGCATTTCTGACACGGGTGTGAGAAATTCTCCGATTTTTTTCGAGGGTTGAAACCCCTGGGTGGGAGCATTTCTGACACGGGTGAGAAAGATTCTCCGATTTTTTTCAAGGGGTTGGAACCCCTGGGTGGGAGCATTTCTGACACGGGTGTGAGAAATTCTCCGATTTTTTTCGAGGGGTTGAAACCCCTGGGTGGGAGCATTTCTGACACGGGTGTGAGAAATTCTCCGATTTTTTTCGAGGGGTTGAAACCCCTGGGTGGGAGCATTTCTAACAGGGGTGTGAGAAATTCTCCGATTTTTTCGAGGGGTTAAAACCCCTGGGTGGGAGCATTTCTAACAGGGGTGTGAGAAATTCTCCGATTTTTTCGAGGGGTTAAAACCCCTGGGTGGGAGCATTTCTAACAGGGGTGTGAGAAATTCTCCGATTTTTTCGAGGGGTTAAAACCCCTGGGTGGGAGCATTTCTAACAGGGGTGTGAGAAATTCTCCGATTTTTTCGAGGGGTTGAAACCCCTGGGTGGGAGCATTTCTGACACGGGTGTGAGAAATTCTCCGATTTTTTTCGAGGGGTTGAAACCCCTGGGTGGGAGCATTTCTGACACGGGTGAGAAAGATTCTCCGATTTTTTTCAAGGGGTTGAAACCCCTGGGTGGGAGCATTTCTGACACGGGTGTGAGAAATTCTCCGATTTTTTTCGAGGGGTTGAAACCCCTGGGTGGGAGCATTTCTGACACGGGTGTGAGAAATTCTCCGATTTTTTTCGAGGGGTTGAAACCCCTGGGTGGGAGCATTTCTGACACGGGTGTGAGAAATTCTCCGATTTTTTCGAGGGGTTAAAACCCCTGGGTGGGAGCATTTCTGACACGGGTGTAAAAAATTCTCCGATTTTTTCGAGGGGTTAAAACCCCTGGGTGGGAGCATTTCTGACACGGGTGAGAAAGATTCTCCGATTTTTTCGAGGGGTTAAAACCCCTGGGTGGGAGCATTTCTAACAGAGGTGTGAGAAATTCTCCGATTTTTTCGAGGGGTTGAAACCCCTGGGTGGGAGCATTTCTGACACGGGTGAGAAAGATTCTCCGATTTTTTTCAAGGGGTTGAAACCCCTGGGTGGGAGCATTTCTGACACGGGTGAGAAAGATTCTCCGATTTTTTTTCAAGGGGTTGAAACCCCTGGGTGGGAGCATTTCTGACACGGGTGTGAGAAATTCTCCGATTTTTTTCGAGGGGTTGAAACCCCTGGGTGGGAGCATTTCTGACACGGGTGTGAGAAATTCTCCGATTTTTTTTCGAGGGGTTGAAACCCCTGGGTGGGAGCATTTCTGACACGGGTGTGAGAAATTCTCCGATTTTTTTCGAGGGGTTGAAACCCCTGGGTGGGAGCATTTCTGACAGGGGTGTGAGAAATTCTCCGATTTTTTCGAGGGGTTGAAACCCCTGGGTGGGAGCATTTCTGACACGGGTGTGAGAAATTCTCCGATTTTTTTCGAGGGGTTGAAACCCCTGGGTGGGAGCATTTCTGACACGGGTGTGAGAAATTCTCCGATTTTTTCGAGGGGTTGAAACCCCTGGGTGGGAGCATTTCTGACACGGGTGTGAGAAATTCTCCGATTTTTTTCGAGGGGTTGAAACCCCTGGGTGGGAGCATTTCTGACACGGGTGTGAGAAATTCTCCGATTTTTTTCGAGGGGTTGAAACCCCTGGGTGGGAGCATTTCTGACACGGGTGAGAAAGATTCTCCGATTTTTTTTCAAGGGGTTGAAACCCCTGGGTGGGAGCATTTCTGACACGAGTGTGAGAAATTCTCCGATTTCTTCGAGGGTTGAAACCCTGGGTGGGAGCATTTCTGACACGGGTGTGAGAAATTCTCCGATTTTTTCGAGGGGTTGAAACCCTGGGTGGGAGCATTTCTGACACGGGTGTGAGAAATTCTCCGATTTTTTCAAGGGGTTGAAACACTCGGGTGGGAGCATTTCTGACACGGGTGTGAGAAATTCTCCGATTTTTTTCGAGGGGTTGAAACCCCTGGGTGGGAGCATTTCTGACACGGGTGTGAGAAATTCTCCGATTTTTTTCGAGGGGTTGAAACCCCTGGGTGGGAGCATTTCTGACACGGGTGTGAGAAATTCTCCGATTTTTTTCGAGGGGTTGAAACCCCTGGGTGGGAGCATTTCTGACACGGGTGTGAGAAATTCTCCGATTTTTTCGAGGGGTTGAAACCCCTGGGTGGGAGCATTTCTGACACGGGTGTGAGAAATTCTCCGATTTTTTTCAAGGGGTTGAAACCCCTGGGTGGGAGCATTTCTGACACGGTGTGAGAAATTCTCCGATTTTTTTCGAGGGGTTGAAACCCCTGGGTGGGAGCATTTCTAACAGGGGTGTGAGAAATTCTCCGATTTTTTCGAGGGGTTGAAACCCCTGGGTGGGAGCATTTCTGACACGGGTGTGAGAAATTCTCCGATTTTTTTCGAGGGGTTGAAACCCCTGGGTGGGAGCATTTCTGACACGGGTGAGAAAGATTCTCCGATTTTTTTCGAGGGTTGAAACCCCTGGGTGGGAGCATTTCTGGCACGGGTGTGAGAAATTCTCCGATTTTTTTCGAGGGGTTGAAACCCCTGGGTGGGAGCATTTCTGACAGGGGTGTGAGAAATTCTCCGATTTTTTCAAGGGGTTGAAACCCCTGGGTGGGAGCATTTCTGGCACGGGTGTGAGAAATTCTCCGATTTTTTTCGAGGGGTTGAAACCCCTGGGTGGGAGCATTTCTGACAGGGGTGTGAGAAATTCTCCGATTTTTTCAAGGGGTTGAAACACCTGGGTGGGAGCATTTCTGACACGTGTGTGAGAATTTCTCCGGTTTTAAAGGGTTGAAACCCCGGGGTGGGAGCAATTCTGACACGGGTGTGAGAAATTCTCGGATTCTTTTCGAGGGGTTGAAACCGAAACACGGGTGTGAGAAATTCTCCGTTTTTAAGGGGTTGAAACCCCTGGGTGGGAGCATTTCTGACACGGGTGTGAGAAATTCTCCGTTTTTAAAGGGTTGAAACCCCTGGGTGGGAGCATTTCTGACACGGGTGTGAGAAATTCTCCGATTTTTTCGAGGGGTTAAAACCCCTGGGTGGGAGCATTTCTGACACGGGTGTAAAAAATTCTCCGATTTTTTCGAGGGGTTAAAACCCCTGGGTGGGAGCATTTCTAACAGAGGTGTGAGAAATTCTCCGATTTTTTCGAGGGGTTAAAACCCCTGGGTGGGAGCATTTCTAACAGGGGTGTGAGAAATTCTCCGATTTTTTCGAGGGGTTAAAACCCCTGGGTGGGAGCATTTCTAACAGGGGTGTGAGAAATTCTCCGATTTTTTCGAGGGGTTAAAACCCCTGGGTGGGAGCATTTCTGACACGGGTGAGAAAGATTCTCCGATTTTTTTCAAGGGGTTGAAACCCCTGGGTGGGAGCATTTCTGACACGGGTGTGAGAAATTCTCCGATTTTTTCAAGGGGTTGAAACACCTGGGTGGGAGCATTTCTGACACGGGTGTGAGAAATTCTCCGATTTTTTTCGAGGGGTTGAAACCCCTGGGTGGGAGCATTTCTGACACGGGTGTGAGAAATTCTCCGATTTTTTTTCGAGGGGTTGAAACCCCTGGGTGGGAGCATTTCTGACACGGGTGAGAAAGATTCTCCGATTTTTTTCAAGGGGTTGAAACCCCTGGGTGGGAGCATTTCTGACACGGGTGTGAGAAATTCTCCGATTTTTTTCGAGGGGTTGAAACCCCTGGGTGGGAGCATTTCTGACACGGGTGAGAAAGATTCTCCGATTTTTTTCAAGGGGTTGAAACCCCTGGGTGGGAGCATTTCTGACACGGGTGTGAGAAATTCTCCGATTTTTTTCGAGGGGTTGAAACCCCTGGGTGGGAGCATTTCTGACACGGGTGTGAGAAATTCTCCGATTTTTTTCGAGGGGTTGAAACCCCTGGGTGGGAGCATTTCTGACACGGGTGTGAGAAATTCTCCGATTTTTTTCGAGGGTTGAAACCCCTGGGTGGGAGCATTTCTGACACGGGTGTGAGAAATTCTCCGATTTTTTTCGAGGGGTTGAAACCCCTGGGTGGGAGCATTTCTGACACGGGTGTGAGAAATTCTCCGATTTTTTTCGAGGGGTTGAAACCCCTGGGTGGGAGCATTTCTAACAGGGGTGTGAGAAATTCTCCGATTTTTTCGAGGGGTTGAAACCCCTGGGTGGGAGCATTTCTAACAGGGGTGTGAGAAATTCTCCGATTTTTTCGAGGGGTTAAAACCCCTGGGTGGGAGCATTTCTGACACGGGTGAGAAAGATTCTCCGATTTTTTTCAAGGGGTTGAAACCCCTTGGTGGGAGCATTTCTGACACGAGTGTGAGAAATTCTCCGATTTCTTCGAGGGGTTGAAACCCCTGGGTGGGAGCATTTCTGACACGGGTGTGAGAAATTCTCCGATTTTTTTCGAGGGGTTGAAACCCCTGGGTGGGAGCATTTCTGACACGGGTGTGAGAAATTCTCCGATTTTTTTCGAGGGTTGAAACCCCTGGGTGGGAGCATTTCTGACACGGGTGTGAGAAATTCTCCGATTTTTTTCGAGGGGTTGAAACCCCTGGGTGGGAGCATTTCTGACACGGGTGTGAGAAATTCTCCGATTTTTTTCGAGGGGTTGAAACCCCTGGGTGGGAGCATTTCTGACACGGGTGTGAGAAATTCTCCGATTTTTTTCGAGGGGTTGAAACCCCTGGGTGGGAGCATTTCTGACACGGGTGAGAAAGATTCTCCGATTTTTTCAAGGGGTTGAAACACCTGGGTGGGAGCATTTCTGACACGGGTGTGAGAAATTCTCCGATTTTTTCGAGGGGTTGAAACCCCTGGGTGGGAGCATTTCTGACACGGGTGTGAGAAATTCTCCGATTTTTTTCGAGGGGTTGAAACCCCTGGGTGGGAGCATTTCTGACACGGGTGTGAGAAATTCTCCGATTTTTTTCGAGGGTTGAAACCCCTGGGTGGGAGCATTTCTGACACGGGTGTGAGAAATTCTCCGATTTTTTTCGAGGGGTTGAAACACCTGGGTGGGAGCATTTCTGACACGGGTGTGAGAAATTCTCCGATTTTTTCAAGGGGTTGAAACACCTGGGTGGGAGCATTTCTGACACGGGTGTGAGAAATTCTCCGATTTTTTTAAAGGGGTTAAAACCCCTGGGTGGGAGCATTTCTAACAGAGGTGTGAGAAATTCTCCGATTTTTTCGAGGGGTTAAAACCCCTGGGTGGGAGCATTTCTGACACGGGTGTAAAAAATTCTCCGATTTTTTCGAGGGGTTAAAACCCCTGGGTGGGAGCATTTCTAACAGGGGTGTGAGAAATTCTCCGATTTTTTCGAGGGGTTAAAACCCCTGGGTGGGAGCATTTCTAACAGGGGTGTGAGAAATTCTCCGATTTTTTCGAGGGGTTAAAACCCCTGGGTGGGAGCATTTCTAACAGGGGTGTGAGAAATTCTCCGATTTTTTCGAGGGGTTAAAACCCCTGGGTGGGAGCATTTCTAACAGGGGTGTGAGAAATTCTCCGATTTTTTCGAGGGGTTAAAACCCCTGGGTGGGAGCATTTCTGACACGGGTGTGAGAAATTCTCCGATTTTTTTCGAGGGGTTGAAACCCCTGGGTGGGAGCATTTCTGACACGGGTGAGAAAGATTCTCCGATTTTTTTCAAGGGGTTGAAACCCCTGGGTGGGAGCATTTCTGACACGGGTGTGAGAAATTCTCCGATTTTTTCGAGGGGTTGAAACCCCTGGGTGGGAGCATTTCTGACACGGGTGTGAGAAATTCTCCGATTTTTTTCGAGGGGTTGAAACCCCTGGGTGGGAGCATTTCTGACACGGTGTGAGAAATTCTCCGATTTTTTTCGAGGGGTTGAAACCCCTGGGTGGGAGCATTTCTAACAGGGGTGTGAGAAATTCTCCGATTTTTTCGAGGGGTTAAAACCCCTGGGTGGGAGCATTTCTGACACGGGTGAGAAAGATTCTCCGATTTTTTTCAAGGGGTTGAAACCCCTGGGTGGGAGCATTTCTGACACGGGTGAGAAAGATTCTCCGATTTTTTTCAAGGGGTTGAAACCCCTGGGTGGGAGCATTTCTGACACGGGTGTGAGAAATTCTCCGATTTTTTTCGAGGGGTTGAAACCCCTGGGTGGGAGCATTTCTGACACGGGTGTGAGAAATTCTCCGATTTTTTTCGAGGGGTTGAAACCCCTGGGTGGGAGCATTTCTGACACGGGTGAGAAAGATTCTCCGATTTTTTTCAAGGGGTTGAAACCCCTGGGTGGGAGCATTTCTGACACGGGTGTGAGAAATTCTCCGATTTTTTTCGAGGGGTTGAAACCCCTGGGTGGGAGCATTTCTGACACGGGTGTGAGAAATTCTCCGATTTTTTCAAGGGGTTGAAACCCCTGGGTGGGAGCATTTCTGACACGGGTGTGAGAAATTCTCCGATTTTTTTCGAGGGTTGAAACCCCTGGGTGGGAGCATTTCTGACACGGGTGTGAGAAATTCTCCGATTTTTTTCGAGGGGTTGAAACCCCTGGGTGGGAGCATTTCTGACACGGGTGTGAGAAATTCTCCGATTTTTTTCGAGGGGTTGAAACCCCTGGGTGGGAGCATTTCTGACACGGGTGAGAAAGATTCTCCGATTTTTTTCAAGGGGTTGAAACCCCTGGGTGGGAGCATTTCTGACACGGGTGAGAAAGATTCTCCGATTTTTTTCAAGGGGTTGAAACCCCTGGGTGGGAGCATTTCTGACACGGGTGAGAAAGATTCTCCGATTTTTTTCAAGGGGTTGAAACCCCTGGGTGGGAGCATTTCTGACACGGGTGTGAGAAATTCTCCGATTTTTTTCGAGGGGTTGAAACCCCTGGGTGGGAGCATTTCTGACACGGGTGTGAGAAATTCTCCGATTTTTTCGAGGGGTTGAAACACCTGGGTGGGAGCATTTCTGACACGGGTGTGAGAAATTCTCCGATTTTTTTCAAGGGGTTGAAACCCCTGGGTGGGAGCATTTCTGACACGGGTGTGAGAAATTCTCCGATTTTTTTCGAGGGTTGAAACCCCTGGGTGGGAGCATTTCTGACACGGGTGTGAGAAATTCTCCGATTTTTTTCGAGGGTTGAAACCCCTGGGTGGGAGCATTTCTGACACGGGTGTGAGAAATTCTCCGATTTTTTTCGAGGGGTTGAAACACCTGGGTGGGAGCATTTCTGACACGGGTGTGAGAAATTCTCCGATTTTTTTCGAGGGGTTGAAACCCCTGGGTGGGAGCATTTCTGACACGGGTGTGAGAAATTCTCCGATTTTTTTCGAGGGGTTGAAACCCCTGGGTGGGAGCATTTCTGACACGGGTGTGAGAAATTCTCCGATTTTTTTCGAGGGGTTGAAACCCCTGGGTGGGAGCATTTCTGACACGGGTGTGAGAAAATCCCCGATTTTTTTCAAGGGGTTGAAACCCCTGGGTGGGAGCATTTCTGACACGGGTGTGAGAAATTCTCCGATTTTTTTCGAGGGGTTGAAACCCCTGGGTGGGAGCATTTCTGACACGGGTGTGAGAAATTCTCCGATTTTTTTCGAGGGGTTGAAACCCCTGGGTGGGAGCATTTCTGACACGGGTGTGAGAAATTCTCCGATTTTTTTCGAGGGGTTGAAACCCCTGGGTGGGAGCATTTCTGACACGGGTGTGAGAAATTCTCCGATTTTTTTCGAGGGGTTGAAACCCCTGGGTGGGAGCATTTCTGACACGGGTGTGAGAAATTCTCCGATTTTTTTCGAGGGGTTGAAACACCTGGGTGGGAGCATTTCTGACACGGGTGTGAGAAATTCTCCGATTTTTTTTCGAGGGGTTGAAACCCCTGGGTGGGAGCATTTCTGACACGGGTGTGAGAAATTCTCCGATTTTTTCAAGGGGTTGAAACACCTGGGTGGGAGCATTTCTGACACGGGTGTGAGAAATTCTCCGATTTTTTCAAGGGGTTGAAACACCTGGGTGGGAGCATTTCTGACACGGGTGTGAGAAATTCTCCGATTTTTTTCGAGGGGTTGAAACCCCTGGGTGGGAGCATTTCTGACACGGGTGTGAGAAATTCTCCGATTTTTTCAAGGGGTGTGGGAGCATTTCTGACACTGGTGCGAGAAATTTTCCGATTTTTTTCGAGGGTTGAAACCCCTGGGTGGGAGCATTTCTGACACGGGTGTGAGAAATTCTCCGATTTTTTTTCGAGGGGTTGAAACCCCTGGGTGGGAGCATTTCTGGCACGGGTGTGAGAAATTCTCCGATTTTTTTCGAGGGTTGAAACCCCTGGGTGGGAGCATTTCTGACACGGGTGTGAGAAATTCTCCGATTTTTTCAAGGGGTTGAAACACCTGGGTGGGAGCATTTCTGACACGGGTGTGAGAAATTCTCCGATTTTTTCAAGGGGTTGAAACACCTGGGTGGGAGCATTTCTGACACGGGTGTGAGAAATTCTCCGATTTTTTCAAGGGGTTGAAACCCCTGGGTGGGAGCATTTCTGACACGGGTGTGAGAAATTCTCCGATTTTTTCAAGGGGTTGAAACACCTGGGTGGGAGCATTTCTGACACGGGTGTGAGAAATTCTCCGATTTTTTTCGAGGGGTTGAAACCCCTGGGTGGGAGCATTTCTGACACGGGTGTGAGAAATTCTCCGATTTTTTCAAGGGGTTGAAACACCTGGGTGGGAGCATTTCTGACACGGGTGTGAGAAATTCTCCGATTTTTTTCGAGGGGTTGAAACCCCTGGGTGGGAGCATTTCTGACACGGGTGTGAGAAATTCTCCGATTTTTTTCGAGGGGTTGAAACCCCTGGGTGGGAGCATTTCTGACACGGGTGTGAGAAATTCTCCGATTTTTTTTTCGAGGGGTTGAAACCCCTGGGTGGGAGCATTTCTGGCACGGGTGTGAGAAATTCTCCGATTTTTTTCGAGGGGTTGAAACCCCTGGGTGGGAGCATTTCTGACACGGGTGTGAGAAATTCTCCGATTTTTTCAAGGGGTTGAAACACCTGGGTGGGAGCATTTCTGACACGGGTGTGAGAAATTCTCCGATTTTTTCAAGGGGTTGAAACCCTGGGTGGGAGCATTTCTGACACGGGTGTGAGAAATTCTCCGATTTTTTCAAGGGTTGAAACCCTGGGTGGGAGCATTTCTGACACGGGTGTGAGAAATTCTCCGATTTTTTTCGAGGGGTTGAAACCCCTGGGTGGGAGCATTTCTGACACGGGTGTGAGAAATTCTCCGATTTTTTTCAAGGGGTTGAAACCCCTGGGTGGGAGCATTTCTGACACGGGTGTGAGAAATTCTCCGATTTTTTTCGAGGGGTTGAAACACCTGGGTGGGAGCATTTCTGACACGGGTGTGAGAATTTCTCCGATTTTTTCGAGGGGTTGAAACCCTGGGTGGGAGCATTTCTGACGCGGGTGTGAGATTCTCCGATTTTTTCAAGGGGTTGAAACTCCTGGGTAAGAGCATTCCTGACGCGGGTGTGAGATTCTCCGATTTTTTAGAAATAGGATGCTTTCAATGTAACCATTTCAGAATTTTAATGTAAATAAACTAAATTGGAGCAGGGTGAATTTTTCGGACTTGACAAGGTTCATTCAAACGAACTTTGTTGATTACAAACAGCATAAACCATGAGAACTGAGAGCATTGGGAGAAAGAGGAGAATCTGGTCAGCACTTTAGTAACGGGCGCTTTGATATTCAATGTGATTTAAGGACCTTAAAAATCGTCCCGGTTTTGTCCCGGTTTTCGGGGTAAAACCGGGACGAGATTTAAGGTCCTTAAATCACATTAAAAAACGATCTTGTTGAAGCTAAACTGTTTGTCAGATTATTCTCTTTCCCACAATATCCTTTGCTCGCATGTTTAATGCTACTTTTGATCAACTAGGCTCGTTTGAATTAAACTTGTCACGGCTAAATATAGTGGAGTCCACCAAGAGTGTCTCGTTTACTTATCAATCAGAAGCGGTCGATTAGAGATCAATGAACATGAAACTCATTGCAGCACAACCGCTCTCGCTCAATCGGTATCGAGCGTGCTGGTATGGGATTCATGCACATTGATCCCCAGCCGACCGCTTCTTATTGATTAGTACATGAGACACTCTTGGTGGACTGCACTATACTTACCCCTGCTCCAACTTTGTTTGTTTAAATTACATTTCTAAAATGGGTACATCCAGAATAGACAATTTTCATCATCTTCCATTTCCTTCGCTTTCTCAATCGTTTTCTCTTCCCCGTTCTGTAATAAAATACATTTTTTTATTAAAATCGTGTGCGCGTCCACTCCCGTGTGCGCTGTGTAGCTGCGTACACACACCATATCGCACTGCGAGCAGAGTCTCTAAGGGATTGCGGCATTCTCCGTGAGTAAAAATCGGGTTTTTCACTCCCTACGCATCTCAACAATTCCTAAATGGTTCCACAACACAAAATAATCCTGAAAATTTTCTTCATCAGAACGATCAAACACGGATGAATCCTTCGTACATAGGTTCATGAAAACATTCGATAGAAAACATTGATTACTGCAATAAAAGTAGCTCTGCTGTTGTTTGTAATTGCTGAATTGTAATGAATAAGAAATTGTTTTATCTTTTGTCACAACCTATCTTCTTATTAAAAATTTTCTTCATAAGATTGTTTGGAAGTTTAAAAATCACACTACCTTTTGTGTTGACATTTTCGGAATTTTCTTTATTTAGTGCTTTTTTTATACTCTGGTTTATCAAAATATGGAAGTCAAGATCATGGATGTCGTGCTCGACTTCTCGGAAAACAGCCGATTTCGATTTCTCATATGGGGGTGCCTGAAAATTGCCGAGCTAAAGAGGGTGCATAGTCCCACACACTACCAGTCCCACAGTCCCACACACAGTCCCACACAGTCCCACACACTTGGGTCCCACACACTTGGGTCCCACACACTTTCTACGGCGTCCGGCGCACTCTACCTTGGGTCCCGCACACTTTCTACGGCGTACTGCGCAGTCCCAATTGGGTCGCGCACACTTTCTGCGATGTCCGGCGCACTCTACCTTGGGTCCCACACTCTTTTCTACGGCGTCCGGCGCACTCTACCTCGGGTCCCGCACGCTTTATTCGGCGTCCTGCGCACTCCCTCTTGGGTCCCGCACACTTTCTACGGCGTCCGGCGCACTCTACCTTGGGTCCCGCACACTTTCTACGGCGTCCGGCACACTCTACCTTGGGTCCCGCAAACTTTCTACAGCGTCCTACGCACTTCCACTTGGGTCCCGCACACTTTCTACGGCGTCCTACGCACTTCCACTTGGGTCCCGCACACTTTCTACGGCGTCTGGCGCACTCTACCTTGGGTCCCGCACACTTTCTACGTCGTCCGGCGCACTCTACCTTGGGTCCCGCACGCTTTATTCGGCGTCCTGCGCACTCCCTCTTGGGTCCCGCACACTTTCTACGGCGTCCGGCGCACTCTACCTTGGGTCCCGCACACTTTCTACGGCGTCCGGCACACTCTATCTTGGGTCCCGCAAACTTTCTACAGCGTCCTACGCACTTCCACTTGGGTCCCGCACACCTTCTTCGGCGTCCTGCGCACTTCCACTTGGATCCCGCAAACTTTCTACAGCGTCCTACGCACTTCCACTTGGGTCCCGCACACTTCCTACGGCGTCCGGCGCACTCCCACTTGGGTCCCGCACACTTTTCTACGGCGTCCGGCGCACTCGCATTTGGGTCCCACACACTTCCTACGGCGTCCCGCGCATTCCCACTTGGGTCCCGCACACTTTTCTACAGCGTCCTATGCACTTCCACTTGGGTCCCGCACACTTCCTACGGCGTCCGGCGCACTCTACCTTGGGTCCCGCACACTTCCTACGGCGTCCGGCGCACTCTACCTTGGGTCTCGCACACTTTTTACGGCGTTCTGCGCACTCCTACTTGGGTCCCGCACATTTTATATGGCGTCCTGAGCACTCCCACTTAGGTCCCGCACACTTTCTACGGCGTCCCGCGCACTCTACCTTGGTCCCGCACACTTTCTACGGCGTCTTGTTCACTTCCACTTGGGTCCCGCACACTTTCTGCGATGTCCTGCGCATTCCCACTTGGGTCCCGCACTCTTTTCTACGGCGTCCGGCACTCCCTTGGGTCCCGCACGCTTTATTCGGCGTCCTGGCGCACTTCCACCCGGGTCCCACACACTCTACGGCGTCCGGCGCACTCTACCTTGGGTCCCACACACTTTCTACGGCGTCCGGCACACTCTACCTTGGGTCCTGAAGCTTTCTGAGCGTCCTACGCACTTCCGCGGGTCCGCACACTTTCTACAGCGTCCTACGCACTTCCACTTGGATCCCGCCCACTTTTCTACGGCGTCCGGCGCACTCTACCTTGGGTCCCGCACACTTTTTACGGGGGTCTGCGCCCTCTACCTTGGGTCCCGCTCGCTTTCTTCCGCGTCCTGCGCACTCCTACTTGGGTCCCGCACACTTTCTACGGCGTCCGGCGCACTCTACCTTGGGTCCCGCACACTTTCTACGGCGTCCGGCACACTCTATCTTGGGTCCCGCAAACTTTCTACAGCGTCCTACGCACTTCCACTTGGGTCCCGCACACCTTCTTCGGCGTCCTGCGCACTTCCACTTGGATCCCGCAAACTTTCTACAGCGTCCTACGCACTTCCACTTGGGTCCCGCACACTTCCTACGGCGTCCGGCGCACTCCCACTTGGGTCCCGCACACTTTTCTACGGCGTCCGGCGCACTCGCATTTGGGTCCCACACACTTCCTACGGCGTCCCGCGCATTCCCACTTGGGTCCCGCACACTTTTCTACAGCGTCCTATGCACTTCCACTTGGGTCCCGCACACTTCCTACGGCGTCCGGCGCACTCTACCTTGGGTCCCGCACACTTCCTACGGCGTCCGGCGCACTCCTACCTTGGGTCTCGCACACTTTATTACGGCGTTCTGCGCACTCCTACTTGGGTCCCGCACACTTTATATGGCGTCCGGCGCACTCGCATTTGGGTCCCGCACACTTTCTACGGCGTCTTGTTCACTCCACCTTGGGTCCCGCACACTTTCTACGGCGTCCGGCACACTCTATCTTGGGTCCCGAGCTTTCTACAGCGTCCTACGCACTTCCCATGGGTCCCGCACACTTTCTTCGGCGTCCTGCGCACTTCCACTTGGATCCCGCAAACTTTCTACGGCGTCCGGCGCACTTCCACTTGGGTCCCGCACACTTCCTACGGCGTCCGGCGCACTCCCGCGGGTCCCGCACACTTTCTTCTACGGCGTCCAGCGCACTTCCACCTTTGGGTCCCGCACACTTCCTACGGCGTCCGGCGCACTCCCACTTGGGTCCCGCACACTTTTCTACGGCGTCCGGCGCACTCGCATTTGGGTCCACACTTCCTACGGCGTCCCGCGCATTCCACTTGGGTCCCGCACACTTTTCTACAGCGTCCTATGCACTTCCACTTGGGTCCCGCACGCTTCCTACGGCGTCCGGCACTCTACCTTGTGTCCCGCACACTTTCTGCGTCGTCCGGCGCCCTCTACCTTGGGTCCCGCACACTTTCTATGGCGTTCTGCGCACTCCTACTTGGGTCCCGCACATTTTCTACGGCGTCCGGCGCACTCTACCTTGGGTCCCGCACGCTTTCTACGGCGTCCTGCGCACTCCCCCTTGGGTCCCGAACACTTTCTACGTCGTCCGGCGCACTCTCCTTTGGGTCCCGCACGCTTTATTCGGGGTCCTGCGCACTCCCTCTTGGGTCCCGCACACTTTCTACGGCGTCCGGCGCACTCTACCTTGGGTCCCGCACACTTTCTACGGCGTCCGGCACACTCTATCTTGGGTCCGCAAACTTTCTACAGCGTCCTACGCACTTCCACGTGGGTCCCGCACACCTTCTTCGGCGTCCTGCGCACTTCCGCGGATCCGCAAACTTTCTACAGCGTCCTACGCACTTCCACTTGGGTCCCGCACACTTCCTACGGCGTCCGGCGCACTCCGCGGGTCCCGCACACTTTTCTACGGCGTCCGGCGCACTCGCATTTGGGTCCCACACACTTCCTACGGCGTCCCGCGCATTCCACTTGGGTCCCGCACACTTTTCTACAGCGTCCTATGCACTTCCGCGGGTCCCGCACACTTCCTACGGCGTCCGGCGCACTCTACCTTGGGTCCCGCACACTTCCTACGGCGTCCGGCGCACTCTACCTTGGGTCTCGCACACTTTTACGGCGTTCTGCGCACTCCTACTTGGGTCCCGCACACTTTATATGGCGTCCGGCGCACTCGCATTTGGGTCCCGCACACTTCCTACGGCGTCCGGCGCATTCTCGCATTTGGGTCCTGCACACTTTCTACGGCGTCATATGCACTTCCACTTGGGTCCCGCACACTTCCTACGGCGTCAGCGCACTTCCACTTGGGTCCCGCACACTTCCTACGGCGTCCGGCGCACTCTACCTTGGGTCTCGCACACTTTTACGGCGTTCTGCGCACTCCGCGGGTCCCGCACATTTTATATGGCGTCCTGAGCACTCCACTTAGGTCCCGCCCACTTTCTTCGGCGTCCGGCGCCCTCTACCTTGGTCCCGCACACTTTCTACGGCGTCTTGTTCACTTCCACTTGGGTCCCGCACACTTCCAACGGCGTCCCGCGCATTCCCACTTGAGTCCCGCACACTTTCTATGGCGTCCTTCGCACTCCCACTTGGGTCCCGCACACTTTCTACGGCGTCCTACGCACTTCCACTTGGGTCCCGCACACTTTCTACGGCGTCTGGCGCACTCTACCTTGGGTCCGCACCCTTTCTGCGTCGGCCGGCGCACTCTACCTTGGGTCCCGCACGCTTTCTTCGGCGTCCTGCGCACTCCCACTTGGGTCCCGCACACTTTCTACGGCGTCCGGCGCAATCTACCTTGGGTCCCGCACACTTTCTACGGCGTCCGGCACACTCTACCTTGGGTCCCGCACACTTTCTACGGCGTCCTGCGCAGTCCCACTTGGGCCCCGCACACTTTCTACGGCGTCCTACGCACATCCACTGGGGTCCCGCACTTTCTACGGCGTCTGGCGCACTCTACCTTGGGTCCCGCACACTTTCTACGTCGTCCGGCGCACTCTACCTTGGGTCCCGCACGCTTTATTCGGCGTCCTGCGCACTACCTCTTGGGTCCCGCACACTTTCTACGGCGTCCGGCGCACTCTACCTTGGGTCCCGCACACTTTCTACGGCGTCCGGCACACTCTACCTTGGGTCCCGCAAACTTCCTACAGCGTCCTACGCACTTGCACTTGGGTCCCGCACACCTTCTACGGCATCATGCGCACTTCCACTTGGATAACGCATACTCCCTACGGCGTCTGGCGCACTGCCACTTGGGTCCCACACACTTTCTACAGCGTCCGAAGCACTATACTTAGGGTCCCGCACACTTTCTACGGCGTCCTACGCACTTCCACTTGCGTCCCGCAGACTTTCTCCGGCGTCCTGCGCACTCCCACTTGGGTCCCACACTCTTTTCTACGGCGTCCGGCGCACTCTACCTTGGGGCCCGCACACTTTGTTCGGCGTCCTGCGCACTCCGCTCTGGGTCCCGCACACTTTCTACGGCGTCCGGCGCACTCTACCTTGGGTCCCGCACACTTTCTACGGCGTCCGGCACACTCTACCTTGGGTCCCGCACACTTTCTACGGCGTCCTACGCACTTCCACTTGGGTCCCGCACACTTTCTACGGCGTCCTACGCACTTCCACTTGGGTCCCGCACACTTTTTACGGCGTCCGGCGCACTCTACCTTGGGCCCCGCACACTTTCTACGTCGTCCGGCACACTCTACCTTGGGTCCCGTACACTTTTTACGGCGTTCTGCGCACTCCTTCTTGGGTCCCGCACACTTTCTACGGCGTCTGGCGCACTCTACCTTGGGTCCCGCCCACTTTCTTCGGCGTCCGGCACACTCTATCTTGGGTCCCGCAAACTTTCTTCAGCGTCTCTGCGCACTTCCACTTGGGTCCCGCACACCTTCTTCGGCGTCCTGCGCACTTCCATGGATCCCGCACACTTTCTACAGCGTCCTACGCACTTCCACTTGGGTCCCGCACACTTCCTACGGCGTCCTGCGCACTCCCACTTGGGTCCGCACACTTTCTACGGCGTCCGGCGCACTCGCATTTGGGTCCCACCACACTTCCCTACGGCGTCCCGCGCATTCCACTTGGGTCCCGCACACTTTTCTACAGCGTCCTATGCACTTCCACTTGGGTCCCGCACACTTCCTACGGCGTCCGGCGCACTCTACCTTGGGTCCCGCACACTTCCTACGGCGTCCGGCGCACTCTACCTTGGGTCTCGCACACTTTTTACGGCGTTCTGCGCACTCCTACTTGGGTCCCGCACATTTTATATGGCGTCCGGCGCACTCGCATTTGGGTCCCGCACACTTTCTACGGCGTCCGGCACACTCCACCTTGGGTCCCACACACTTTCTACGGCGTCCGGCACACTCTATCTTGGGTCCCGAAAACTTTCTACAGCGTCCTACGCACTTCCACTTGGGTCCCGCACACCTTCTTCGGCGTCCTGCGCACTTCCACTTGGATCCCGCAAACTTTCTACAGCGTCCTACGCACTTCCATGGGTCCCGCCCCCTTCCTACGGCGTCCGGCGCACTCCCACTTGGGTCCCGCACACTTTTCTACGGCGTCCAGCGCACTCGCATTTGGGTCCCACACACTTCCTACGGCGTCCGGCGCACTCCCACTTGGGTCCCGCACACTTTTCTACGGCGTCCGGCGCACTCGCATTTGGGTCCCACACACTTCCTACGGCGTCCCGCGCATTCCCACTTGGGTCCCGCACACTTTTCTACAGCGTCCTATGCACTTCCACTTGGGTCCCGCACACTTCCTACGGCGTCCGGCGCACTCTACCTTGGGTCCCGCACACTTCCTACGGCGTCCGGCGCACTCTACCTTGGGTCTCGCACACTTTTTACGGCGTTCTGCGCACTCCTACTTGGGTCCCGCACATTTTATATGGCGTCCGGCGCACTCGCATTTGGGTCCCGCACACTTTCTACGGCGTCCGGCACACTCCACCTTGGGTCCCGCACACTTTCTACGTCGTCCGGCGCACTCTACTTTGGGTCCCGCACGCTTTATTCGGCGTCCTGCGCACTCCCTCTTGGGTCCCGCACACTTTCTACGGCGTCCGGCGCACTCTACCTTGGGTCCCGCACACTTTCTACGGCGTCCGGCACACTCTATCTTGGGTCCTGAAACTTTCTACAGCGTCCTACGCACTTCCACGTGGGTCCCGCACACCTTCTTCGGCGTCCTGCGCACTTCCACTTGAGTCCCGCAAACTTTCTACAGCGTCTACGCACTCCCATGGGTCCCGCACACTTCCTACGGCGTCCGGCGCACTCCCACTTGGGTCCCGCACTTTCTACGGCGTCCGGCGCACTCGCATTGGGTCCCGCACACTTCCTACGGCGTCCTGCGCATTCCACTTGGGTCCCGCACACTTTCTACGGCGTCAGGCGCACTCTACCTTGGGTCCCGCACACTTCCTACGGCGTCCGGCGCACTCTACCTTGGGTCTCGCACACTTTTACGGCGTTCTGCGCACTCCCTATGGGTCCCGCACATTTTATATGGCGTCCGGCGCGCTCGCATTTGGGTCCCGCACACTTCCTACGGCGTCCGGCGCATTCCCATGGGTCCCGCACACTTTTCTACACCGTCATATGCACTTCCACTTGGATCCCGCACACTTTTCTACGGCGTCCGGCGCACTCTACCTTGGGTCCCGCACACTTCCTACGGCGTCCGGCGCACTCTACCTTGGGTCTCGCACACTTTTTACGGCGTTCTGCGCACTCCTACTTGGGTCCCGCACATTTTATATGGCGTCCTGAGCACTCCCACTTAGGTCCCGCCCACTTTCTTCGGCGTCCGGCGCCCTCTACCTTGGTCCCGCACACTTTCTACGGCGTCTTGTTCACTTCCACTTGGGTCCCGCACACTTCCTGCGGCGTCCTGCGCATTCCCACTTGAGTCCCGCACACTTTCTACGGCGTACTGCGCAGTCCCAATTGGGTCGCGCACACTTTCTTCGGCGTCCTACGCACTTCCACTTGGGTCCCGCACACACTTTCTACGGCGTCTGGCGCACTCTACCTTGGGTCCCGCACACTTTCTACGTCGTCCGGCGCACTCTACCTTGGGTACCGCACGCTTTATTCGGCGTCCTGCGCACTCCCTCTTGGGTCCCGCACACTTTCTACGGCGACCGCCGCACCCCACCTTGGGCCCCCCACACTTTCTACGGCGTCCGGCACACTCTACCTTGGGTCCCGCAAACTTTTTACAGCGTCCTACGCACTTCCACTTGGGTCCCGCACGCTTCCTACGACGTCTACGCACTTCCACTTGGGTCCCGCACACTTTCTACGGCGTCTGGCGCATTCTACCTTGGGTCCGCACACTTTCTACGTCGTCCGGCGCACTCTACCTTGGGTCCCGCACGCTTTATTCGGCGTCCTGCGCACTACCTCTTGGGTCCCGCACACTTTCTACGGTGTCCGGCGCACTCTACCTTGGGTCCCGCACACTTTCTACGGCGTCCGGCACACTCTCCCTTGGGTCCCGCAAACTTCCTGGCGTCCTACGCACTTGCATGGGTCCGCACACCTTCTACGGCGTCCTGCGCACTTCCACTTGGATCCCGCATACTCTTTACGGCGTCTGGCGCACTGCCACTTGGGTCCCACACACTTTCTACAGCGTCCGGCGCACTCTACCTTGGGTCTTGGGTCCCGCACACTTCCTGCGGCGTCCTGCGCATTCCCACTTGAGTCCCGCACATTTTCTACGGCGTACTGCGCACTCCCAATTGGGTCGCGCACACATTCTTCGGCGTTTGGCGCACGTCCACTTGGATCCCGCACGCTTCCTACGACGTCCGGCGCACTCGCATTTGGGTCCCACACACTTCCTACGGCCTCCCGCGCATTCCCACTTGAGTCCCGCACACTTTCTATGGCGTCCCTCGCACTCCCACTTGGGTCCCGCACACTTTCTACGATGTCCGGCGCACCCTACCTTGGGGCCCACACTCATTTCTACGGCGTCCGGCGCCCTCTACCCTGGGTCACGCTTTACTCCGCGTCCTGCGCACTCCTATTGGGTCCCACACACTTCCTACGGCGTCCCGCGCATTCCCACTTGGGTCCCGCACACTTTTCTACAGCGTCCTACGCACTTCCACTTGGATCCCGCACACTTTTCTACGGCGTCCGGCGCACTCGCATTTGGGTCCCACACACTTCCTACGGCGTCCCGCGCATTCCCACTTGGGTCCCGCACACTTTTCTACAGCGTCCTATGCACTTCCACTTGGGTCCCGCACACTTCCTACGGCGTCCGGCGCACTCTACCTTGGGTCTCGCACACTTTTTACGGCGTTCTGCGCACTCCTACTTGATTCCCGCACATTTTATATGGCGTCCTGAGCACTCCCACTTAGGTCCCGCCCACTTTCTTCGGCGTCCGGCGCCCTCTACCTTGGTCCCGCCCACTTTCTACGGCGTCTTGTTCACTTCCACTTGGGTCCCGCACACTTTCTGCGATGTCCGGCGCACTCTACCTTGGGTCCCACACTCTTTTCTACGGCGTCCGGCGCACTCTACCTTGGGTCCCGCACGCTTTATTCGGCGTCCTGCGCACTCCCACTTGGGTCCCGCACACTTTATACGGCGTCCGGCGCACTCTACCTTGGGTCCCGCAAACTTTCTACAGCGTCCTACGCACTTCCACTTGGGTACCGCACACTTTCTACGGCGTCCTACGCACTTCCACTTGGGTCCCGCACACTTTCTACGGCGTCTGGCGCACTCTACCTTGGGTCCCGCACACTTTCTACGTCGTCCGGCGCACTCTACCTTGGGTCCCGCACACTTTCTGCGGCGTCCGGCGCCTCTACCTTGGGTCCCGCACACTTTCTACGGCGTCCTACGCACTTCCGCTGGTCCCGCACACTTTCCTACGGCGTCCGGCACTCTACCTTGGGTCCCGCACACTTTCTACGGCGTCCGGCACACTCTCTATCTTGTATTCGCACACTTTCTACGGCGTCGTACGCACTTCCACTTGGGTCCCGCACACTTTCTACGGCGTCCTACGCACTTCCACTTGGGTCCCGCACACTTTCTACGGCGTCCGGCGCACTCTACCTTGGGTCCCGCACACTTTCTACGTCGTCCGGCGCACTCTACCTTGGGTCCCACACACTTTCTACGGCGTCCGGCGCACTCTACCTTGGGTCCCGCACACTTTCTACGGCGTCCTACGCTTTTCCACTTGGATCCCACTCACTTTCTACTACGTTCTGCGCGCTCTTGAGCCCGTACCCGTAAGGTCGCCCGTCTTGAAAGTCAAGCCGAATGAACGGTCAAACAAACACACAGAGAAACGCACACATACATACATACATACATACATACATACATACATACATACATACATACATACATACACACACGCACACACAAATTCACCAAAATATATATAGTAGGATAGCCTAGGCCGCTCATTTTGAGCCGGTCGAAGCAACGCTTATCGGGCTTATCATGTCGAAATCTCTTTACCACTGTCGTCTTTTGCCTTGATCGACCGCTCCGCTGCTTACTCCGCCCGGACTCATCCGAGCAACCTTGGCTTTAACTGTTTCTTTGGAAAAGGAGGGTTTCGGAAGCTAAAACCCCGGCATTCTCTATATCTGGCTGGCAGCTACATAATAAATGCGAAAAAGAGAGAAGTACGGTTTGCATTGGCGGGCTATTCGAGCCAGCCTATTCCACCGATTGGATTTCATGCGATCCACACGTGTGGTATCCAGGGATGAGCGGAAATTTTTTCCTGAATTGCGGAAATCGGAAATCGGAAGGACTCTCTAAAATTCGGAAATCGGAATTCGGAAATCGGAACGGCAAAAACCATCGGAAATCGGAAATCGGAAATCGGAAATGGTCAGCGAAATTCTTAACCCACCCCTGGTGATTGTTCCTGCCAAAACACTTGGGCTTATCCTACTTTATTGATAAGGTATATGCCCACGCGTACTTGTAGGCTTGTATCGTGACGCTCAGAATCATTGCAGAATCTGTTAGGTCCCACACACTTTTCCAGGCGCCTGCAGCTTTTCAAGTCGGTTCAACACAGTCTCTCCGGCGAGCGGTACACTTTTATTAGAGTCCCGCAAACTTTTTTTCCCGGCACATGGCGCGCTCCTAGTTGGGTGCAACACACTTTTCTCGGCGCTTCACGTACTCCTAGTTGGGGTGCTACACACTTTCGCCGGCGCTTGGTGCCCTCCAAGTTGTGTCCAACACAGTCTACCCGGCGCTCGACGCACTCCAAAATTGAGCACCAACACAGACAGTTCCTCCGGCGCTCGGCGTACTCCCAGTTAGACCCCGCAGACCTTTTCCAGCGGTTTGCGCACTCTAAGTGAAGCCCAGCCCACTGTTTTGACGCTTGACGCACTTCCACTCAGAAAATGCTGGGCAAGTTACCTGAGACTTCAACGCAAGTTGCAAGGTGGCCTCACGCAACTTACTTTGAGTTAGCAAGTAACTTGAAGCGATGTTACGTGTAATTGTACGAGATTTTTGATTAATGTAACATACGCTTATAATAAATACACAACACTGCGAGTAACTCGTACTGCTGGTACATGTTACTTGACATGTACCAGCGACGTGGATGGCACACTGACAAGCGACGAGGCCAGCATACCGTCACGCGACGGAGACTGCTCGGCGAGCACGACTGGGCCGGCAACGGTCTGTCAGGCGGGGCCTCCAGCCGGCGTGCGGGGCCAAGTACCTCAAAACTAGTGTAACTGAATGGACGAGGCTGCCTGCATCTGAGTCATGCCTCCAGGGTGCAACGTATACCTCCCTAGGGAACGGCACGCCGCGTAGATAAGTTACATGTGCGAGAACATACATAATACATTTAGGTTACACGCCAGTGCTTTATGTCACGTGTAACTCAACTCGCACCGTGGAGCATATATCCAATGTTTAAGGTCAAATGTAACTTTAATTTGTAAAGGCAGGTTGCCGAGAGCATATCTAAAGCCGAGGGCATTAGCATGTAACTCTGTCAGAAATTACTTACCAGTGAAGTCCCGCACACTCCCCTCGAGAAACTCACAGCGGGCCTTAAATCTCAAATGAAACCGTTCATGAACTCTTTCAGCAAGCTTTTATATAGGGAACTGATCGTGTTATCAGTACACGCCATCACACCATAATAACAACAAACCGAATGGCTTCATTGTTGAAAAAAAACCACCGAATTTCCGTTAGTTCTCACAAACACACACAGACACACACACATAGTTAGGCAAACATATGTAGACAGTAGGATGTTATTGAATAACTTTCCTGTAAATGCACTCAACCTTAGCTTTCTGAAAAGTGAAGACGGGCCTCGAATTCGAATTCAGCGCCCCAGATATCCCTAAGAACTTGGCAAGGAAAAGGGTTCAAAAACCTAAACTCCGATATTTCCGATTTTTTCCGCATTTTTAGGCTTTTTTCGGAAATCGGAAATCGGAAGGCCAAAAACCATCGGAAATCGGAATTCGGAAATCGGAAATCGGAATTCCGCTCATCCCTGGTGGTATCCCCAAATCAGGCGTCGGGTGAATAGTTCAAGATGGTGCTTTGATAAAGTGTGTCAATCAGAAAAACAAACTTCTAATGAAATGATGATTGTGCGTTTCGATTATTTGAATTTGAAAAATTCGAATATAATATAATATTCGAATTTCGAATATTATTCGAAAGTCTGTTTTCGAGATATTTGATTCGAATAAAATATAATATTTGAATTTCGAATATTATTCGAAAACTAAGACTTTCGATTTTCGAATGATTCGAAATTCGAAAAATCATTCGAATAATCCAATTTGGTCCGAAGTATACTATGGAGGCTAGATGAGATTTTCCCACGGTTACTCAAATCCCATGAGGGATACTTTTCTGTGACGATTTATTGTGCTTAACACGGATCTGGAACTCGTTTATTGATTTTCGTTTACCATAGGTTACGACGCATTTGTCAGCAAGTTCATGATTATGAGTATGGACCACAAGAAGAATCTCTCATTGCCGTGGACCATTGGGAAGACCCTCTCAGTGATCAGAAATTCCCAAAGAGGCGAGGTTACCTTCAATCACTGCCTAGAAAGTCCAACTGCGCTATACATGCATCGTGCTCCTTATATACCTGACTTGCAAGTTAATGATCAAGTGGGGGACAGTAGAAGGAATGTTCAATGTGGAGCATCGTGGCCCATGTAATAAATTTCATCTCGTATTCAAAGTGAAAAGAAAAACAAAGACACTTTTTTTGCCTGTTATACACTCCTTTCTATGAATATATACGAACACCCATTTGCGCGAAAACTGTTTTTGAACGTATCTCGGTCTGGGCTTAGCGAAGCTTGATGAAACTTTAACATGTTATAGGGTATCACAAACGTTGCCCTGCTCACAGTTGAGCCTGAGTTTGGAACATACATTTTTGAGTGCCGAGTTTATTTACAAAATGGTGACATTAATCCAAATTAGGACTATTTTTTTAAAACTTAGCCATGAAATAGAATGAGCCATTCTTCGTGTGTCTTCTTTTATTCCCTGCTCCCAATCGTCTACGATGTCGTCCGTGGAAGTTGCCGAACAACTCTAAGAGGCTGTAAGCCCAATGAAGTTCGCGGATGGAAAGGATGTGGACAAGAGGACGAAACTGAGCAGTTGACCGCTCAAAAGCCTTGTGAAGCAGAGCAGGACTTGACACCTTAGGCTGTTGATGTTGAAGAGAAGCCAGTCGAGGAAGCGAAACCGGGTGAAGCCGAAGACATGGCTGCTGAGGTCGACGAAGAGTAGAAGAGTGCTGAAGCTGAAAAGACACCCGATGGAGCCGAGGCTAAAGAGACTGCTGCTGAAGTCCGGGCTGAAGAGACCTCTTCAGAAGTCGAGGCGAGGCGGAGGAGAAGCCTGCTGAAGCCGAGGACGAGGAGAAGCTCGCTGAAGCCGAAGGTAATAAGGCTACGGAACAAGTGGTGCAACCAGAGAAGCAGGATTCTGAACCGGAGCCGGAGGATACTGCTTCCACTTCCGAGATCGTTGATTCGGCTGATGACGCCGATGTGAAGGAGTAGCCACCTGAGCAGAGTGCGCTAGACGAGACGTCAATGGAGAAAGAATCCGTTGAGGAGGAGAAGGCTGAAGTCACCGATGCTGCCGTTGCCGGATCCAAGGACTCGAAAGGGGAGCGCGAGTCCGAGCCCGAGGTGTTCGAGGCATGAACTCCGTTAACTGATCTCTCTGTCACTTTTATATACTCACATTTGTTTCAATTCGCGCATATGTCATATACATTGTAAAATATCCGAAATTTCCAATTACTTACCGCATGTTTGCAATCAGATGATCTTTAAGAGCGTTGTATACCATTGCGAAAAATTGATTTCTTGAAGCATTTTCGGAAATGAATCCGAAGTGAATTTTTGTGATTTTCGCCTAATAAGTATCTCGATTCGACGTGAGTGAAAAAGAACGAAATTTGTGTGCCAGTCAGGCTCAGGCGTACGGTGTGACGATCACAGAGGGGGGCCGCAACCTGAGACGCCGGGTAAGGGGGGGGGGCCGCAGGCCCCCGGTCCTACCCGGCGTCTAAGGTTGCGGCGTCCCCCCCAAAAATTTCCCTCCTACGGTACCGAGCAGATTTTTTTTGTCGCACAAGCGGCGATTTGCGGCCATTTCGAGCGCACAAAGCGCCACATAGCCATAACTTATTTCAGAGTCCTACAAGTTCAATTTTGATGCCATATCTGAACAGCTTTCAACGAGTACCATACAATAGTGATGCGAAGTAACCGAGTTAATAC
Organism: Aplectana chamaeleonis; assembly: GCA_029168955.1. Classification (NCBI taxonomy): domain Eukaryota; kingdom Metazoa; phylum Nematoda; class Chromadorea; order Rhabditida; family Cosmocercidae; genus Aplectana; species Aplectana chamaeleonis. The sequence continues at coordinate 611,177 of JAPDOI010000187.1, read as the reverse complement.
CCGAAATCAATCAAAAATTGTATATTTCCACGTTAAAATCCCTCATTGTGAACTGATCGGACGGTCACCGTAAGAGAAATGTGACCCGTTTTGACCAGTGGTCATTGGGAATCACAGAAAGAAATACAAGTATTACGATGAAACACCGAAGTCAGGAAGACTTTTAACATACCATTGTATTCACCTCACTAACAGAAACCTGAAAACTCTGAAAATTCATTCCGTCAATTTTGAAGTGAGTTGTGGCGAGGGGGCGCTCTGTGCTGGCAAAAAATGCTACAAAACGTTTGCAGAAAATTTACTCGGTGCTGCACTTCTTCAGACCTCGCAATTGAGTGTGAAGTCTACTGAAAGGCTCTCTTCGTTTGGAAGAGTTTCAAAAAAATGTAACGAAGTGGTGGAGGCTTGCGTTCACGTGTTCCACAATAATAGATGTACTGGCGTCATTTATTACCCTTTATGTGTCATTTTCTTGCTTTCCCCCCAACGGTGTGACATATAAATTCTGTTTCAGTCGTCTGAGACTTACAAGCAGCACAAGGTAACTGGTAAGAATGTTGTGCACTCATAACTGAAAACTTGCAGCTCATCAGACACGGTGGACCATCGTCGTTTGAAGGAACCCAAAATTAATCTCCTCTGCTACAGATCGTTAGGTAGATCTCCCATCAATCCTGGTTGGTGAATCGAATAGGAAGTACTCCGCGGGTCCCGAAACTGTGGTGCGCGCGAAGCGCGCACCAGATTTGGTTTTGAATCGGCCCCGCGCGCAACCCCTTTTTCGAAATCTCAGTTGAGATAAAACGAAGAAATTAGAGCTAAATTGCATCGAACAGAGCGCAAAAAGTTGGTTTATGTACCCAAAAATGGTTTAGGACGGTTCACTGGTTTTCGAGTAAAAATTGATAGACCGCGCGTTTTTGTTGTTAATCTCCTTTTTCTTCAGACGGCGTACACGATCTTGTTGGTACACTTAAAATTGCGCTAGAGAGCTCATTTTTGGACAGGAGGCTGGAAATGGATGCAGGTCGCTCCTGTTCCAATTTGAACTCGATACCTTTACTTTGAAGGGTACCTCAAAATCGTGGGTTTATATACTAAATTAGCCGTGGAGGACGAAAACTGCTTTTTTTTTCTGCTACGGCTGTGGAGACCGGGTGGGTGGGTGAATCTGCAGCCAATCAACATAGGTCGTCGGAGATAAGTACTGAACTTGTCCGAATCCGTACTCATGACACGTCATCGATCGATAATCAATATTATCGATTTTTGCGCTTTTTGCACAAAATGCGGCTGGGAGTGGTGATTGGTGATGGGATTCGTTTTCTTGGTTGGAGAATTTCGCTCATCAGTCATTATCGATAAATACCGATCAATAATATTGATTTTTCGCCTGTTGCACAAAATGCCGCAATGATTTTTGATTGTTGATGGCTCTAAGTCACTTGTTTGGGAAATTCTTCTCATCATGCAAGATCAAATATTAATGATCAATAATATCGAGTTCTCACATGTTGCACAAAATGCGGCAATGAGTGGTATTTTTTTAATGTTTTGGGTCATAGGTTTCAAAAATTGTACTCATTCGACAATCTCGTTGTTAGATGTTTCATCGTTCCGAAATGGAAATCGTTGAGTAAAGTTGAAGTCAGAAAGGGAACCTTCGGGAAAAATATGTGAAATTTCTGAAAATTTAGTTTCCTGGCAAAAGTAACGATTTGGTAGTGATTAAAAAAAGTTTCAAAAATGTCTTGTAATATCTTTAAACAATGATTTGGCGTAAAATAGCCTGGAAAAATAAAAAAGCTTGGGAAGGAAGTGAAATAACCAAAAATGCGATTTGGTGGTCGATCATTTCACAAGCTTCACCGTTAAACTTATCAAAACAAAATCAAGCGCACAACGGAAACATTAAGCCATTTTGAAAGCTGTAACTAGGTGTTCAAGCTAGGTGAACGCAAGGCTCCATTCCATATCGAGCTTGATTTCGTTTTGATAAGTTTAACGGTGAAGCTTGTGAAATGATCGACCACCAAATCGCATTTTTGGTTATTTCACTTCATTTCCTAGCTTTTTTTCCAGGCTATTTTACGCCAAATCATTGTTTAAAGATATTTCAAGACATTTTCGAAACTTTTTTTAATCATTAACAAATCGTTACTTTTGCCAGGAAACTAAATTTTCGGAAATAAGAGCTCTATGGAAATACTTTGACGTGGTACCCTTACCAATTGGCGGCTCATTTCATTTCTGTCTTGAATGGTGGGTGCTCCCCCCTCCGTCTAGGATAGTGCCTAGACCCTGTACAATTGGGTCATTTTAAAACTCATTTCTTCATTTCTTAGACTTTCAAATTCAAAAAGTATGTGCCTTGTATCTTATTTGTAGAAAGCCGCGTTGCAACTATTATCTTGCAGTCTTAGCAGCGGAGCGGTTGTTTCTTCATTTCTACCACTATGCATTCAAAAAAAAACTTGACTTTTAGAGCTTGACGATATTGTAAAAGGGAAACCCTTGGAAAAAGTTGTGAAATTTCTGAAAGTGGGGCTCTGCGAAAAAGTTCAAGGATTTGGCATTGCTCTAAAAGGTCGTGAAATTGTTTCAATAGATTTGGCTATCAAACTGATTTCCTAAATGTAGTGAAATTGTTGAATCGATTTGGCTGTTGTTGCTATATGCAGATAACATAATCATTAAATGTAGTGAAATTGTTGCAAACGGATTTGGCAGGAGCTCTATGAGTTATCAGAGTCAAATCACGCGTCAGAAGGGGTTTTTCTTGGAGCGCATATTGAATCAAATGGGAACAAGAATAACTCTAGCACCAAAAAAGGTTTAAATACAATGTGAACCGTGAAAGCGTTGAGGACACGGAGACGTAGCGTCAGTAGCTAATAAATTGCGTTAGATTTCGTTTTCATGATTTTTATCTAATCTGTGAGGGGAGGTCTGGTACCTTAGTGGGAGCTACACTGAAAAGGCAGAATAAGATTCGAAAACCTTATTTCTAGCCCATAAGATCACGTTTCGTTCAGCATTGTTGGCCGAAGATTATTGTTTTCTTTCTGTCTTCATTCGCTCGCCAGAGGACCTTCTGACGCGTGATTTGACTCTGATAACTCATAGAGCTCCTGCCAAATCCGTTTGCAACAATTTCACTACATTTAATGATTATGTTGTATGCATATACCAACAACAGCCAAATCGATTCAGCAGTTTCACTACATTTAGGAAATCAGTTTGATAGCCAAATCTATTGAAACAATTTCACGACCTTTTAGAGTAATGCCAAATCCTTGAACTTTTTTGCGGAGCCCAACTTTCAGAAATTTCATTAGTTCATTTTTACGAATGGGTAAACGTCGTATGGTTTATAATAACATGTTTACGTGTTTTTGTCTTTCTTGACCCTCAATTTTGAGGTTCCACAAAAATTGAACAACAAACTTCAAAATTTGACAGGAGCTATGTGCAGTCATAAACAACTTTGTGGCCAAAAATGTGTTTTCTAGCTCAACGATAAGTGTTCCAACAAGATCGTGAACACCAACTGGAAAAAAGGATATGAACATTTTTTCGACCATTAAATTTTTTCGACCGCTTCGCGCTCACCTCAATTATGAAAAGGATGAAATCATTTTCTGTTTTGAGAATGATTTCTTCATATTCATAGTTGCTTTTTTTCCTGAAAAACAACCGCTTCGCATCTACGATAGCGATAATACGACTGCGAGTAGCTCGGAAATGTAGCATACATTGGCCAATTTATATTACATATATATTGATTCAGGCCTTTTATACTACATGTAATATGTTTTCATTTTTCTGAAAACGGCACTGGCCGTCGTAGGTACAGTTGTCTCGTGTCCACAGCAGCGACGTGTCGCGGAGGGCTGACATACTGTAAATGTGCCGATGCCTTTCGTTGCCACTGTCGCTGACGCTGTACAGCGCACTGCGACAGCGACAGATTTAAAGGGCGTGAGGCGGTCGCTGTCGCTGTGCAGAACGATGCGCCCACGTGTCGCAAAACTATACCATTGGCGTCATAGACGGCAGCTAGTAAGACGCGCGCAATGTGGATCTGGTATCTAGGGCAACCAACTGTGTGTCCCGCGTTATAATCATAGAATCACGTCAAAGGCTGATATTCGGATCGTGCTGTTTTCAGACGCCGGAGTTAGTTCCTTCTCCAGACCAAAAACAGTACACGCAAATAGGAATAGAGCAGGGCAATTGGGGATGCGTTGTATTTCACTCTGATTGCCTTTATTTTTATTTACAAAAATTACGATTCCAGTCCAAAATGTCGTAAATCGTAAACCGTAATTACGAGGTTAAAAAACACCGTAACTCGTAAAATGGTAAATCGTAAACCGTATTTACGCACACCCAACGGGCCAAATGCATCAGCAGGCCGGGTCAGGGCAGGGGCAGGGCAGTCCGCGCCCTTTAAGCTCTCCGTAAATCACACAATCAATCGTGCCCCTGCCGCGCCAGCTAGGAGGCTGGGGCAGTTAGAGCAGCGAAAAACACTGCTGGGACACGATTGAGTAGATGATCTACTGCCCTCGCGCTGCGATCGTCAAAGATGCCGTCTGCCCTGCCCCTGCAACAACCGGCGCGTTGATGCATCCGGCCCCTGGTGGGCACTCCACGATACCGTAGAAATTGCGGGTTTTCGTTCCGTGTTCATGATGCAGGACACTGCACAAGAGATGTCGTAGAAGCAGAGTTTCCCAAGTTCTAACCGATGGCGATCCAGCATAGTCGTTCTGTCGTAGGTCAGTGCACACCCCGCCTCGAAAACATCAGACGGAATCGGGTCTAGTGTACATGGAAACCTCCCCTCAAGATGTGTGAGCTACTGTCGTTCTTTGGGCCAAATTCCGGTCACTACGTCTATTGCATCACGCGACACGTGTTAATCGTGCTGAGACCCCATGGTCCCGGCACGATTCACTCCTCTCCCAGCACGATTATCATGCGTCGCATGATGCAATAGCCGTAGTACGCAATTGCGAAGAGGATTTTGGCCTAGAGAACGACAGTAATCTCCCTCGACCCGCTTCAACTGAGCTTGTTCCATTGAACACCGCAATCTTAATAATTCATTTTTGTCCTGACATCACAGGCATAAATCAATTTTTATTAAACCGGTTTCACCTAAAATAAACCCCAAGTTATGCATGCGATGTGAGATAAGAATAAGACTACTGAGTTCAATGTCGTGTACTGCCATTCAGGACTTCATGATGTGGACTTTCTTTTGTGTCTTCTCGAATCGGTGATTTTCGATTTTTTCTTTTTGAAACGCTGAATGCAACACAGGTAAGAGCCTCATTTCGCATTTTGAGAATAAAAAAAAATACAAAAAAAGTGGTTTGAAGGGTGTGCTAAGACTTTCATTTTTCATGGCATGGTCGACTTTAACCTGAAAATTTCCCCGCTACTCGCAGGGTGGGGCATCGCTATCATAGGAGTGGTGCGGTTTTGAGAATGATTTCTTCCGCTTCATAGTTGCTTTTCCGAAAAACAACCGCTCCGCATCTACGATAGTGATAGTACGTTTGCGAGCTCAAAATTTTCTCTTTTGAGTTTTCTGACTAAGGTGTTTGTGAAATTCAGTGTTCTCCACGAAATGAAAGCCAGTTTGCTCACAGAATCCTGAGCTTTCGGCGCTTCCCGCTTCAAGAGTGAAAAAAAGAACGGTGAAAGTGGTTCAAAATTGTGTGCTGCAGTCGGGCCACTGCTGCAGCCCACCCGACAGACTAGTGCTTCTTTTGAGAGCCCTCGGCAGATAAACTACCGGTTATGATCGGTAAGACTGACATGGAATAGTCGGTTAGGCGGATTACACTTATTATAGTGCTGTACACCAAATTTCGCACATCTACTTGTTAATCAAAAGCGGTCGGCAGGAGATGAATATGCTTGAATTCCTAGGCAACACTCTCTCCACCGGTTGAGCGGGAGCGGTTATGCTGCAATGAAATTCATGCTCATTGATCTCCGACAAACCGCTTCGCATTGATGAGTATATGTGCAACTACTATTGGTTGACTACACTATACATACAAGAAATACTTCACTCCTCTACCCCGGTCAATTCTTCCGCTGTTCAAAATTAAAAGCCTCAAGAGCGATCCTGATCTAGTAACAAAAGCGGTTTCCGGTCTTTCTTCGCTGCTCTTCTGGGCACAATCGTCTTAATAAAATCCTGGTCTCTCATATTCAGCAGGTAACTCGCCATCCATAGTTCCGCGCTTACACTGCCTTTGAATGTAGGATTCTCGATGAAATCGGTTGTTGTGCTATTCTCATGGATAGGTAGATCTGGCCAGCACAAAAGTGGAAATCAATGACAAATTGGAGAAAAAAATTCTCAGGAGCAAGTTATTGCTTGGTGTTCTCCCGTCGCCAGTTATCGAGACTTCTGTAAAAGCTTGCTCTGCCGTCTTCTATTTTCTTTCTAAACTGAATGCAGAAAACTTTTAAAGACTACTGGCTACTTTAAAAGCGAAATAAAATACGGATAAGTAAGCATTCATAAAACTCGTAATTGGCGGGATGGCCGACACCAGTAGTTAGCCGTGCTGGCTTGTTTTTGTGCATTTATCCTGCAAATTTCCACTTTTTTTCATTTAGTTTAACTTTTGTAATTACCAGACCTAGATTTTCATGAAGAGAGCTCGAGAATTGTTTTTATCTCGAACCTTCCCTTCAAGAAGGGTTGGGTGTTCAGAACTCAAAGCTAAAATTCCTCGAGATCATTTCCCCGCTTAGTTTGAGAGAGCCCAATTATATGCAGTGAAACGCTCAGGTATTACCAAACGGAGTGTGGCGTGGTTTTTTTAGCGTTATTTCGAGGATATCGGGCGGAAGTGATACACAGTTTTGACTTCTAAGAGGCAAGGTGACGTTTGGAAGACCAAGGAAGCCGACTGCACTCGATGTATTTGCGTGGTCCTGCTTTACTTGTTTGCGACGCGACGCTTACAGTCAGTGAAGTTCCGGCCGGTATTCGGAGTTCTGACACAGAGGCCACGATCTGAAGGACCGAACAATACGAGAAAAACATTGCTCGCCGCTGACTGCAAAAAGCTACACACTCTACTCATCCACAAAATGCAGCTCAAACGTTTAGCTTCAAGAAGATAGTGGTTACGAAATCGGCTCAAGCGAGCACCATTTCATCGAGTCGTGTTGGTGACTTTTCAATGAAGATCGATTGCTCGGGCGAGCTTTTCCAAGAAGAGGAAAGCTAACATTTCTTGGAAAAATGCATCGGACGGGAATTTCTATTGGAAAGCTTCAGCATGACACGAAGGAATGAAATTCTCTTGAACTAAATTCGTCGTCGTGATCTTCATAGAGTAAAACTTGAGCTGCTTTCTGTGGATGGGTAGAGTATGCAGTTGGTTGGAGACAGCGATGAGCAATGCTTTTCTTTTGTTGCTCGGTCCTTCACCCCGGCCCCTGAGTCAAAAACTGGAAAGTCGGCTGCAACTTCACTGGCCGTAGGCGTCGCGTTGAAAGCACGTCGACTAAGACCACGGACTTCGGATGCAACCAACTTCTTTGGTCTTACTAACTCTGCCTTGCTCCCTTGGAAGTAGAAGCAGTGCGTTACTTTTGCCGGATATCCTCGAAGTAGCGCTGAGTTTGAGCACTACTCTCGGTTTGGTGATACCCAGCGATAGCCTCATTACCGCCTGGTGAAATCAACACCCAGCACGAAGAAGATCGTCTTCAACGCGCCGCATGATGACAAGCACACATACCAAATCAAGATCATCAACGCCTCTGGAACACAATCAAGACCACTAACATGAAGAGGCTCGGAGTCGATCCAGCCTGTGGTGAACTTGACCCCAAGGAAGCCACCCTCATGGCTGTCTCCTGCGATACGTTCAACTACTGACAAGAGGACACCAACAATGACCGTATCACTATCGAATGGTGCAACACCCCTGACGGAGCCGCCAAGCAGTTCAGACGAGAATGGTTCCAGGGAGATGGTATGGTCCGCCGGAAGAATCGGCCAATTGAGTCTAATCCTTGATTGAGGGCGTGTACAGTTCACCTCCGCACTGCCGTTCAGTCCGCAAAGTGCACGCTGATTGCGAAATCGTGCTGCGGCGCGGTTGCGAGTATCCTCAGACAGGGATGTGGGAACACCCGGGCGGTTTTTGCCTTTGGTGCCCGAGTGATTCCACCACCCGGGTGATCCTACATCCCTGTCTGAGGATAATCGCAACCGCGCCGCAGCACGATTTCGCAATCAGCGTGCACTTTGCGGACTGAACGGCAGTGCGGAGGTGAACTGTATTTAGTCAATACCCGAGGAATTCACTGCTTATGATTGGGTTCCCTCGGAAAAAAGGGCCATGGTCTCGAGACTTATGAACTATGGGTTCTGAAAACCTATCGCTACTCAACAATTTTTTGAATAAGAAGACTCCGAGAAAAATGAAGTTTTCCTCCAATGTTTAAAAGTGCGCATATAACTATCAAACGCTCAACGTTTAGGTTAAAGGCATCGTACGCGCAGGAATCCGTATACTATTTTTTCATGTTTTTGTATAAACTGGTCTCTCTAGTGAACGAAAATGTCGAAAGAGCCCATGAAAAACCTTCATTTGTGAGAGAAAGTCAGTCTGAACACGCTGTAAAATTGAATTTAAATTTTGCGCAAAAATCGCTTTTGAAGTTTTTCTGCATCTCTAAGCCGAACAGAACACCATAGTGTGGGCGGAGCATAGTTTCATGCCCTGAGGGCACATAGGAGCGGTTTCGGGCACGAAAACCACGTACAATAATTGGCTATACAGATGTGAAAACACACACAGATTTTCATGAACGCAGCTTCAAGCCCAATAGCGCTACATAAGGTGGGTGGAGCCTGTTTTCATATGTGCGGTTTCGGGCATGAAAACCACGTATAGTAATTGGCTATCCCAATGTGAAAAAAACGCACACAGAATTTCATGGACGCATCTTTAATAGCGCTCCATGTGGTGGGGTCCATGAAAAAATCGATAGCTGTGAAAAATTTACAAGTATTCGCGAAATCTGAATTCGGGAGTTTCGCGTAGCTACAACGTGTGGAAAACCTAGTCGCGGACCCAAGTAAATGATTTCATTCTTTCAACCGGTTAAAAACTGCCTTGAAGGCCCATTTTTAGGTGTGGTACAATCGATTGTATCACACGTAAAAATGGGTCTTCAATGACCGTTTTTAACCGGTTAAAAGAATGAAATCGATTACTTGGGTCCGCGACTAGGTTTTCCGCGCGTTGTAGCAACGCAAAACTCTTTAATTCAGATTTCGTTAAATACTTGTAAATATTTCACAGATATCGATTTTTTCATGGACACAGCTTCAAGCCGAAAAGCGCTACATAGGGCGGGGTCCAAGAAAAAATGTCAGTCCGCGATTGTTGTGAACTATTTACAAAATTTATCGAATTTCTAATGAGGGAGGTTCGCGTTGCTACAACGTGCGGAAAACCTAGTCTTGGAGCCAAATAACTAATTTCGTTCTTTTGGCCCGTTCAGAACTTCCTTTGAAAACCCATTTCTAGGTGTGATACAATCGATTGTATCACACCAAAATCCATAGAAATTAGGTGTGATACAATCGATTGTGTCACACCTAAAAATGGGTCTTCGAAGAAGGTTTTTAACCGGTTGAAAGAACTAAATCATTTACTTGGGTCCACGACTAGGTTTTCCGCACGTTGTAGCAACGCTAAACTCCCTAATTCAAATTTCGTTAAATACTTGTAAATATTTCACAGCTATAGATTTTTTCATAGACCCCCCCCCCCTTGTAGCGTTGTTCGGCTTAAAGCTGCATCCATGAAATTTTGAGTGCGTTTTCGCATCCGGATAGCCAATTACTCAATGTGGTTTTCATGCCCGAAACCGCACAAATGTGCCCTCAGGGAATGAAAACAGGCTCCACCCACCTTATGTAGCGCTAATGGGCTTGAAGCTGCGTTCATGAAATTATGGGTGTCGAGGTTGTTATGCGGTTTGGCCATGTATATTGAACGCGAAATGTGAAATAGGTGTACCGCGAAACGCTATTTGCCGCGATGACACAACTTGGGACACGCTATCACACCGCGTTTATCAGAGGGAATGTGTTAGCCACGATAGGTAACGAGGTTTGCCCTCTTCTCCTGCTAAACCGGACAACTTGGACAAGTGTTAGTGGAGAGAGAGTTGCCTCTTTTGAAGTACTACTCGGTCCTCAAGTGATTTCTTTTCCTAGACGACCTTCTGAAAATATGAGTCAGACAGTCAAAAGTTTACAAGATATTCACGGTTTTGAACCGGTAAGGTGACAGTCAAATATACAGATTGTAACCTTTGATAGACTTCGCAACGTTTACAATGTAAAGTAAATATGACCGGTGTGAGATAGCTGTAGGGTAACCCTTTCTACAATACTGTGCAGTGAGACGACGGACGGCTTGGCTAACGGGGTGAGAGGAGTCTGGCTGATTCCAACTACTCCGGTAAGATAGACGCAAGTGGGCACCATAGCACTCCTGACTGGTTGCTGGACAAGGATAACCCCTCAGTAGGATACTATAGAGCTACGCAGGACGTAGGAAGCTGAGCGTCGCCGCTAGATGGGGAGTTCGAAGCGTTGATAGCATGGGTAGAACTATGCAGGCCGTAGAGAGCTGAGCGTCACCGCTAGATGGGGAGCTCGAAGCGTTAGTGGCACTGACAGAACTACGCAGGCCGTAGGAAGCTGAGCGTCGCCGCTAGATGGGGAGCTCGAAGCGTTAGTGGCCCTGATAGAACTACGCAGGCCGTGGAGAGCTGCGCGTTACCGCTAGATAAGGAGCTCGAAGCGTCAGTAGCACTGACAGAACTAGGCAGGCCGTAGGAAGCTGAGCGTCGCCGCTAGAAGGGAGCTCAAAGCTTCAATATCACGGCGGCCAGGATCAGAGTGAGGCGGGAACCGGCTTTTACTCGCAGCCGAGAGTTACGTTGAGCTCGATAACCTATAGGCTGTCTAGCTCGAGTCTGTCTGGCGCTTGCCGCCTGAATGGCTTCGTTGATTTGAGTGGCTGCGCTCATATATGGTGAGGCCGGCCGCATGCTGACGCGGCGCGGCGAGGAAATCGCCACACCCCTCCTCACGTGGTGTCGGG